>CM051265.1:36685494-37212994 GCA_027921565.1 Artemia sinica
GAATTGTCTGGGAAATTCATGTCTTTTAAAATTGGACATAACTGTATTATGTAACTCTAATATTTTGGCTAAAGAAGATTCAAAGTCAAACAAATGCTGCTACAATGACACTTGACTTTTAGCTTTGTTTATAGCCTCCTCCAGCATGAGGTATGCAATCAGTTTGTGTTTGAAGGCTTTCCTAAAAACCATACTGCGGTTGCGCTAAGAGGCTATTATTTTTCAAAAAAAACCCATTCAAGCCTTTTCATTATCATCTTTTTCCATAATTTTTCCCAACACAGGTAAAAGCAAATATAGGCCTGTAGAAGATAGCCTTTTCCTGGTGGTGTTACTCAGTTTTTATTCACTGGAGTAATTTATTGACTTTCCAAATTTTGAGAAGAGTAATTTTTCTTCCAGGCTTTCGTTGATACAATCAGTTTACTTTGCCTCTATCTAAATCGGGGACGAGGTGAGGTTGTTGCCGGAAGAATATTCCGTCTTCAAGGCTCTTCGAATTGGAGTCATGTGGCAATTACACTATATTCATCCTCTTCGCTGAGATTGCCGAGAGTTTCACATTCACTTTCTCCAGAACTTCGAGAAGCATCTCGTGCTTGTAATTAGTCGCCATAAGCTCCTCCATAGGCCTTGTTTGATTTGTTGTTTGAGTTTTCAAATATATGCAGGTGAGATGACGAAATGTACTGGGGACTGCTTGTTCGGAAATATTTACGAAAATACCTCTGCTTTAAACGCTGTTTTATGCCGAAATGTTGGTATAATTACCAGCCTTTGGGATTTTTTTCCGCCATTCAATTGATGAAGCTCGTGGACCATTTGCCAGTGGGTTCTTTTTGTCCTAAGGTTTTATTCGAGAAATTCTTCTATGTTGATCACCTTACATTTAGAACTACCTTTTTCTCTTTTAGCTTCTGCTCTAAGGAGATGTATAAGGATATTATTTTCAGTTTTTCTTGAAACCTGGTTTCTAAGTTTTGCATTTTTCATCAACGGCTGTTTTACAATCATCGTTTCCACCAATCATTCCATAAAATATACACCACATTTTTCAATGGGAATACCTGTTTATGTTGTATTTTTGTATAAAATAGAGATTTTGGCCAAGTGTGGAAAATGTGATTTTTTCTGGTTTGCTTGATTTGACTTAACTTTTATGGAAAGGGTGTACAATCGCCTGGAAAACTTGCCATGTATCTGAGTATCCTTAATTTGAAAAAAGAACCATTGGTAAAAAAAAATTCCAGGAGGACAAAGAGACATTTTGAATTTCTGGCATTTTAGTCTTTGGGTCCAACCTTCAAATCTCATAACTTGCATACAGGTCTAATCCTATGTGTCGGGTACTGGAATATGTTCATTTATTGATTGCCCAAATTTCCGAAACTTACGAGGGAACAGCTAGGGAAAGGAGGACTGTTCCAACTTCTCTAGACTCACATCTTAGACTTAACTAAAAGTGCGGGATTTTGTATGCCTTTTGATGTTATTTCCACGTGGTAAAAATACACAGGAGGGGGGGGGGTCCTCAAGCACTTTTTAGAGCAACTCGTGTCTGTGCTATCATATTGGTCATTAGTATGAAACTCTTGACTTAAAACAAAACAGGTTATGAGTTAGCTCTTCCATGTTGGTAGGTGACATCCAGACAGTTGTTATGTGTTTGTCATTTATTTATCCCAGCTCAGAAACAAATTTGTCATAGTTTCCGTACAACCCTAATAAGTTTTAGACTAATTGCTCAAAATTAGCACTGGACAAATTTAGGAAGACGTTGGTATTGGATTTTGGTTGCTGATCTATAGCCTGATACACAATACATAGTGCAAGCATGCGCGATGTAACCGTAGTATCTTTTTTTATAGGCTCAGCTGCACCAGATGCCTAAGACATATAAACAACATTTTGAAAAACAAGCATCCTAAAAAGTGAGTTACCAGCAGACCTGAAGGAAGTCCAATCATTAACAGCATTAGAATAACAAAACAAACTGTTTAAGTATTCCAGTGTCATGATTTTTATTAATGTGTTCTTTACTGTGAGATTGTCTACGTTGGGACTACCCTTTTCTGTGAATCTTTTTGGAAGTAGAGTCATCTATATACGTTTTGTACAGTTTTTTCTATTACAAAGGCTGATGCATTTGTTGTTTCTAGTTTTTAAATGTTGATTGTGATTAGAAAATCTATTAGTTTTGAGAAAAAAGAACAGTGTTAAACTAATGTAGATCTTCATCCATCTATATCATAATAGGAAATTTTAATCTAAGTGATCGGATGTTTTCTTCTTTTACCTTTTCATGTGCTTACTTTGAAGACATGCCATGGAAGACATGCTGTAGATTGTTTGAAGGGACGCTCACCAAGACAGTTAGTCTACGGTGCTGCAGCAAGGACTGTGCACTTATGTGCCCCTCATGTTTACCGTCATGAGCTTCTAAGAAAACTGGATTCTATGTTAATTTTAAACAGTCACAATTGGCAATAGTCAATATAGGGGTAGATAATGGAACTAGACCCCAGGCGCCGCTCCGATGAGGGAAGACCAGGCGGCGTTGGGCCAAAAACAGCGGGGCGCACACGCCGCCGTCGACGGTAAGATGTCGGCGCGGCGTGGCCGCCGGCGCGATCAATGTTGACCGCAAACATTAATGTTTTATCAGTCTTTCTCAAATCACAGCTTAAATTTACTACAGATTCGAAGCATATTCATGAGTTCAAAAATTCACAAGTTGCTGGCTGGGGGAGAGACTAGTCTTCTTTGTTATTCATCAAGAGAAGTAGAAATCTGAGTCGAAACGAAATGGCTGTGGCGTTTCAGAACCCTTGCATAATAAAAAGCAGTTGACAAGTATCTATTAGCTATGTATTCTTGACATAATAATTATCAAAATTAGTAGTTTTTTTTTCATCGAGCATTACTCAGCATACAAAACTTCAAATACCGTATCACAAAAATTCGTCAGTTATCTGGGTAAAAAACTTTGAATATAACTTTGAACTTAGAAGCTTAATTTTTTTTTCATAATGTTCTTTGCCCCTATATCTGTTTTGTTCACCTTTTTAAAACAGTTGAAATGGTCGACTTTGATATTGATTGTTATCTTTTTTGCTCTTTTGGATTCTAAATAGCTTCTTATATTAAAAACTGGTTTTTAATAACAACTTTAAAAAAAAAATGAATTTTTTTGGGCTCCTTTATAGAATATTGTCATTGTAGGCTAAGCTGAACTGCTGCTTTTTATTGCTTTTGGCTGCTCTTTTGGATATTATTCATTTTTTCTTTTGGGGATTCATTCCAAATTATAAATTAATAAATAGCTATTATCAGTCAAATTATAAACTGCATCTAAAGGAGTAAATTTATCAATTGAAAAATGCATGATGAACACTTAACATGAGAACACTTCAATTACAATGAAACAAAAACACTTAATGGTTTATTCGGTATGAAAGAAAAATGAAGTGCCAGCTATCTATTTCTTAGGTAAAAAATGAAAAGCTCATCCGTTTTAAATGTAATTAAATGAACTAATAAGCAGACTGAAGTAGCTCCAGGAAGATGTTGAGATTTTCATCCTAGTTCGTCACTTTTAATCCAAGCAAAATGTTAGGACACTTAGTATCAGTTATTGAGCTTAAGCTTTGATTTCCAAATGCTCACAAAAATTACCAAATTTAAGAAAGTCGCAACAATAAGTCACCTGTGGTTAAATACTCAAAGACTCTTTTTTTTTATCCCCACCCAGGCTCAAAGCTTCTGCTATGGTCATTTCCATGGAAATCTCCAAAGTTTCTTTTAAAATAGCTTTCAAGCGTAGTTAGGGGTATTTAGCCTTTTTTGCTTTTCTTCAAAAAGCTTTGAAAAAAAGTGTTATAATATTCCCAATGTTACATTTGTTATATTGTGCATTTTTGGTAATCATTTGTGGGGTGATCGAATTTTTAACCACTGTAGATACGTAAGAACGTTGCAACATCTAGTACCCTGAGGTCATAAGACTGTCAAAGACTCCTCCTTGAACCTCCCAAATTCAAAGCTTTTATTATGACCTGGCCTTTTAATGTAACTTGGGCACTGGACCAAGGGCGCCATTGTCACTCGAGCGCAACGTTAGGTGGGGATGTCGATATTGCTTTCGTCAAACCAATTCGTTTTAGTGTTAATCTGCCTGGTACTTATGAATGAATATTTCAAAGTAAACCCGTTTCATCAACAGAAAAAAAAACGGGTTTGGACGCATATGTACCTTTCCCCTTTGACACTAAAACCATGCAAATGCTGTATCAAGTATAACTCACGAAAATCTTGTTAAATTTTTGTCAACTTTTCAACTTTTTTGGCATCCCTAGCTTTCAATAAAAAAATCAAAGGTACTATCACTTAAATATAATAACTCCTTATCCCTCCCCCCTCTGGATACTATCTTGATAGGATACCGTATCTGCAGAAATAAAAAAAAAATAATTAACTTATTGGCACCCAGCTTTGCTTTCAAAAAAAAATCGAGGTATTATCATTTAAATATGATAGCTCACTACCTACCCCCTCCCTTCTGGATACCACTTTGATAGGATGTCGTCTCTGCTTTAAATTAAAAAAAAAAACTTTTTGGATCTCTGCTTTCAATCAAAAAAAAATTCGAGATATTATCATTTAAATGTAATACCTCCCTACCCCCCCCCCCCCCTCTGGATACCACCTTGATAGGATACCGTCTCCAGCTTTCATTAGAAAAATAATTTACTTAATATTAACTAGGTTACTATATGGCTCAAACAAACACGCAAAATAACGTTAAAACAGCTTAGCGTTCCTTGAAAAAAAAATTGAGGGAATGAGTATAAGGGTACAAAGACAACAACGAAAAATGTCGATATACCTCAAATTATTGGAAAACTGAATCATAGATACGCCGTG
Organism: Artemia sinica; assembly: GCA_027921565.1. NCBI lineage: Eukaryota > Metazoa > Arthropoda > Branchiopoda > Anostraca > Artemiidae > Artemia > Artemia sinica. Next base: position 36,690,418 of record CM051265.1, read on the forward strand.
GCATTCAATAAATCGAAAGAATCTAATTAAAAGGGAGCACACACAAAAGCCAAATTAGGCCAGTAGCCTATGAGAAATCGCAAAATACCCAAGACAATGAACAAGTCCTAATGGGAGGCCCCTGGGTCTATCAAATATTTCAATGGTTTTCCAGGGAATTTGATATCATTTTCTTCTGTCTCCACTTTAAGTGAAAAAAATAATTATCTTTTTGGCATCCATGCTTTCAAAAAATGAGGTATTATTATTTGAAAATGATAGCCCCCTATAAGCAATAACTTTTACAATTTATTTATGAATCATATTTTTCGGGGTGACTTCCGGTTCGATCTTTAATTCCCTAACCTTGTACATAGCGTAGTCTATAGCTAAATTTTGTTTCTCAATAGAAGGTTTTTTTTTTTGGGGGGGGGGGGGTAAAAATGTTTCAGAAAGAATATTGTATTTTCTATCAGGCGTTTCAAAACAATTGAGCATTAAACATTAAGAAAATCTTATCTAAAAAACAGCAAAAAAAAAAAAAAAATCTGCAAAGCTTACAATTCAGCTGTAGAAACAATCTGTCGGCTGTCAATTTCAAAATCCAACTGAAGGCTGAAGCTGTATAGTAGTGAATGCGCTCTATAATTCTATTTAACTTGAAAATAAAATTCTTGACTACGAATGATGTAAGAAATAGCGATTGGGAAACTGCATTCGAAATGATTTAAACTCATTATTCATAATGACGATACTTTTTTTTGTCAACATATTAAGAACTGTGTATATTTTAATATTGCAATTGCATATTTGCATCTGTCTGGTTTTTATGCAAAGTAACAAAGAGAAGAAAATTAATGAACAAGAGAGTAGTGAAGAATTATGGTACGCAAAGTAATATTTGGCAGGGAAAGTCACTGGTGATAAATCGCTAGGGGTGGCACCGTGATTGCATGATTTTCGGGGATTTGCGGAACCAATTTTTTTTTTTTCGGGGGAAATACCCAAAATTCGGGATAGTGCAAGCCCTGCTTGATTTCTAATCAGGAAAATCGAAATACTAAACCACACGAGAAGGAAAAGCTCCGACTTTGCGGTTGACGCAATAAAGAATTGCCACAAAATTAATTTAAAGTCGACCGAACGCCGCCGCCTCTGCCGGCGGCGGCGTGCCCTGCGGCGTTACGACACTTCGGCGGCGTTCGGTCGATCCGCCGCGCGGCGCCGGGGTCTAAATGGAACTATTCTTGCTGTTCAAAATTTAAATAGCTGATTCAAATATTAACCATCATCCTTTCTTCTTTTTTGTCTTGTTTTCTTTTCCTTAAAACTTGAGTGAAGATGCCTTCTAAATTTTTAAGTAACCGAATTGTAGCCGCTTTTTCCTATCAATTGTTTCTTTTCTTTCTTTTTTGCATATCTGAATGCAGAAAACTTGAAAATCAACTGAAAGGGCAGTATCTTTTGTTGTAACGTCAAAGATGTGGAAATAAGCCAGTCAAGGTTCAGTTATTCCGTTGTAGTATCTTGAAGCATGACTAGCCAAAAAATGGTTTGTTTCGTGAGGTCATATTTACTTTCTTATGCGTCAAAATATACGGCGTCAATAAAAATTGTCCAAAAAGCTGATAAACTTTTGCTCGTATGACTTTCTTAACGTTATGCATTTTGTACAGGTTTTCCGAAACTGTGGAATCAGAATTAAGTTAAGCTTTGTTTCAATTTCCCAAGAAAGTCAGCTAAGTTACTTTAAAGACTTCAAGGGTTTAAAAAAAAAAAAATGCCGTAGATTTTAAAAATGCGACATTCTTGTTTGTGCAGGGCAAACTTATGGGAAACTTTATAGCCCCCCTCCCATAGTCCTATTTCTTCATTTCTTTTTATGGATCTCCGTTAAGCTACATCAATACACTGAGCTAGATATTGTAACCTGTAGTTGTGGTAAATGGTAAAATCCGAATATTGGGCAATGGAAAAAACATTGTCAAACGGCTTTTTAAAGATCCGCTTTTGCTGACCAAACCATTATTGCCAAGCTTACAAGGTTGAAAGAAAATTGGTAAAACGTAAATCTTACACATTTTAACCGATTAGATACTTAATCCAGGATGCCAATTCATTAAAATATAGGGGGAGGGATTCCACAAAAAAATAGGGTTTATTCAAAATCTGGAGAGGAAGATTTATTTTTGTTTCTATTTTTTTCAATGAAAATACCAAAATATATATTTTCAAAATCTAGGAGTACCCCTCCCCCAATTGGTGCCTTTAAATATTCGGTGTTTTTTTTATTTTTAAAAAAAATCAATTTGATTCTTCTGTATTGGTTTTACATGTTCGCTCTGAAATTTGAGATAAACTCCAAACAAAATCTTATGTTTGCTCTCTAAAACTGCTACATTCGATATTCTCGTATATAGCATGAAAAAATGTTGCGAAACGTGTTCTACAGAATATTTGGATTTTTAATTTTTTTAAATGTGCTTAATGAACGAAGTCAGTTAGAGTACTTCGCATACTTGCTTGCCAAATGTAAAAAACAACCAACAAAGGGCCGAATAAGCGTCACATTATAGTATATCATACCCATAAACAAATGCGAGAAGTTTTCTACTTGGCTATTGGTAAGTGATATAGCCGCTAGTCAGCAGGTTCAAATTAAGTGTAAGACGACCAAAATGGAAAATTTTATTTCGAAGCTTTATGTTACCAGAAAAATTGAAATAGTATCTGTATACGGATGTAACCTTTTTTAAAAAGGCACATGTATAAGAATATGTAAAGAGAAGTCCCTTCGACCTTGCTTTATTATCTTTGTCTTTGCCAAGGAGGGTCAAGTCATGAAAGCGTAAAGGAAGTTCAATTTTTTAGAATGAGTGATCGTTATTTCATCAAATACATATTTGTATTTGTTGAAATCCAATATATATATTTTAAATCTATGTGCTGATTCTGATAGAGTAAATTTCATCAAACCCCTCACCCTTTTGAATTGCTTTCCCCCCCTTTTTGGAGTAATTAGGTACGTTTTGTCAAGTTCGTCACTATTGAAATGTGACTTTAAACTTACTAGTTTTATAAATTCAGTATCATCATAAAAATAAAATTCTTTTAAGATTGTACATTCTTATCAAATTCTTTAGCGTTTGGGTTATTATTAGTCCGAGTTCTTCTTTACCTACAATTCGTTACCCACCAGCTGTGTAATATAAAAACAAATAACCCAAACCTGACTTTCCACTTAAATGTCGGTAAAAAACGAAGTTCTTAATGTCACCTGCCTCTCCCTCCTGGTATATTTCATGACTTTGTTCCTATATTGTCCATTCCCCTCCAAATCCCCACCTTTTGTGCAGGAATATGAAGGAAATATAGGATAAAAACATTGTTCTGCAACGAGAAGGGAGCTTTCACCCTTATTCACGCTTTGTTCAAATGTAAGACGATTAGAATTGATTGAGGGATATACGGGGGGGGGGGAAATGTTTTTTTTAATTTAAGGCGGTAGTTTTGCTTATTTTGGTCAACGAAAATGTTGACAACAAAAAACTTAATTGTAAGTATTTCTAATAGGGTTTTTATCATGTCACAGTTTTTACTATTGTTTCACCTTTAAAAGGAGGTAAATTACACCTGACCCTTGTCACTCGTAAATTACACTAAAAAGATACATTTGATGGCTTCACAGACAGTACCAAAATATCAGTATATGTTTTGAGGCTTCTAAAATCGGGTTTTGATCCCCCGAGTTAAAAAAAAATAATCGAGTTTAAAATTAAGCCAATATTATTCAAATCTAGCAACTGAACTTGTTAGGATATTTGTTTTTTTTTCACCATCACCGTTTTGTTTTTATTAAAAAGGAGGCTAGTTTGCCAATGGGCCAATAAAGTTTTCTTTAATTTTCTTTCTTCTCACTGCGTGCCACACTCTTCGCAGCCTTTTATTTTCAACTTTGTTATAGAAGGTTTAATTTAAACTTTAATGCTGAAGCAATTTTTCGGACGAAAAAATTTTCGTTCTTCATGCTAAACACCTGTGGCTTCTTTCCTGGGGATTAAAAAAAAGGAAAAAAAGCTTTTCCAACTGAAAGTAACGGGCAACATTAAAACTCAAAACGAATAGAAATGATTCCCTTGATTGAAGAGTTGCGCCCCTTCTCAATACCTTACACTTAGCGCTTAAGTTTTTTTCCACTTTTAAAAAAAAGCTTCTATTCCAATAAAACGGTGCTTGTGTTCCAGGAGTCGTTTTCTAAAAAACTGGACAAATAGTCAAACTTTATCGTAAAGAGCAAGGTATTGAGGAGGGGCAACCCTTCATAGACGGAAAAATTTCTATTCGTTTTGATTGTTATGTCTCATTACTTTCAGTTTAAAAACTTGTTTTTTTTTATTTGTCGTCGTTTTTTTCAATAATGCCTCTAAATCTGGCTCACCCTCCATGGAAAATATCCTCCCCTCACGGGAAACTCCTCCGTAGAAAGTTCCTCCCACGTAAAATCCCCCGCACCGTAAAATTCCTTCCGGACAATTCCATCCTTGCTGAAAATCCCCCCTCCGTAAAATTCCTTGCAGAAGATTCAGCCTGAAAAATTCCTTAGCAAACTTTCAGTTGAAAAGACTAAGATCTAATTGTTTTTCCCAATCCACTCTGGAACTCCCTTTCCGTGGAAATTATTTCCCGGAAATCCAAACACCCCCCGGAAAATTTCTGTATATGCAAAATTGAGTACGCAAAGATAAATTAAGACAAAATAAAAAGAATTTCCTACAGGAATTCTGTCCAATCCCCCCCCCCCCCCCCCCCCCAGTGTGAAGTTACCCCTGAAATTTTCCTCCACACGGAAAATTATCCCCGTGGAAACCCACCCCAAAATACTGTACATAAACAACAGTCAAATTTCATAAACTTAAAGACCTATTCCCAAGGGCTAGGGGGGGGGGGGTCATGTTATCTCCAAAGGCAGTTTTTTTGGACTTTTCAACTATGTTGAACTAAACAGGTTGCTCAAAATTTTGATCTGGCGATTTTGATGGGAAAGGGGAGCTAGTTCCCTCCAATCTTTTCGGTCACTAGAACTCTTGATTTCCGCTCGCTTATCAAAACGGGCCCTATCCCGATGTTCTAGGATCGTTGGTTGAATACGATCAACCCCGGGAAAAAAAAAATTAACACGCATCATTTGTTCTGACTTAAAAAAAATCCAAATTTTTTGCAGATAGGAGCTTGAGCTTGAAACCTCTAAAGTAAGGTTCTCTGATACGCTGAATCTGATTCACCTTAAGATTCTTTGACTTTTAGGTCTTTCGCCCTTTTTAGAAGAGTTCCGGTTACTATTGAACCGTATCGCTCCTTACTAGAGGTTCGCTACCGCGAACCGTTTGATAGTCTTTTTTATCGTTTCTACAGTGTCCACTTCTAAATTCTAAACACTTCTGCTACATGTATTTGCCTGCCAAGACAAGTAGGTGTGCGGAAATTCATTCGTAAAGTCTCAATAACTAATAACAATAAAAATCTTACTTGATAATTTCGATAAATTAATGATCTTTTTATCTCGTTTTCAAAGATGTTAACGAACATTTTTACTGGAGCTTTGTCTTTCCTGTGTTAGTTGATACCCCTCCTTAGGTTGGCGTTACTGTGAATTAATTTGAAAAACTTTTTCCACAATATAAGTTTTTTCATAGAAAAGTAAAGAAACTCTATTAAAACCAAAAATGGGTATACTTATTATTCTATACTTCATTAATTACGAAACAAATCTAACGTTCTAATATGCCCCAAGGCAAATAGCAAAGTGAAATTTTAGGTTTATCAGCTTATCAGATGAACATGTCAAAAGTTGAAGCCTTTTGTCTTTGACCCTATTTATTGACATTTCCAGGGGTAAAAATCGAGACAATTTGTTTCAACTACCGCATACCCTTCACTGCCATGTGTACTCAAAACTAGACAAATTTATCAAACACTAGATTTTTTTGCGTAGATTCTAAAATCGAATACAAACAGATTCGCGTTTAGAAATCTTATCTAGAGCAAAACTACATCTTAAACGAATATGGTTTTTCCTTTCATGGCACGAGGCTTCATAATCCAGCCTTAAGGACGAACTGAAAAAGACAACTTTTTCTCATTTTCTTTAACGTCTAGATAGTGTGCACGGAGTTTGATAAGGATGTCATCAAAGTTCATACAGTGGTTACTTTTATGACCACACCCATAGCAGATACTGTTAAAACATTTCGGAACCAAAGGAAAGTGGCTCAATAAATGAAAAAATTGACTGAAACTTTAATAACTTGTTACCCAAAGGCTCGAAAAAATAATTTTTATGCATCAATCATACGTGCCTCGCATATAAAAGAAACGCTCAAGCAAAATCAAGGTCCTTACGGGGACGAAAACTGGAGCTTCTAATCACAGCAACTGGAGGGATGTACTGTCTTTTTATTTCTAAGACAAAAATGAATAATTCATCCTTAGTTTTTTTTTTTTAATGCTCCAGTAAAAAGTGGGAGATTCAAGAAAATCAAGTTGTTTTAGTGGTTGGTTTTGACCTGTTAAACCAACTTGCAGAATTCAATTGCCTGTTAATTTTCATTAGAACACTTTCGGGAATGATTTACAATACGGAGTAAGCTCCATGTTTCGTATAGAATATAACTGTACAAAGCTTGTTATGGGTTGCCATTTAAACCAGAACTTTTTCTGATTTCTTCTGACTTTTGACTAGGGGTGCAGTCGGAGAAAAAAAAAAACGGCTTCGGACAGCATCTGTTTCATTTTTTAATCCGAATGCAGAAAAATATAAAGGGTAGCTATTTGAAAAATTAAGATTATCTAGTCACCCCCGTGAAGCGGGTGCCACTGCTCTGAGAAAGAGCAAACAGCGTTAAACTTCCCCAAGGGAACTTTTTTTTTTTTCAAAAACAGTCATAAAACTAATTTGCATCCATTGCTTAGTTATCTAAACATTTGGCATTTTCAACACAAATGAGACATATTGTGAAGTTTATTTATAAGCCTATGTTGTGTGTACGTTTCCCAAATGCACCTATGATATGACAGAATATGAAACCAGAACAACGTATCAAGTAAATAATGTGACGTATCGTGGGAAGTCTTAGTAGTGCTCAACAATATCTACTTTCCTTGCATAGCAACAGGGAATCAATCATTGCTTTATCTGCTTCTACTGGAAGATTACCAACCATTTTTCACTGGCAATTGATGGGACAATTGGTCATAGGGCTCACACAGTTATAAAATTCAGCCAATAATTAAATTTTTGAAAATTCGGGAACTTATGCCAAATTTAATGGTCAACCTTTCGAATTTTCCGGCGCTAACAATTTTCTATTTTTTGTTTCATAGTGCCTTCCTGTAAACATAAAAAGAACACAATCAAATGAAAGGTTTTTTTTGTATTCGCGGCTTTCTCTTACAAAAAGAAAAACACGGTGATTTACTTCTTGCCAGGAAGAATGATGCCGTCATACTGAAAGAGAGAAAAAAGAAATGGTTAAGTGAAAATATAATGAATATAGTCGATAACAGTTCTTTAAAAATGACTCAAAACAAACAAATTTAAGCATTCACAGCATAAAACCATAAAGAGAAGTTTTTAGACATCCGTAATCCGTAACATCTTACAATTCAGACACGTCTTTGCATTCTTATCCAACATCATAAAGAAATATTTTACATGAAGTATTGATATATATACAGCCTAAATAGGGCAGAAACAAACACCATCAATATTTTTGCCTTCCCTCGAACCTACTCAAGACGCGCGTTCCTGATATTCGCATACGAAGTCAGACATAAAAAAGAATCAGATAGACTTAAGGCTTAAACCCAAAAGAAAAAAAATCAATCGCTATGCGCATCATGACATCAAATATTTCGAAAGCCTTCTCAAATTTTGGGAATAAAAATCAATTTCCTAAAATTTGTTATTAAGGGGATTCTATACCATAAAGAATCAGCCTATCTCGTCCGTTATAAACTTTTTTTTTTTAGTTTGTGTGGCCAAACTACCTAGAATTGATTGGGCGGTCTTGCCATAACTTGTAGAGATCGGATAAGCGATCCGAATAATGGCAGAAAACTAAAAGCCGATATCTGCTTTCTGTACAGTCTTAGAAAAACCTTGTAACTTCTCTTGTTTTGTGCTGGAGATAGATATATTAGTTTCAGAGAAACTTATAACATTCGAAACTGTAAATTTTGTTTTTTCGATAAAATGGAGCAGAATTTTTCATGTAAATTCAGGAAAGGATTTTCCCTAAGAGCGTTCTAGTATACCTGCTAGGAAAATGCCCAAAATACACTTCAAAAGAAATGTCATTTATCAATTTGACAGCTCCTCGAATTTTCTGTGGTGCAACCCGCTTTGATTGATAACTTTGCCGACAGAATTCCCTTTGTCTTTTCAGTCAAATCACAATTCTCAATAGGTTTCAGTGATAGGTTCTCCTGGGAGAATTCGGTAATGGATTCTTTGCCTTTAAGGCAGTCAGCCGACGTTGAGACTCACAAAATGATGTTCAAGGTATTGAATCCTCTAAAGGATAAAAATAATAATTTAATATAAAACTTTTCTTGGAAATATTTTTTCTTACATGAAAAGACTTCGCATTATTCAAAGAAAATATTACTCACAGAAACATACACGCATATAAAAAAATAACTAAAACAAAATGTACCTTTTGCTAAATTTAAAGGAGTCAGGTTTTTGGTACCAATTAGTTTAAAAATACTTTAAAAATAAGAATGCACCAGGAAAAAACAGAGGAAACACGTCGGTTGCGAGTATCATTAGCACCTCTGTAAATTATTTTCCTTAATCGTTTGTAGCAGTTACAAATTGACCAGAACTGTCTTACCACTAGGTAGAGAATCGCCCTAAAAAAAAACCCATATCAGATTCGGTCTTGTAGGATGTCACGCAAAGACCACGTACAAAGGTAAAAAAAGAAAAAGAAAATTGGTAAAATCTAATTCGGATGAGTATGACAGCAATAAAATTTTTGTTTCTCCAAATTATTTCATTTTTTTTTGAATTTTTTGAGGATCCAAACCCTTATGAAACTGGTCCATAAGTCGCATGGGCGCCGTCAAGGGAGGGGCAGTAGTCATGGCCCCCTGGAAATTGGGACTACAAAAACTAATTATTAGAAAAACCGAAGGAGAGAAAAGAATAGGGTTAAACCATGGATAAAAAATGTTTGTTGCCCCATTGTTGGCTGCCGGCCAATAGACTTTGACCCATAATAAGGAAAATATGAGTTCTAATTTGTGACTGAGTAACCCCTAACCAGTTTTGCATAAACATTTCTTCTATATGATTTTGGTTGGAGCAAAAAAAAAAAAAAAAAAAAAAAAAAAAAAAAAAAAAAAAAAAAAAAAAAAAAAATTCTTCACAGCAATGAATGGTAAGTAAATAACGATCCTTGTCATAACAAAAGTATTAGAGCCCCTAATTATTGATAACATTCAGTCAAAGAATCAGATTTTATGGTGATATTTAACTTGTATTTGGTTTATTAGTAATTAGTGCATTGTATTAGTACACAAGAAAGTTCGTCATAATTATAGAAAACACAAGGAAAAAACTAATAAGGGGCAAGTTCGGAAGAAATATGCCGTCAACCTTTGCTTGCATTGCATGAGTATCCCATGAGCTAATATATGAAGACACTATAATCAGAAATAATTCCCCTGAACGGAATGCTGAGCATCTGTGTATTTTCCCCTGAACGGATACGTTTTTGTGTTTTATCATCATTTTTTTCTGGGACGTGATTGTATTTTATCAAGTTGTCACTTTGAAAAAGATTTAAATTTTTACAGCTATGAAGTATAAAAGGTGTCAAATATTGCTTTTTTTTTCTATTAAAAATTAAATTGAAATTTGTATTTGATTTTCTTAATCTTAGTTCTGGTGTTTTACTTTGAACAAACTACTTTGATAATGCATTTTTACGTTACTTTTTACAAACACTGAGTCAAAAGGCATTAAATATTTTGGTGTTTGATAACCAAGTTCAAACTGTCAATATTGTTAAAAAGTATCCGTCCAACGCTTCGGCATTGCTCAACAGAACTTAATGCTGGGAGTTTGTACCTTAGTTTTTTAAGTAGACTATTGTATTCTGTATTTTTTGTAATTACTTACTTTTTTTTCATTTTTAAATACTTTTACTTTAATTGACATACTTCTTTCATTACCTTTAGAAAATTGTTTGTCTACAAGTTTTTCAACTGAAAAGTAAGGAGCAACATTAAAACTTAAAACGAGCAGAAATTATTACGAATATGAGGGCGTTTGCCCCCCTCCTCAGCACCTCGCTCTTCAAGCTACAGTCTTTTGGCACATTAAAAAAAGTTACTTTTGTTCTAATTTAAACGACCCTTGTTTTAGGAATCGTTTTTAAAGAATTGGGACAAAATTTTAAACTTTAGCGCAAAGAGCGAGATGTTGTAGAGGAGGCAGCCCCCCTCATATGCGTAATAATTTCTGTTCGTTTAAGTTTTAATGTTGCTCCTTACTCTCAGTTGAAAAAACTTGTTTTTTTGTTTCTGATCGTTTTTAAAATAACGCCAGGATACCTGGCTCCACCTCCAATTATCCATTGAAAATTATCCAGCAGAAAGTTGACCGTCCTCCCCTCCCAACCCGAAAAATGTATGCATACTTCACAATCACAAATAAAACAAAGGGCGATTTTTTACAGCTTTTTTATACCTTTCCCCAGGATAGGGGGTCATTTTATAGCTTTTTTATACCTTTCCCCAGGGTAGGGGTCATTTTATCATCCAAATACATAGTAATTGGGCCTTTCAATTATGCTGAAGAAAAAAACTATCTCAAAATTTTGATCGGGCGATTTTGGGAAAAAAAGTGACGTGGGGAAGAGGCCTAGTTGCCCTCCAATTTTTTGGTCACTTAAAAAGAACACAAGACCTTTTCATTTCCATTAGAATGAACTCCCTATCCCGAGGTTCTAAGCCCACTGGGTCGATAAAATCACCCCTGGAAAAGAACAAAAAAAAAAAAAAAAAAACGAAACAGCATCTGTGATTTATCTTCTGGTAAAAAAATCACAAAACTTCCACATTTTTGCAGATATGAGCTTGAAACATCTACAGTAGGGTTCTTTGACGCGCTGAATCGGATGGTGTTATTTTCATAAAAATACATTGACTTCAAGGGGGTCTTTCCCTCTTTTTCCCAAAATCAGACAAATTTTCACAGGCTCGTAGCTTTTGATGGGTAAGACTAAACTTAATGCAACTAATATATTTGGATATATATTTCTATTGATATCAAAATTCCAGTTTTTTCTTAGAGTTTTGGTTACTACTGAGCCAGGTGGCAGTAAGTAAGTTACAGCTCATCATCACGAACTGTTCAATTACTCATCAAATGTTGATTGAAATGTTGATTATTTTTTTGCGTCGCCAAAAGCATTGTATTCATAAAAACTTTACTGTTTCGTGGACATGTAATTAAACAATTAGAAAAGGTTTTTTCAACTAAAGTAAGGAACAAGTTCAAAACGTAAAACAAATATAAATTACTCTGTATATAAGGGGGCAGTACCGTTCGACACCTTGCTCATAAAAAAAAAAAGTTTTTTAGTGGTTTGAAAAAAAAATTCCAATTGAAAATTTTCTTTTAAAATTTCGAAAAAAGCCAAACTTCGCCAAATAAAGAGTAAGGAGCTAAGGAGGAGACAGCCCCCTTCGTACAAAGAATAATCTGTTCAAATAAGTTTCAAATCTGTTCCTTGCTTTCAGTTGAAAAGCTCTTTTTTTTTTATTTAATTTCTGATTGTTTTCCATTTAATACTCAGGGCCTAATCAAGATATAATTTGAGGTACCGGTACCTTAAATCCCTGGTCAATTGCATTTGAAATGTGTAAATCAATAATTGTACGTTGGTTAGTACCGTTCCACGTTTAAATTTGCTATTTCAATTTTGGATAAAATTTGAATATACTTTAAAAATTAGCAAAGGAATAGTAATTTTGGTGAAAAGTCCTTGTTAATATTACTACTAAAGAATTTTGGTTGGATGAAAAGGAGGATTACTGTTGTTATGGATGGAGATTCTGTGAGACTTTTGATCTACATAACTGAAGCCATCACAAACCTATACAAAAGGATTTTCTTATCGATAAATACATTACATATATTTTTTTTAATACATTGAAGTACTTCATATAAATCAAAAAAGTAAAATCAAAAAAATATTACCATTGAAATTGCTGAAAACTAAGTTCCTAGCAGTATTTCCCCCTTCCCCCCCCCTCCCACAGAAATTTCATGGGCGGGGCTGTAGCTGTATAGAGAAACATTTTGATTAATTCCTACACACCCCTTCCTCTCTCAACATTTATCTGAAGCCCCATGAAGAGTAAGCAGTTTGTCCATTAAAATGTACTTTTGTCGGAATCAGCCCTACCCCACCTAGACAATGACTAACACCCCCCTCCCCCTCATCATAGCTGATACGCAATTACAGATCACCAAAGGTAGCATTAATTTCATTACAAATAAAGCGAATCAACTTGGTTGAATCCAGTACTACCACCGTGTGGTATTACTTCTTTTGAAACTGGGAAGCCTAAAATATAGTTATCTATACCTTTAAATCAATTAAATTCCCAGGATTTTAAATTGATTGAAAATTCGTCCTCTTCGGGGTAAAGTCGTAGTTTGTTGCCCTAAACCCCCTAAAATGTCACCCAACCACCACTGCTGTTTGCGGTCTCCCCCCCCCATCCATCCTGAAAATTTTCTGCCAGCGCCCTTGATAAGTCGTCGGATCTATGTTCAATTCTTCTCCGTTTTTTTTTTTCTTTTTTCCGATGGAATTTTTTCTGTTTATATTTGAACTACCAAGTACAGCCACCCTTTGGTCTTCATCACGATATGAACCAGGTTTTATCTTCCAGAGAACTGATTTTTTTTTTTTTTTTTTATAAGGCACCAAAGCTAAAGATTACCGCGAATGTTACCGCCGAATGGATTGATCTTGAATCCTCCAATCAAGGAGCCTCTTAACCACTACACTGCAGTAACTATTAGTTACTTGTTAAAAATAAAATGGTAATAATGGCAGCACATGAATGATAATGACTTCAAAAATAAGACTTTAGCAAGGTAAGCAAGGTAATTATAATGGGCTATCTCATGTTTGATGTGTAAAGGGAAAAGAATTTTTTAATATATAAAGTATTATTTTTTACTTCAACATCGATTTGTTATGTCGCTTGCTACACGCCGAGTTAGTCTTGATCTTATCTAAAATGACAAATTGTAGGTCTAGCGTTAGTGTTATAAGACAAAAAATTTAAATTATTAGAATTTTAAACTGGTCAAGAATTCGTACAAAAAAAAAACTAAAACAAAATAAAATCAAAAATCAGAATGGTACAAAAATGTTCCTTTTTTGCGACAGAGAATACCGATACATAATAGTGTGGATTAACGATACGTGCGGAAGTAAAAGACCATGTTTATTAAAATTTCCTAGTCACTACGATGAGTAGATACACCCCAAAGAAATTCACATGACAAAGTTATTATTATTAACGAATACCTAAGACGAAGTAGAGGAAGGACTTACGTCGCTGGGTCAGTCCTGTATCGAACATTTTTGTTTGAGTGTTGAGGGTTAAATGTCTTTAAACTTGCAGGTTTCTTTTGCCCTATTTAGAAGCCAAAAAAATTTCGGGGATGGGGTGGGTAACTTGGTACCCCCTTTGGGCAGGCCCTCGCACTACGTGCTGTATGTTGTCGTCTCAAAAGTGGCATCATAGTCAAGTAGCAGGATACCAGCCAAGAATGCAAGATGTCATGGGAACGAGTGTAATTGACGGCAAAATTTTAGACGAAATCTTTTCTTTGTCCCTTTCAATCCTGTATAATGTGTATCAAAGGGCAAAGTTTCCTAAGCTTGTTCGTTTTAAGGGAACTTGTCTAATTCTTCTATTTCTCCCATTTATTCTTTTCTAGTTATTTAATATTCTAGAAATTCTACAATACTTTTAAGGGTAACATTAATGAGAGTAATTTTATACAGATTTATTTTCTGTTATCCAGTTTTGCTTTCTTTTTTTTGTGTAACCAGTATAGTTTCGACCAACTAAGACAGTTTCGACAAATAGTAATATGCATACAAAAAGCGACAAAATACCGTCACTGATAGACAATGTTGCTATAAATGGCGTTTTATATTACTTCTACTAGCACAAACATTCAAAAAAAGACCGTAACGCGCGGTCTTATTCAGTACTTAAAAAATAAATTCGAGGTTTTCTGAGTAGATTCATGGGGGGAGGGGGGGGGGGATAAGTGGATAAAATTTGTAAAAGAAGATCACAGATATGGCATAAAATTGTGCTTACTTTCTGTTGGAACCATTTCATTGCATCTTCTTTGGTGAGTTTGTGTTGGTGACCAACCTTACCGGTTTTTCCTTTCTTCGTTCAGCCTACCTCGGAAACCTGATAATAGAAAAATGCCTCATCATCAAGTTTAACTGTTTCACAAACAATAAGTTCAACCAAGAACTTCTTTCGCCCTTGATCTATCCGAAATTTACCTACAAGTGTTCAAAAATAATGCTTTGAGGCATTCTTAAAACTAGAAGCATAAAATCCCTCCCGAAATACTTTGGACTATAACAAAAATCTGTTCGGTAAAAATTGTGATGTTATGCACTGCAATTTCCCTAATTACCCAAAAGAAAGATAAATTATATTAAAATGTTACTAAAAGTAGTAAGTGTACTAGCAAGCCAGCTTGATGCACAGCAAATAAACTACTTTGCTTACAATAGAACCTCACACACCCCCCCCCCTCCTTCAGATACGTCTGAAAGATTCCCTTTGAATTTTTTTAAATATAGTCCTGGAAACACTATTTTAGTCTTTGGCCTTAGAAAAAACTCCTGGAATCCCACCCGATGCTTGGATATATGCGCTACTACATCAACCTTAGCCTTTAAATACATGAGAGCCAAGTAGATACATCACTGTGTTTTGTATTTTGTACCGACGTGAACATCAGCGATGACAAAATTTTTCGATATGATTTAAAAATTTACTAGTGCTATTTGGGAAGCGAAATTCAAAACTCGGCAACCATGCTGTGAAAGAAATTTTTAAATTTAATTCTATTGAACAGAGCCCTTACCATTTAGAGCAATATCATTTGTACCATTCTTGAAGTATCTTTCTTAGTAGTTCGTAAGAAAGAGTTGCAAATAGAATGTAATTGTTCTGGCGCTAATTTAAGAGAACCGTACTAAACCCAAAAATTGGATTAAGTCGCGGACGATGGAGCGTCAAAGCATAGCAGTTTATGAAACAATAGAATGCATTTCAAAAAATATAACTATGGTGCACAGTTTCAATATCACACACGAAGCTGTTGCTTTACAGAAGCTTCAAAGTTACCAATATTTGGTGAAGTATAACGATGAGGGGGAAAAAGTATAGTCCCAATTTTAGCTACCATACGACTACCATCATACTTTAATCGAACCGTACTAAACCCGACAATCGGATTAAGACGCTGACGATGGAGCGTCAAAGCATAGTATAGTTATGAAATAAATAGAATGTATCTCAAAAATAAAACTATTACAGAGCTGATTTCACAATCGAAGCTCTTGCAGCCTTTGTGTCTGTTAAAATTAGCATTATACTTCACCATTATTTGGGGAAGTATACGATGAAGTGTGGCCCATTTTTTGCTACCACACAATTACCACGTATTATATTGTAATTGATGAAGACAAAGAAAACCTACATGCTAATCCATTTGAGTTCAAACCATTTATTATTTGCTACCAGAGTAGTGAGACATGAGCAGTTGAGGACCAAAAAAATAGACTTTCCAGATTTTTTTTTTTTTTTATCTATAAACATTACCATTATAAACACCATCTTTGGCATGCTTTTTCTACTTGAGACAATGTTATTAGGCTTTTAATTGGTTGTAAAGACTAGTTTGTCCTTTTCCTTTGATGTCTCCAGGTTATTTAAAACCATTAAAACGTGCAATGAAGAATATTATAAATTACATACAATAACTATTTTTTAATATGGGTACTATAAGAATAACTATTGAGCAACTGAAATATTAGAATGAACGCTAAAATAACGACTACTAATGAAAAAACAGAACAAAGTCGCCTGAGGTCAACATAGCTATATGCGCTTCTCCTGCAGCTAACCAAGTTTCTGTGCAAGAACATGTTCCAATTGTACTAAGGTCTTCCTCACTTCCGTCGAGAAATTCACAATTCTTTTGTGAGTGTGGGGGAAAATACAATATCACATTCAGGATTCTAACCTGTCCTCTAGGTAAAAAATTAGAAGAAATTCAAAATTCATCGAACAATACTTAAATAACTCGGAATTCATCACCCTACCTACTTACTTGGGTCTACCTAGCTCTAGCTAGCTAGCTAGACCAACCTACCAAAGCCAAGACGAATTTACTTGAACAGATTAGGTTAAATTAACCTTTTTTACATTACCCTTGGTTTAAATTAAGCCAGCTTAATCACAATTGTGAATTTGCGTGTTTTTGAGTCGTCCTCTAGGCATGTTTCAAACGTTTAACTTTTAATTTGACATCGTCCCATATAATAATTGAAAAATGTATCACACACAGGAAAAAGCCCGTAGCTTTTTCTGGACTGGAACTTAGTAAGGAGCGAATCGCGCCATATCCAAAGGATTGTCCCTGCATACTAGAAAAACACCAAGAAATGCAGTTTTGTATGAAAATTATATCTTAGTCATTACTAAGTCATAACTTAGTCATAATAATCAAATAATCATAATAAAATAATCATAATAATATAATAATAAATAAAATAATAATATAATAATAAAATAATCAAATCATTTTTGATTCTTAAATAGAGCCCTAGAAACTCTTACTTTCGAATCGAATGAGCACTATCCTTTACTATAGGCAAGAGTTTCATTCTTTACAACTAAAAAAATAAAACTAAAAACCTAGTTTATATGTAACGGGCATTTTAAGAAACTGTTTGCAATTGTTATTTAGAATTTCAATGCTGTTAAATAGATGGGATATATATTGGAATTTTCAATCCATATAAACTTGGCCCTATTTGAGGGGGACTCAAAATTTGGCACCAAAAAAGGGCAGAATAAACCACACTTCTTTGGCACAATCGGTGAGTCATGCTAGTCGCATGATTTCATGACGTCAAAAAGAAAATTCAACGTAATATTAAACGTAAACGAAAATTAAACGTAATATATCGAGTAATAACGTACTCGAATCACTTTTGGTCAATAAAAAAGGGCCCTAGAACTTTTGATTTCCGTTCAAATGAACCCTCCCCCGATTTTCTAGGACCATTGGTTTGATACGACCACTCTTAGAAAAAAAAGTAAACACGCGTTTCGTGATGTTTCTTCTGGAGAAAAAAAAAATTTCCAAAATTTTGTGGGCGAGGGCTTGAAACTTCTACAGTAGGGTTCTCTCATATGTTGAAACTGATGGTGTGATTTTTTTTTTTAGGACCAAATAACTTTTTGGGGTGTCCATCCACCTTTTTTTAAACCTGGCAATATTTCTCAGACTCGTAGATTTTGACGGGTAATATTAACCTTAATGAATTTTATCTATTTGGAATCAACACAAAAATACGATTCTTTGATATATATATTGTTATCAAAATTCCGTTTTTTTAGAGTTTTGGTTACTTTTTAGGTCGAATCGTTATATTTCGTTACCACAAACTGTTTGATAAGCCAAATAAATACAACAGAGCCATTACTATTTACAGCAAAATTAATTGTACCATTCTTCAATATCTTTCCTTGTAGTTCGTAAGAAAGAGTTGCAAATAAGAGTGGATTCGTTATTACGCTATTTTGAGAGAACCGTACTAAACCCAATATTCGGATTAAGTCGCGGACGATGGGGGCGTCAAAATACAAATTCATGGAGAGTCATGAAACAACTAAAAAAATGCGTTACAAAAATAAAACATGACACACAGCAAGAGTGACGATCGTGGTCCGCTATTCTCATTTGTGCACGCCCCACCCGCCTCATGTATCGCTATTTTGGCCAACTGACTCAAATTTTAACCACCTGTCTCAAGTTTGAACTAAAAGAAGCAGGGAATTCTGATTTTACTCCAGAAAGAGTGGTTTTTGTTGGTTGTAAATGAAGCTTGGACTAAAGGCATGAAATACTAGTTCCCCTTCATAAGCTTTATTTCAGTGGAAAATACCTCCGATTGGTTGAAAGTGATGTCGCCCGATCCTTTTCTTTCAATAAAAGCCGGTTCCACGCTACTAACGGTTAAAATTTGAGACAGATGATATAGTTTTCTAACAACCGCAAAACACGCGCATGGGCTTGACAGAGCGCAAATCGCACTCGTCAAAAAAAGAGATGCTGGGAAGGGGGAGGGGGGGGGGGGGGGTTCACGTATTTCAAACTATTGAGATACGCGTGGAACAAGTTTGCCAAACTGACAGTGCTAACTTCACTATCGAACATTTGATTTGTTCAAAGCAGCTTCATTAGTCAAGCCATTTTAGCCAAAATAGGGTAAGAATCATTGGAATTTGAAACAGTCAGCTATAGACTCGTATAAATCTTTGCTATGACACACTAAAACTTGTCTTAAACTTCACCTATCATAGGGTGGCCGCGACCACAGATTTCAAAGGTAAAAGATACAAAAAATTGATGTTTTGCAGATTTTTGCGAATATTTCGGTTGTTGTGGGTTTTATGCTATTTGTATTTAGCATAAATATTGTTAGAAGACTAAATTTTCTGCAACTTTCGTTTAAAAAATGTTTTTCAACGTTCAACTGTTAATTAGATAGAGGGCAGTGAGCGCGCATCGTCCCCGGCTACATTCAATATAAAATATTATTCAAGATTAAACGGGAATACTAATTAGAAACATGCTGTATACAGTATAAAAGTATTTTGTGAATTGTGAATACTTCTGTTTATCACTATTACACTAGGCCCAAAACACACTAGGCATTTTTACTGAGCGTTTCTTAGAAGTGTGTAGGATAGAATTGCCAAATTACACATTGGACGGTAAAAAAAAAAAACACGACGGCAGCAATCCAGCCATTCATTGTCACTACACTAAAAGAATGGCAAATAAGCTATCGTTTATTTTTACGCCTCCGCCGAGATGGTGGCCTATGGAAACGAATGCAAGGATTTTGCGTTTTTTTTTTTTTTTTACCGCTGACAACTCCTGGTGAGAGTTGATTTGCAGAGTGTATATCATAAACAAAAAAATACATTCAAAGTCATAAATGAATTTCTTTTCCTGGGGAAGGCAATTGTAATAATAATAATAAAAAAAAAACTGATTAAGAACTGCTCAGAAATTTAAAGAAGTCTGAAATGTCTGGGCGTTGGGCCAAATTACCCCTTCCTCCGACCCTAAACAATCGAAGCCTATGTATCATAAATTAAAAAAAAACGAGTGTTAATCTAATTTCTATTCCCTAAACTAAACATTAATTTAACAAAATTTGAATTCATTTGCATTAAGAAAATTTCGACCTATTGGTTTTTAGAATAGCTTCTAGTTTTAACTGCTCCCCCCACCCCACTTCCTATGCATTTACATATAATAAATTCATACGAATATATTGGGGGGGGGGGAATCTGTCGTTTTTTCAATTATTTTCAATGAAAATACAAAAAGACTTTGTTCAAGGAACAAATACAGAACAATTAGTTCCAGACTCGCGCCTGCATAACAGGCAACTGCTTCCAAGATTCAACTTACCTCATGAATTATATCAGTTGAAGAAGCAAAGCCGGTTTTCGCTAAGGGGTGGTAGCAAAACAATCTCAGCTTACTCCAGGCACCTATGTTCATTGGATAAATACCTTGGCTTCATTTAAATTACAAAAGGAATCAATTGCAAAGAAGGTTATCAACAATCATGTTAATGATAGACACATTCGGGAATTATTTTTCTTTCTGGGGATTCATAAATTTCTTTGCTCACTTGCCTAGGATAAATTAGCCCCCATTGCTGTCTGTTTTACTTCTTCGCTTGTATAGTACTCAAACAGCAAGTACTGTAAATAATATTTTTGGGGGGGAGGGGGGGGGGATTTTAGTCGCCATTTCACAGTGCACATTTTAATTAATTCTTATGTTTTTGAGTGGATCCAAATCCAGAGAACATTGTATCATTCATAAAGTATCTTTTCTAGTTCTTCGTAGATAAGAGTTGCAAATTGAATGAATTAGTTTGGCGCTACTTATAACCGTACTCAACCAAAACAGAGTTAAGTCGCGGACGATGGAGCGCTGATGACGGTGGCAATAAGCCACTCGCTAGGTTGAAGAAACTTCTTTATCGCCCAATTACTCACCATACCAAATATTTAGCCATATCTATCGCTTGGTTACATATCTTATCCCTCAGTCCCGCTAAACTCTTGGTGAATTATTAATACATTGTAATCAAACCTAAAAGGCTGATTGAAATTACAAACTCTTAACAAACTGTTATAATAATTCGATCCCCCCCTGACTTGCCTATTTTTGTCATTTTTAACGTCGGCAATCAACTCCTTACTCAAATAAATTCCTGTGTAAGTCCCTGACCCTGACTTCCTCGCTAATTCATACAACACCTCAAAAATAGGGTATGCCAAAGCCTTGCTAATATTGGTTAATAAATTCTTTAAAATAGGTTGCATTGGAAATGCGCTCAATTTTGGATAATAACATTTGGCATTACATGCGTATATTTTTACAATAATGTTTCCTCTAAAATTGCAGCTCCTTACTTAGCCTGCAAGGTCCAAATCAAACAGTTTGGGTAACGAATTGTAAGTAAGGAGCGACGCGGCTCAATAGTAACCAAAACTCTAAAAAACGGAATTTTGATATCAATAGATATATCAAACGGATTGGCTTACAATGCTGATTCCAAATATATAATATTGATGAAGTTCAGTGTCATCAAAGGCTAAGAACCTGAGAAAAATTGCCGAATTTTCGAAAAAGGTGGGAAACAACCCCTTCAAATCAAAGAGTCTAAATGAAAATTGCACCATAAGATTCAGCATATCAGAGAACCCTTTGGAGGTAGTTTCAAGTTCCTATATGCAAAAATGTGGAATTTTGTATTTTTTTTTTTTTTTTTTTGCCAGCCAGAGAAAGATCACAGATGCGTGTTTACTTTTTTCCGTGGATGACCGTAACGAACCAATCGTCCTAGAAAACGGGAGAGGGCACAATCAAACGGAAATTCAAAGTTCTAGTGGCCTTTTTAAGTAGCCAACAAAATTGAAGAGCAACTATCCTCCCCTCTCACTCCCTTTGTTCCAAGTTGTCGGATCGAAATTTTGAGATAGCCATTTTGTTCAGTATAGTTGAAAGGTACAATAAATATGTCTTTGGAAATGACACGATCCCCCCAAACCACTTGAGGTAAGGCCACAAGTTATGAAATTTGCCCACTGTTTTACATATAGTATTTATATAGGGAAGTATACCGATATTTCAAGGGGGGGGGTCTTCTAAGCATGAATTTTCTACGGGGAGGATTTCCCATTGGGATGAAAGCATTCAGGGGTGAACTTTCCAGGGGAAATTTGACACGGCGTAAATTTGCCAAAAACATAGAGATGCTTTGGGGGAACTGTCCAGGAGAAATTTACAGCGGAGCTGGAATTCTCGGGGGTATTCCCATGGGCAAAATTCTCCATGGAGCATGGAAAGAAATTAAATGAAAACAAGTCTTTCTTCAAATGGAATGCCAAGGAGTTTTTGGTCGGAATTGGTCAGCTGCATTCGGGAAAAAGAGGGCGTGAGGGGGGCTCCTTACTTGCAAACTAATGAGTCTGGGATTATTTTAATTTTAGTTTTAACAAAGACATTTTATTGTAAGTCTTATTCTATTTATATGTGCTTTCCTGAGGACAGTCCTTGAAATATTCATTGAAGTTTTAAAAAAAATTCACTGTCTTGTATAACAGTCCCATTGTTTTAAATGTTGTTTACTTCACTCCTTCGAGCTCTCGACTGGCAACTCTTTTACAGGATGCCTACAAAAAAAAAAGCAAAAAAGAGAAAATGCGTCATCGTTACAGGCCATTCTATTTATTTCAACTTTATTTTTACTTTAAATCAAATGAGCTCTTTTCTCTACAGTTTCTCTGGAAAAATTCTATTTCAGATTAACTGATTAAAAGCACCGCTACTGTTCATGATCAATCTGACTACTTTTTCTTTCCCTCTTCTAATTCTACTCAATATATTCAATACGCTAATAAACAAAATAAAATACACGAGCCCAGATTTTTTATTAAGGAGGATATAGGAAAGAAAGGATAAGCAACAAGGAGTAAAATAAAGTTTCTATACCTGGACGTCCAAGGACAACATAGTAGTCAAGACCATAGATACCAATTGATGGATCGTATTTGATACCAAGATCAATGTGTTCCTGGATGCCAAATCCAAAATTGCCAGTATCAGAAAAGTTTTCACGTCTCAACTCGTATTCACGAACTAAAAGTTAATCTGAGTTACAGCAAACCAAAATAAAAATAGGCTAATAAGTCAATTCTCAACATACACTTTCTGTCTCAAATATTACAGGAAGTTTGACCAGTTGTATTACAATTTTTCCCTGATTTAACATCATTTTATACCTGATATGAAAACTTGATATTTTTGGTAATTAATAACTCACATGTAATCCACAATAACCTCTTAGGCTAAAATTCAGTAAAAAGAAAAGTCTGAATTTCAAAATCAAATCTTGTTAAATGACAAATTACACACAATTCAAAAATATAGAGACCCCGAAATTTTACCGAATCTTTCAAGTATAGTAATTTTTTTCCACCCTTTTTTTTCTTTTTTTTTGAATTCCATCCAAATTTTTATCTCTTTTCTTCGTTTAAATATTTTTTTTTTCAGTTATATGTTAAGTTTCCTTCTAAATTCCCTATTTTCATAAATGTCTCTTGGTCCAGTTTTTTTTTTTTTTTTTTTTTTTTTTTTTTTTTTTTTTTTTTTTTTTTTTTTTTTTTTTTTTTTTTTTTTTTTTTTTTTTTTGTGCTTTATAATAGTGTCTTATTTTGTTTTGTTGGCCCTTTACAAGCTGAGCTTCTTAGGCGTGTAAAAACATTACGTTTGTAATTGCTTTGCTTTAAAAAGTAATGAAAACAAAAATAGGAAAAGGAATTCCCAATTTTTTTTTTTTTTTTTAGCCAATAAATAAAACAAAACAACATGAAAAAAAAAAAATAATTCGGGTATTTTTACTTCTAGTTTTTACAAGTTTTTGATTTTTCGTCTAAACTATGACGCTGCCTTTTTTCCTTTCACACTTCGAACCAGATCTGGCAGTAATTTCCATCAGCAGATGGAATCTCATTCACTGGGGATGTCAATAGGGTAATAGTTCGTTCTAATACTAACATGCACGTCTTTTAAGATGAAAACTCATTTTAATATTCAGTCAGCAACCCCTGTCCATTTTAATACATTTCAAACGATTTAAAAAAGTATCCAAACAACAAAAAGACAAACCACGTGATTATTAACAACAAATTATCGGTAATTATAATGTTACTCTAATCTTAAGAGGAGCGGTGGATCCATTAGAATTACAACGATGTCCTAAAAATTCCTTTATGCTAAAGACATGGTCATGATTAATATTTGACCACTTAAAAACTGAAGCTAAGCCTTTTTGTAATTAATTTACAATTTGTAACTGTATAAATTACAGATTGTGAAGTGAAAAGTTGAACAAACATGAAAAAGAAAAAAGAAAAAATCACTTAAACTGAGCTTCACTCAACATAGCTCAATAAATCTAAAGTTAAATAATGGAGAAATTTTATGATTTTATCTTACTAAATGGCTATTTGTTTTAATTCATTGAGGAATTGTAACGACAAATTTTTACGCAACTTCTATGAAAAAAAAGCAAACCCAATAGTCAAGTAATACTTATAAAATGTTTAACAGCTTTTTTTTTATAGAAAAAATTGAAACTTAATGAAGTACTAGTTTTCAAAAAATTGCTATAAACAACAAAAATTTCATAAACACAGAGAAAGTCCTAACAGAACCATTGGTTTTAAGGATCCCGAAACACCCAAGGTCCCAAGCTGTAATTGTGCATACAAAGTTCTTTCAAAGAGTTCAAGCAAAGAAAAAATTCTTAGGGTGGCCATAGATACTATCTTTCCAGACATGATGAAGCTAACCTAGATAGAAATCCAACCAACAATACCTACTTCATGTCACTCTGAAAGATCAAACTTTTTTCCGTTTTTCTGTATCTAATGCAGTTGAAATCTTATTCATTTGTGTATAAGGATCAAAGAAGAAATTCGACTGTGAGTATTTCACACACATGTTGTCTTTAAAATCCTTTGTGGAGTCGTCTTTAAAAATTGAGAAACTCTCTGAAAAGGCTTGACTCCACAACAGTTTAATTTGATCCTTTAGTCAACTATTAAGACGAGTGTGTGGGAGGGAAAGGCATAGAAAACTTGAGTGTTTGGTCGTGTATTTGGGGTACTGGTTGTGAAAGGGGGTAGAAAAACTTCCATCATTTTAATACCATAATTGTAATTTTTTGGGTGCTGGGGCTTCAGGACATGTGATATTAATATTTACATAAACAAACCTTTGAGACCACGTTCAAGAATTTCTTCTGCTTTTGCACCACGTACTGTACAATGGACTGCAATTTTTTCATTTCTTCTGATGCCAAAAGATCTGACAGTGTATCGAGCCTTAGAGAAAACAGGGGTCTGGCCAGTCAACTGTTCTAACACCTAAACAAAAATACTATTCTTACTTCCTACAAGCCAACTTAGTAAGGTAAATTGCAAGACGTTCTAAAAAATATTTACAAGATAAGGCACTGAAAATAATAGATATGAATTCCCCTGTTGTCATTAAAGTCTTCTCTAATTCTTAACAGTTCAAGGAGTAATTTGATTTCCTATTATCTGGCCATGTTATAGAATATTCAGCTCCTCACAAAATAGAAAAAAAACACACTTTGAGTGTGAGGGGCCCATTGCTGGAAATTTTAAGGCTTGAAAGGTTACTGTGTCCCTTCCAACTTAACAATAGGTATAAGGTGGATTGTGTTAAGTATGGGTCACTCAAAAAAGAAATTGTAGTGTTATAAATGCATAACTGCTGGAAGCAAATCCTTGCAATTTGACAAAAATCAGTAGTAGCTCAAATACAAACAGAAAATTCCAGACCCCATTGTCCAACTCTATCTAGCACATCCAAATGAGAAACATAAGTAATTAAATGTTCATTCTGCTTGAGCAAATAATTGCTTCAGAACATAGAAAGTCTAACAGTACTACTTTTATTTTATTAAGGTTTCCCTATAGAAGAGCCACAGTGTTAATGTAAAAAACATATTTACTTCTGAAAAAATCATATAGTCAAGTGTTAGAAGCTAAGATTGTTAGATACTTTAAAATAAAAATACACTTTTCTATAGTATGCAGAATAATTGTACCAAACACATTTTGTATGCAGACCCGCAATACTTTATGCCCCCTCCCCTAATATACAAATCTGTAGCTCAAATTTATTTCTAAAGTAACAAAGAAACTAACAAAAAAAACTGGTGTTCTCAAATTTTACACAGTGTAAACTTGAGTGATTGGTGCATAATACACAAGTACCAAAATTCCTTTCCCCAGCAGAAATAAAAAAAAAAAACTCATATAAAATTCTAAAATTTGGAAAGCCTTATTTTCCACGTGGGAGGGGGTAAATGTCTAGAACCCAAATCTCCCCATGATAATAAAAACAACTTGAAGTTTATTTGTTTCCAAAAGTAATTTGAAGTTGTTCAATTATATTAAGCATTACAAGCACCTTAAATAAATTAATCTTTCCTGGCAAAGAAAGGAATAGAATTACCTTTGCAGCACGTGTGAGCCTATCACCAGATTCACCAACACAAATATTCAAGCATAGTTTCCTAATTTTGACATCTCTCATGGGGTTCTTGGACTTATCTTTCTTGATGACTTCTCTTATTTCCTTAAAACAATTAAAAAAATATAAGTATATTCGCTGAAACACCAATACCAGGATAAATTACATTATTAAGGCATCCCCAGCTATTAGAAATTTTTTTTTAACTTACATTAAAAATTTCCAAATTAGAAATATATATTTTGTTCTAGGGATCTAATTGAACTTACCCCCACCCCCACAAAAAAAACAAGAGGCCATAGAAACATAGAAGCCGTATAAAGAGAAAGTACAGACAACTCAAATAGAAGGCTTACAGGTCAAACAAAATGCAACATCAACTGGGATTTTCTCTACAACCACTAATAACAGTTTTTTGTGTCCAGAATATTACATAATGTCTTCTTTTTGTATGCATGGTAATCAAGCATTATAATTTTTCTGATCAACATTTAGTTTGGTTCACAAAATGTACCTGCTACAGTAGTATATATATATATGTCCTTTTTATCTGACTTCAACCTCCTAAAGTAGCTGATGTTACTATTTGGCTGCAATTGTCTCAGTTTTAGAGTCTCATCTTGACCTGTATTTAAGAAGTTAATCAGCTTCAAAAATGAAAATTATTTCAAGTCAACTGCAGAAAAAGACCTAAACACACCACATGGATATTCGTCACTGCTAGTGAAATGCAAGAAAGAAATACTTCTGACCCAGAAATTCACCTTATGTTCACATCCTTTGGCTAGCCAAATTTGAAGTAGGTGAAAATGAATCTAGCACTAAAATTACTTCCAAAAATATATCAGAGCAGGAAGTATCACTCATGCCATAAACATGCATTTTTTAAATTAAGCTTCTGTTTTTTCAACAGTTGTACTTTTTTTTTTAATGTCTAGACAGTTAGAGGTTATTACTCTATTATAAAAATGAGCTAAGTTTGTATTTTAGTAATTTATATGATTAAACATATATGTACCCAGAGGACAGGGGAAATAAAAATGTAGGCCTAAATATACAATTTATTGTGTCTTTTTAATCTCTTGCTGGCTCCTGAAAAACCTGTCTAAATGCATATCCTATTCATTCCCTGTGTCATACAGATCTGTAGTTCTTGCATTATTCAGTTTTAAGAAAGTGCAACATGCCTACCTTTTCTACTAAAGTGTATTTGGAAACAGGACACAACTTGGGCCATTATCTCTGGACTGCGAGAGCCATATCTTGTAAGATAAATCAATCATTTATGTTAAAATGTGCTATCTTGAAACTAAAAACCAAAAACTTAGAAAGGAGGAGTGGTGCCAGAAGGCAAAAGGGTAAAAGAGAGGGGCTAATTCCCCTCTGCTTACTTCTTTCCCAGCTAAATAGAACTACAACTTTCAATTTGCAACTGAATGGACCATCATAATTACCATAGTTTGCACTTTGGGACCAAAAATTAGGGTCCAAGCTAGATCCAAAATTTAACAACCATGCCTCCTGTATTATAATGCTGGTGAAAAAATAATACATGGAAAACATATTAAACCTTACTCTCTCAAAAATCTGTTCGCTTGTATTTGATTTATAAGATCCAGGCAAAGGTAAAATTCTAGACATAGATATTTTTGCTCCATAGAAAACTGGAGCAAATGCTGCAAGAAGGTGTCTGTCAGCTCTTATCTATACTCCTTCAATATTTTTAGGACTTGGACAATTGCAAACAGAAGATCTGTCTTAACCTTGAAAAAAAATTCTTTAATTTTGGTTTGATTCTGCTTTTCTTTGACTCCAGGTTTGATAACACTAGCCATGATTTGAGTAGGATTTAAAGCAGGGGCTGACACAAACCTCTTGGCTATGGATCAAAATCTGAATGCACATAATGAAGGGTCTTTGGGGTCAGTGACAAATTCACTATAATGCAGTCCTCCAGTTGATGTATTTTCATCCATTGCAATGCTAATTACATCAATAGATAACTAATAATTATTTTTTATGTATAAGTAAAATTTTAGAAAATGGTTGCTCTGTTTTGGAACTCCCTAAGCATTCAAAACCTCAAGGAGCCATTCAAGCAAGATGTGAACAAGGACTGGGTGCAGAAGGAGTGGTATCTACACTGGGATACTCCAGACTCCCAAACCAAACTTTTAAGTCAGAACTTGGCAGGCATTTCACAAGGAAAAATCCTCCCATGCCCGCATAATGAATTTAAGGTAAGCTAATCAATATTTTGGCCATATCTTTAAGAAACTGCTGGACTGGTATAGTTAACAACTGCATTTCTTTCATTCCCTCAATCTGTTGTTTTTTTTATTGTGAAGTCATTAAATAAGCATTCAGAACATTTCTCAAAAGCCTGCAAATGCTTTTCTGCTAGTGGAAATACTAAGAGCCCAAAACAAAGATGACAGATGTGACATGACCAGAACTAGCAACTATCCTTTAAGGATGTTTTTTTAATTAAATACAAATTTGTCAATTCATTCAGATTTATCTCCATTCATCATTTTCTTGACATCTTTATATTTTAGAGAAACATATCACTCAATGTTACATGTTCTGGTGGTAATTAAATCTGTACATTTCACTTACAATTTTCTGTCCAAAATAATTGAAATAACCACTTTTTACTTCTTGTTTGTCCATAGTTTGTCTATTGGAAAGAGTGATTACAAGTGTGTTTTTAATGCAAGTGCAAGTTTCAAAGGGAATTTACTGATAGCTGGCAGCTTCAACTTCCCCACCCTTCACTGGAGAGAAGGCTTCCCATTTGACCTTTTTCAGCTGGATAGAAGCTCATCTAGCCCTTTCTCTGAGTACCTTCATAATCTGATCCTGCCTCAGATAGTTGAAAAACTAACCAGGCATCACATTTCCCAGAGACCAACCCTCCTTGATTTGGTATTCCTTGGGAATAAAGAACAGCTACAAAGCATAAGTTGCCATCCCCCTTTAGGCAAAAGTGACCACCTTGTCAACAAAGTCAATTTAGCCTTCCACCAAGATAACAAACGATTATATCAAGAAGACTTACACTGACTATGCAGTAACCAAAGGAGAGTTGAGTGGCATGGACTGAGGGTCTTTGCTTCAAGGGATGTAGATCAACAATGGTTCAGTTCCCAAGAGGAGCTCACAACAAAAAAGCACACATCTACCAAACTCATGCCAAAGCCAAAGACACTCCCACAAAAGACCCCTCAGATACATAGAGAACAAAACCAAAAAAGCCAAAACTGGAACAAATACTGCAAAATGGGGAAAGATGATCACTATGAGAAGTTTGCAAAAACTTGAAAAACTACAAAAACTCACTAAACAATTGTATTCAAACTTCAAGTCCAAGCTTGTGGATGATAGCAAGCAAAACCCAAAAAGGTTCTGGAACCACATAGTAGACATTCAATAAAGAGGCTGAAGAAATCTGATGGCATGGAAGTTACAGACCTGCAATAAATTGCTGAGTTACTCAACAAGCAATTTGCATCAGTGTTTACCAATGAGCCTGATGGTCCTCTCCCCAACAACCCAGCATATAATGTACCACATCTTATGCCACCTATCATGATTTTTCTGGGGTCTGTCATGAAGTAACTTGAAGTGCTAGATGTTAACAAGTCATCAGGGCTGAATAACATCCACCTGATGCTCCTAAAAGCACAAGCTAATGAACTGTACTCAAAAAACTGTACCTTTGGATTTGAAGATCTCTCACATTACTCCAATATTCAAAAAAAGGTGACAAGACAAATGCTGAGAATTATCAGCTGATCAGCTGAACCTCAGCTGTAGCAAAAATCCTAGAATGCATTATGAATGCCAAAAATTCTGACACATCTTCTGTCCAATAGTATACTGTCACCAGACCAGCATGGCTTCCTTCTTGGAAAGTCAGGAGACCAACTTACTTGAAACTTACAATATCATTACTGACCTTTTGGAGAAGGGAGTACCTGTTGACCTTATTTTGCTTGACCTTGCCAAAACGTTTGACAAGGTGCCTCACAGATGCCTTAGGGCCAAATTATTGGCAGTTGTTATCCAAACTGACATAGTAGAATGGGTAATGAATTTCCTGACAGACTGAGAGCAGCAGGTCTGACTTTTCACCAATAATGGTGATAAGGTATTCTTCAAACCATGTGATGTTGTCAGTGGAGTTCCTCAGGGGTGCCGTTCTAGACCCCACCCTCTTCCTCATTTACATAAATGATATGACAAAGGAAGCCACAAATAACATCACACTTTACACTGAAGACTCCAAACTTTTTGGACCAGCCATTCAACAGAGCCTGCAATCAGACCTCCAGAGAATACAGAACTGGACCAGTGAACAGCTGCTCAAATTCAACATCAATAAATGCAGTGTCCTCCATTTTGGCAATAGCCATCCTCACCAGCAGTATACCAAGCATGACCAGAAGTTGCAGTCTGATATTCAGCTACAAACCAGACATGAAGAACAAGACTTGGGAGTACTTGTTGATGAGCAACTGAAGTTCCACAGGCATGGCAACAAAAATAGTGTCAAAAGCTAACTCAAGTCTAGGCCTGCTGCTGAAACACACTATCACCACCTGCTCCTGTACTGTCTTTTTGAGACTTTACAAGGCCATTGTTAGGCTGTTCTTGGACTTTGGAAACACTTCTGACTTCCCCCCCCCCCCCCCCCCCCCCCCCCCCCCCCCCCCCCCCCCCCCCCCCTACAAGCATGACACGAGAATAACTGAAGGAGTTCAAAGACATACCACCAAATGCATCACTCTGGCCTGTAAAATATGGTATATGATAAGAGGCTGGAGCACCTAAAACTACCAATGTGGGCCTTCAGATATTAAAGATGTGATATGATGCTGACATACAAATAAAATGGTCAACTAAACAACACCCTCTTCACAAAACTTACAGATCAACACAAAACTAGAGGACATTGCAGAAGCTAGCAAAGCAAAGAGTGAAAACCAGAGTGAGCCTAACTTTTTTACCAGGCATATTTCCAACAACTGGAACAACCTCCAAGACAGAATGATGACTGCACCCACAAGTGCCTCCTTCAAGTCTAGACTTGACAAAGAATGGAACAGCAAGCCATAAAAATATAAGTGGGACAGTCTTCCCTCTCAGTTGCCAACTAATGCAACATCACTAGGCCCATATCAGAGGGACATTCCAAATAACCATCATTGACACAGTAGAGCAGATCCAGCATGGACCTTATTATGCTCCAAAGTGCAAATTAAGGTAAAGGTAATAATAGGATATTTCTAAATTACAATAGCTATTTCTTTTAGGTAGTTGCATAATATTTATGTTACATACATAATCTGAAAGTTTAATACATCACAATATAAATATATTAATATATTTGTACTGTGATGTACATACACATTTCATCTTTTGATTTAGTTCAAATTTTCTCTTAATATTGTAAATGGACTAGTGTGGTCCATTTACAAACTTAAAAATCTTCACTTTATTTGGTCAGTGAGGGGTGAAACCAGATCCTTGCAATTTGTTTGGAATAGCCCCAAGACATAGTTTGGAATGACCCCAGATAGACAAAAGAAAAATGAACAGCAATTGTAGTCAAGGTGGTTAGCCAATGAACATGAGAATCATTCCACAGAGAATACAAATAGAAGCCTATACACCAGCAAGAATACACAATTATAGCTGTTTCAATTAACTGAAATATATGTTACCAACAAGTTATGTTCTAATTTCTAGCAAGAGGTAAAAAACTTCAAAGGTTGTAGTAAATCAGGCTTTTCAATATGATTTGAAACTTATGGTAAAATTCTAGACAAGCTACTTTTTGTTACCTTGGGAAGTAGTTAGGTTGGGAAAACAAAACTTTCAGGGACAGATCTACAATCTAAAGTATGTCCCAGGAAGGCATTTTTAAGTACCTACATCCATTACTCCCTCTAGAGGGCACTGACCTTTGATAACCTCTAAAAATCTTTGTTTTATAAAAGCAAAACCTTGCAAAAATAGATCTTCTGCTTAATCTTCTGAAGTAAAAAAAAGTACTTATCAGCTTCAAAACTTTGCCCAATCCCAATTTATGAGGTTTTAAAGATGTGCAAATACATTTCCAAAGTTTAGGAAAAAAACCATTGGTATGACTCAAAATTATACTCAAATAACATTTTCAGAACTAAAAACCAGAGAAAAAGAAACTGAAAACTGAAAAGTTTCCTATACTTCCTATTTCACAACATTTGCTCAGGTCAAATTTTTGTCTTCATATTTATGGTTTTTTTTCTCTATAATCTATCAGTTCTAAATTAGATTTTCTTCTATTAAAACCTTTGAGAGTGGAGTGAATGGTGGATATGAATAAACTCTCTACATATGCAAATAGAACAGAAATGGAGTCATTACAAAAAATAAGAAGGTAGGTAGACACTAAATATAATTTTATAAAAGAAAAAAGAAGTCATTCAAAAAGAAAATAGGACTTAGTGCTTTTTATAACAGAATTTTTAATATAACTAGATAGATTAAATTGATTGTAGTTTGATGATTGAAGTTGGTTGGGAGTGGGGGGGGGGGTATCTACTCTGGGAATTGTCTAATTGTTTTAATCTTTACTTCTAACATATAATCAAAACTCCAATAATTCTCCAAATTCTCTTATTTATAATTGAAACATCTAATAAGCACAAATAATGTCCTATTCTTTAAGTTTTTGGATTTATGTGCTAATATATCAGATGGTTTGTGGTAACAAACTGTAAGAATAGAGCAGCACAGCTCAATAGTAACCAAAACTCTAAAAACAGAATTTTGATATCAATTGATATATCATTGGCTTATTATGGATCCCAAATATATAATATCCATTAAGCTTAGTTTTACCCACATTAGGCTAAGAAACTGCAAAAATTTGCCTGAAAAGTGTGAGGAAACATCCACTAAAAGTCAAAGTATTTCAATTAAAATCAAACCATTAGATTTGGCATATCAGAGAACCCTACTGCAGAGGTTTCAAGCCCCTATCTACATAAGTGTCCAACTTTGTATTTTTGCCAGAAGAAAAATCACAGATGCATGTTAATTCATTTTCTTTCCCAGGGGCAATTGTATCAAACCAACAGTCCTAGAACATTGAAAGAGGGCTCATTTGAATAGAAATTAAAATTGCTGGTGTCTGTTTTATTTGACCAAAAAGATTATGACAGCTACTAGCCCCCCTCTCATATCCCTTTCCCCCCCAAATATTGTTCAATAAAAAATTTGAGATAGCCATTTTGTTTAGTATAGTTAAAAGGTTCCAAAACTATACAACTAGATTTAACATGACCCATGCAGCCCCTGACAATAGGTCTTGGGATGAAAGTATGCTAAGGATAATGTACACTGTATGAAAAACACATTTCATAGCCATAAGACAAATAACAGGTGGAGAATGCATTAGACTTGTATAACTTGGGCTATATATTTGCACATTAAGGGGGCAGAGGTAAGGTTAGGTTACTTCTACCCCCAAACCCCCCTAATCTGTAAATATATAGTCCAAATTATATTATTATATAAACTAAAGTATTATATTTTCATCATATCTTGGCATATTTCATTAGGATTAAGATAACTTTACTTCTTGGGTGTGTTCTGTATGATTAACAAGTACCTCTTTTTTATTAAAGAAGCAATAAGACTAATGCTTATTGAAATTTTTAAAGGGTGGGACAAATTTTTTCCATGAAAATATAAAATGGGTATAGTATGGGCCCCTTCTCCCCTATGGATTGAAACTTGTGGTGCATGGAAAATACATATTTTGGGCTATATATTTGCACATAAAAGGGGAGTTGTGGGGTAAAGTACAGTGGAACTGCAGTCAAAATGTGCTAACTACATTTATTCTGTATATTGTAAAGTAAGAATTGTTTCCTTAATATTTTTTTCCTTCTCAACATCCCCAATTCTTGGCTTATACAAAAAAGGAACTTACCTCCTCCTCCCCTTCCCCTGTAATGTGCAAACATATGACTTGAGCTGTATATATGCATTGAATTTTCCATTATTTTGACTATCTGTTATGTCAATTTAAACAAAAAAGGGTAAAATTCTACTTTAGCTACTTTTGGTTATTACCTTAATTGCAATTGCTAGTGATATGGATGAGTCCAGTGTATGCCAGTTAGTGATTACAGGAAAGGGTTTGGATTAGGAAAATGAAACTTTCAGATAGGGTTCTACAGGCTTCTCCTCGGAAGGTATTTTTAAGTACCTGCTTCCACTCTTTCTCTCTCTGGAGGGTCCTAACATTTGCCTACATGAAAGGTCTATACTTATTGAAATTTTGACAAAACAAAATTTTACCTTAATTTTGAGTTATCAGTTTCCTTTTCTCTGCCTTTAGTTCTGAAAATGCAATTCCTGTTATTTGAGTAGAATTTTAAGCCATATCAATTTTTTTTTTTTTTTTTTTTTTTCAAAGCTTAGGAAAATGTATTTGCAGATCTTTAAAACCTTATAAATTGGAATTGAGCTAAGTTGTGTAGCTGAAAACAATTCTGTTGTACTTCATTTAAGCAGAAGATCTATTTTGCAAGGTTTCATTTTAATGAAACAGAGATTTTAAAGGTCATTAAAGGTCAAGGCCCTCTAGAGGGAGAAGGAGTGGAGGTGGGTACATCAAAATACTTTTTCCAGGACATACTTAAGGGTAAAAAAACCAGTGCCCAATTGAGCAAAATTATGTAAAACCAAAACCCTTACATTTTGTTACAAAGAGAAATTGGGAAAAAAAATTGTACATATCAGAGAAAAGCCAAAAAGATAAAATTCTACTTTAGCTACTTTTGGCTATCTTGGAAAGGGGTTAGGTTAGGAAAATGAAACTTTCAAGGATGGGTCTACAGGATAGGGTAAAGGACTTCTTTTTTGGAAAGACCACTTTTCTTTGGCATTCTGGAAAACAGCAATGGATTTTTGGACCATCCCTATTTTACTATAGCATGATGCAATGTGAGGGTAGTAACAAGAACTCAACCTTCTTGGACAAATTTTCACCAATAATTTGTCAGCATCAATTAAAAATATGGTATCTGTTATGACAAATAATCTAAAAGAAAAAATATGTTTAATATTTGTGATTTAAAGAATAAATATTAAACAATAAAAGTTATATTTTTAGAATCAGAAGAAAGTCAGCTTTCTGTTAATATGTGAGTAAAACTGAAACAATAAAAGAATATATACATCAAAATAGAATAATTGGTATTTCCAAAAAAAAGATCCTTGTAGGTAAGTCAATAAACCAATAATTCCAAGTGCTTGATCTTAAACAATTTTGATAATAACCATATTGATGCATAGCTCAGATTTTTAGCTTTTCTCTGATATGTACAATTTTTCCCAATTTCTCTTTGGTAACAAGATGTAAGGATTTTAGGTTTACATAATTTTGCCCAATTGGATACTGGTTTCTTACCCTAAAGTAAGTCCTGGGAAGGTATTTTGAAGTATCTACCTCCAACCCTTCTCCCTCTAGAGGGTCCTGACCTTTGATAACCTTTAAAAATCTGTGTTATAAAAGTGAAACCTTGCAAAATAGATCTTCTGCTTAAATGAAGTACAACAAAATTGTTTTCAGCTTCACAACTTTGCTCAATCCTAATTTATAAGGTTTTAAAGATATGCAAATACATTTCCTAAATTCTGAAAAAAAAAACATTGATATGTCTTAAAATTCTACTCAAATAATAGGAGTTGCATTTTCAGGACTAAAGCCAGAGAAAAAGAAACTGATAACTGAAAATTAAGGTAAAATGTTGTTTTGTCAAAATTTCAATAGGTACCTTTCACATAGGCAAATGTCACAACCCTCTAGAGAGAGAGAGTGGGGGTAGGTACTTCAAATACCTTCCCAGGTCATACTTTAGCCTGTAGAACCATCTCTGAAAGTTTCATTTTCCTAACATAACCCCTTTCCAAGATAGCCAAAAGTAGCTAAATCTACTTTTAAGATCCAGTATGGACCTTAATTTGCTCTGAAGTGCAAATTAAGGTAGAATTTTATTCTCTTTTCTTTAAATTGACATAACAGATAGTCAAAATAATGGAAAATTCCATGCATATATACAGCTCAAGTCATATGTTTGCAAATTAGAGAGGGAAAGGGGAGGAGGTAAAGTTTATTTTGGTATATGCCAAGAATCAGGGATGTTGAGAAGGAAAAATGTTAAGGAAACAATTCTTACTTTACAATAAACAGAATGAATGTAGTTAGCACATTTTGACTACAGTTCAACTATACTTTACCCCTAACCCCCTTTTATGTGCAAATATATAGCCCAAAATATGTATTTTCTATGTACCAAAGTTTTAATCCATAGGGGAGAAGGGGCCATACTATACCCTTTTTATATTTTCATGGAATAAATTTGTCCCACCCTTCACAAATTTCAATAAGAGGGTTATTATGGAAGCTTGGCTATCCTCCCAGAGTATGTTTTGGACCTGGATTCATTACTGAAAGTTTCATTATTCTAACCTAACCCCTTTCCAAGATAGCAAAAAGTAGCTAAACTAGAATTTTACCCAATTGATTTTGCAACAGGAACATGTCATATTTGGATTCAGGATGAAATTCTGATTCTAGAGGTGTGTTTATTATCTTAAACTGTAGCTAGGAGCAATCTATGGATTACCCCTTGTAGAGCTCAGGAATGGTGTACTAGTTGTATGCAGGTTCACTGGTGACCAGGTGCTGTTCTATCTTTGATAGCATCCCAATTGAGTTTACTGTAAATTTTTCATTATTCATATTATTGACTTACAAATAAAGTAAAACACATCACTTGATGCCTTTTTTCCTCAAATAATACTGTTTCCTTGAGTTATAAGCTCTTTCCAAATATAATAATCATTTTTGTCAGAAATGAAATTTTACCCCCCCACCCCTATGTATACCAATTCAGGGTATATATTTGCACATTAGGGGGGTGGGGGGAAAGTTTAAAACTTACTTTTCATTTACATCAGAAATAAAATTTTACCCCCCCCCCCACTATGAGCAAATATATACCCTGAATTGGTATATATAGGAGTGGGGGTAAAATTCATTTCTGACAAAAATGATTATTATATTTGGAAAGAGCATAAAAAGGCAGCAAGTGGTATGTTTACTTTATTTGTAAGTCAATAGCCTAATATGAATAATGAAAGATTTACCAGTTTTTACTCACTGGAGGATCACTCAGCATCTAGCCTTCATTTAAAAAAATAAACAGTTCAGCTGTAACTGTTTCATTAGATAGTTTGTTCCAATTATTGACAATAGCCTATGTGTTGAGAAGGATTGAGTACAAACTCTAGAAATTGTAGACTGCTTGACAAGTTTCTGGTGATGACCTCTAGTTTTAGAATTGGTACCAAAAGTAGGGAATAATACTGGGAGAATATTAGCCCTCAATAACTTAAAGGCTACAATAACATCCCCTCTATTTCTCCTATAAACAAGTGTAAGGAGACTCAGCTTTGATAATCTTACAGGGTAGGAAAGCTCTTGCATGCCAGATATCACTTTAGTAGCATGTCTCTGTATAGACTATCTTCAAGAACTATTGTCTTTTTTTAAAATATGGAGAGGCAAGTTAGATTCCAACTTCAAGCTTAGAATGCACAAGTCCATTATAAAGAAGAATGATGACTTTAGGGGAATGAGAGGAAATAGTACACTTAATCAGTCTCAATTTGCACATTTGGGGGCGGGGGGGGGGGGGTAACTTTTTATTTCTGATGTAAATGAGAGGTAAGTATAAACTTTAACCCCCCCCGCCTAATGTGCAAATATAGGTAAAGTTCTACAAAATCATATTATTGAGTTAGGACTAAAGTGAATACATCATTCGATGCCTTTTTTTATGCTGATTACAAATATAAGCATTTTTATTGGAAATGAATTTCAGCCCCCCCCCCCTATATAGGCTATACCTAACCTAACCCTGAATTGGCATATATAGGGGGGGGGGGGCTGAAATTCATTTCCAATAGAAATGCTTATTATATTCATAATCAGCATAAAAAAAAGGGGTAAAATTCTACTTTAGCTACTTTTGACTATCTTGGAAAAGGGGTTAGGTTAAGAAAATGAAACTTTCAGAGATGGTTCTACAGGCTAAAGTATGTCCTGGGAAGATATTTTAAAGTACCCACCTCCACTCCTTCTCCCTCTAGAGGGTCCTGACCTTTGATGACCTTTAATAATATGTGAGTTATAGAAGTGAAACCTTGCAAAATAGATCTTCTGCTTGAATGAAGTACAACAAATTGTTTTCAGCTTCACAGCTTTGCTCAATCCCAATTTATAAGGTTTTAAAGATATGCAAATACATTTCCTAAATTTTTGAAATAAACTATTTATATGGCTTGAAATTCTGCTCAAATAACTGAAATTGTATTTTCAGAGCTAAAGCCAGAGAAAAAGAAACTGATAACTGAAAATTAATGTAAAATGTTGTTTTGTCAAAATTTCAATGGGTATAGACCTGTCTTCTACTTTAGCTACTTTTGACTATCTTGGAAAGGGGTTAGGTTAAGAAAATGAAACTTTCAGGGATGGTTCTACAGGCTAAAGTATGTCCTGGGAAGATATTTTAAAGTACCCACCTCCACCCTTCTCCCTCTAGAGGGTCCTGACCTTTGATGACCTTTAATAATATGTGAGTTATAGAAGTGAAACCTTGCAAAATAGATCTTCTGCTTAAATGAAGTACAACAAAATTGTTTTCAGCTTCACAACTTTGCTCAATCCCAATTTATAAGGTTTTAAAGATATGCAAATACATTTCCTAAATTTTTGAAATAAACTATTTATATGGCTTAAAATTCTGCTCAAATAACTGAAATTGTATTTTCAGAGCTAAAGCCAGAGAAAAAGAAACTGATAACTGAAAATTAATGTGGTAAATGTTATTTTGTCAAAATTTCAATGGGTATAGACCTGTCATGTAGGCAAATTTCAGGACCCTCTAGAGGGAGAAGGAGTGGAGGTAGGTACTTCAAAATACCTTCCCTGGACATACTTTAGCCTGTAGACCCATCCCTGAAAGTTTCATTTTTCTAACCTAACCCCATTCCAAGATAGCCAAAAGTAGCTAAAGTAGAATTTTACCCAGAGGAGTTTATTTCTTAGCTATCTTAATACTATGTCAATTAAGATAGGCTATGTACTGAAGAGTGACTTATGAAGAATTCAGTGTATGTGTACAGCTCAAGATTGGCTATAGATTTGCACATTAGGGGGGGTAAAATTCATTTCCAGTCCAAACCAAGGTTACATTTTTATTCAGTATGAAATGCTGATTCTACAGGTATGTCTAGTTCTTAGCTCTCTCGTTAGTGACTGAATGAGAAAATTTACTGCAATGCCCTTTTGATAGCCTAATAAAGTATTTATTTCTCAGAACTAGTCCATGTAAGATCACAGAGTATAATGTTTAAGCAACTTTGGTTAAAACCAACCTTGGGCTGACATAATGCCTAATAAGCGAGGTAATCGTTGTTGACATTTATATCCAAAAATCTAAACCACAAAATATGCGATGGAACAAGATACTCACAGTCATTATAATTTTTATATTCCAGGAATTTTGTTATTGTAAAGAAAACGGATTTTGGTTCACATACTGTAAAAAAATGAAATCTCTAAACAAGCAGATTTGTCGTTAAAATGCCAAATAAAAAACCGGCAGAAGTCTTGTTTTCATTTGGCATTTTAAGGACATGACGAAAAGTGAATCGGCCAGTAAAGCTGCTAGAGAACTGTTTTCCAACCAAATTACAGGAAAACAGGACTTTCATTTGAATAGTTTTTTTTTTTTTCATAAACTCAAATGAAAAAAAAGGCTTTAGGTTAGTAGTTCCCAGGAAATCTGGTTAAAGTTGTAAAAAATATATTAGGCCACCTGTAATTTAATAACATGACTAGTATTCTTCATACAATGACTAAACTTGTTTGAAATGTTCAATTTAATTAAAAACCAACATCATAATGAATGAATGAATTTTATTTCCCACTAAATAAAAACAAAACATCACTAGTGGAGTAAAAAATGGAAAAAAAATAGAGCAATAATGAATAAGAAACGCACAGGTGTATATATATATATATAGGACAACAAATAAACACTAATATTGCAGAGCATCATGAAGTTCATCTCCCAGTAAGCTCGTATATAACCTCTCTACTCTTTTCTGAACAACCATGTACGGGTCGGGTATATTGTAACAGTTACTAATCACTGTGTTACACTTCCAAGGAGGCACTCGCAAGAGAAATCCAGATGCTAGGACCTAAAAATGTGACATCTCCATGACACATCTTTTTCACGCAATATGAAAGCACTTTCTGGTCATATTAAACCCGCTGATTAGGATTACACCCGGGAATAGGCTCCCCCGAGGAATGCTTGAACCTTAAAAATGGCTTGAAAATTCAAAATTGCTATCTGGCGAGTTTTTGTTTGCAGCCGATTGATTTTTTTTTTAAGCTCAATTAATTGATTAAAATGTCATGCAAGTTTAAGCTATTCATGAAAAAAAAAGATTGAAAATAATTAAATAAAAAAGGGTCTTCACTGTTATCGGTTGAGTTTTTTTTCTTGGCGAGTCCAATTTAAAAATAAGTTTATAAAACTAATTGATTTAGAAATCGTCTATAATCTTCAAGAGAAGTAGATTGTAAAAAAAAAAACTAGCTAGGAGAAGCCTCGATAAAAATAAAAGAACGAAAATGCAGTGCAACTTATTTAGTTTGGTATAGTATAGATATTTATAAAAGAGGATATCCAGCCATAGAACGATATAGTATCTAATATACATAATAAATAAAGATATCGATAGATAGTCATAGGCAGCGCGCTAGCGCTGCCTAAGTAAAGAACGATGTGGGCACAATGCGTTTTTTTTTCTCCACCCGGGCACTTCGTATTGAAGGAGTTGTCGTAGAAACTTCAAAAAAGGCTCATTCGATTGGAAATTGGAGTGGCTAGTGCCCTTTTTAATAGTCGAAAGTGATTGGAGGGCAACTAGCCCCCCCCCCTACCATGCCCATCATTCCCCCAAACACATCCAATCAAAATTTAGAGATAGCCATTTTGTTCAGCGTAGTTGATTTCCAGATAGAAAATGTCTTTTTGAGGAGGAAACTCCCCCACAGCCCTCGGGCAAGGATTTTAAGTTATGCCCTGGGGGCATATAAGGTTTTTATAGAAGGTATTGTCGTAGAAGAAACTTCAAAAAAGGCTCATACGATTGGAAATTCAAAGGGCTAGTGCCTTTTTAATAGTCAAAAGTGATTGGAGGACAACTACCCCCCCCCCCCCCCCCCCGACGACCATCATTCCCCCAAACACATCCAATCAAAATTTTGAGATAGCCATTTTGTTCAGCGTAGTTGATTTCCAGATAAAAATACCTTTTTGAGGAGGACACTCCCCCAAAACCCTCGGAGCAGGGGTTTTAAGTTATGCCCTGGGGGCATATAAGGTTTTTGTAGAAGGCATTGTCGTAGAAACTTCAAAAAAAAGGCTCATTCGATTGGAAATTCAAAGGGCTAGTGGCCTTTTTAATAGTCGAAAGCGTTTGGAGGGCAACTAGCCTCCCCCCCCCCACGCCCAGCATTCCCCCAAACACATCCAATCAAAATTTTGAGATAGCCATTTTGTTCAGCGTAGTTGATTTCCAGATAGAAAATATGTTTTTGAGGAGGACACTCCCCCACAACCCTCAAGGCAAGGGTTTTAAGTTATGCCCTGTGGGCATAAAAGGGTTTTATAGAAGGCGTTGTCACAGAAACTTCAAAACAGGCTCATTCGATTGGAAATTCAAAGGGCTAGTTCCATTCTTGATAGTCGAAAGTGATTGGAGGGGAACTAGCCCCTCCCCCACGCCCATCATTCTCCCAAACACATCCAATTAAAATTTTGAGATAACCATTTTGTTCAGTGTAGTTGATTTCCAGATAGAAAATACATTTTTGAGGAGGACACTCCCCAACAACCCTCAGGGCAAGGGTTTTAAGTTATATCCTGGGTATATAAGGTTTTTACAGAAGGCGTTGTCATAGAAACTTCAAAGGGGCTCATTTGATTGGAAATTCAAAGGGCTAGTGCCCTTTTTAATAGTTGAAAGTGATTGGAGGGCAACTAGCCCTCCCCCCCCCCCCCCCCCCCCCACGTCCATCGTTCACCCAAACACATCCAATCAAAATTTTGAGGTAGCCATTTTGTTCAGCGTGGTTGATTTCCAGATAGAAAATATGTTTTTG
The DNA here is from genome assembly GCA_027921565.1 of Artemia sinica. Taxonomy (NCBI): domain Eukaryota; kingdom Metazoa; phylum Arthropoda; class Branchiopoda; order Anostraca; family Artemiidae; genus Artemia; species Artemia sinica. The sequence continues at coordinate 36,732,738 of CM051265.1, forward strand.
AGGAGGACACTCCCCCACAACCCTCAGGACAAGGGTTTTAAGTTATGCCCAAGGGGCATATAATGTTTTTTTATAGAAGGCGTTGTCGTAGAAACTTAAAAAAAAGCTCATTCATTGGAGATTCAACGGGCTAGTGCGCTTTTTAATAGTCGAAAATGATTGGAGGGTAACTAGCCCCCCCTCCCCCCCCCCCCCCCCACGCCCATCATTCCCCCAAACACATCCAATAAAAATTTTGAGATAGCCATTTTGTTCAGCGTAGTTGATTTACAGATAGAAAAATGTTTTGAAGAGGATACTCCACCACAGCCCTCAGGGCAAGAGTTTTAAGTTATGCCCTGGGGGAATATGAGGTTTTTATAGAAGACGTTGTCGTAGAAACTTCAGAAAAGGGCTCATTCGATTTGAAATTCAAAGGGCTAGTGCCCTTTTTAATAGTCGAAAGTGATTAGTAATATTTTTTTGTTTTTGTTATTGTTCCGACCAGGGCACTTCGTATCGAAGGAGTTGTCGTGGGAACTTCAAAGGGACTCATTCGATTGAAAATAGAAAGGGCTGATGCCCTTTTTAAAAGTCGAAAGTGATTGGAGGGCTACTAATCCCCCTTCCACTCCCACCCTCCCATTTGCCCATTATGTTTAAAAACTAAATGTTGCCTCAATATTAAATTACAATGTACTGTGATAATGCTAATTCCCAATAAGGCATCTCAGCAGTATCCCAAGAACGACTGAGGGTATTATATTCAAACTTTCGAGGCTGCTTCTGCTCTTAAAATTTAACCAAATCAAAATAGTGTAAGTGTATCAAAGCTATTAAAGAAAGTAAACAGGTTTTTTTTTTGCGAATGGTATCAAGTTTTCCATTTCAGGTCAACTAGATTTAAGATTTAAAGTGTTATTTTCTTTTTCCCTGAAAAGACTATGTCAATATAATACGAACATAAATTAATTAAAAAAAACTTTTCCACAAAATAAGTTTTTCAAAGAAAAGTTAAAGAACTCCATTAAACAAAAATGAGCAAAAATAAAATAAAATAATCTACCAATCTCGAAACTACCACATTTCAGCATCGATAAATAAATGAAACCCAAAACGAACAGAAATTAAAATAAATAACCGAGTCAAACTCAAAACGAGCAGAAATTAACATAACTTGGGCACAAAACCCCCTATGCCTTCCCAAGGCCAGAACAAAATTTGCACTTTACTGAAAAAATATAAATGTTTTTACTGTTATAACTTTAATAATCAAATAATTTTAACATTTTGATTACTAAATATCAGTACATGTATATTAAACTGACAATGCATATTCATTTGTATTTTTTTTCAGTAAAATGCAAATTTTGTTCTGGCCTTAGGAAGGCATAGGGGGTTTTGCGTCCAACTTATGTTAATTTCTGCTCATTTTGAGTTTGACTCGGTTATTTATTTTAATTTCTGTTCGTTTTGGGTGTCATTTATTTATCGATGCTGCTTTGTGGTAGTTTCGAGCTTGGTAGATTATTTTATTTTATTTTTGCGCATTTTTTTGTTTATGGAGTTCTTTACTTTTCTTTGAAAAACTTATTTTGTGAAAAAGTTTTTTTAATTTGTATCAAAAAGGGCTATCACTATCAGAATCTAGTATAATTACAATTACGAAGCAAGCTACAATTTTATTTCCTTCACAACCACAATGAGACCTACAACCATCAATACAAGTGCAATATGGCGAAATTTTTCTGCACGAAAGTGGCCACAGAGGCAAGGAACTAGTCAATGGTATCGTACCTTTTGCAGCACTGAGCACCCATCCAAAGTTGAAGAGGCCTTTTGAAAATTGGAAAAGGTTTAAAAGCCTGAAGCAGAATGTGGACTTCGTAAGAATACGCTTTTCATGGAGCCAGAAGATGTTCTCGGTCTCGGTCGGCAACAATTTCCTTAGGCCTTTTTTCCTGTGGAACAGATGGACCCAAAGATCAATGAGTGACTTAAAACCACCGGTTTTTTTTTACTTAACCCAGTAACAGCCTGCTTCCTCTACACCCTTGTCATTTCTTGCCCAAATGAAGCTACGTTTGAAGTATCACTTTCAATTTTCTTGGTTAAATTGGCCGTGTCTTCCAATAATCTCCCCTTCACGCTTGCACTCAGATATGTCTTTTTTACCTTACTCAAACAGTGCGGCAAAGCCAAAGAGATAAACAATCAAGTTAATTTTAATTTGCCACAAAATGAACTGGAATTATTTCGTTTCAGAGGACTGTAAATACAGCTCTGAATGTTAGTGCTAAGATAGTAAAACCAGCTGTTGGTAATGTTGAAGCGAAATCATAATAATGTTTTCGTCATTTGCATGAACAATAAATTTCACAAGCAAGAAGCAGCATTAAGTACTATATGGGTTTCAGCCTCGTCTGTGGTACTTTCTAGATCTACAATAGTGACAGGAACTTTGTCTATTTGATACTCAGTCACTCTGGAAATCCTCCTCCCAGAAAAATCCTGAAATCACTTCTAGAAATATGCTGGTTCTTTAATTCTTCTAACACCAATTTGATCATCTTTGCTTTATAATTAGGATCTGTGTAAAGAGCAAGTTCTCAAGCATCATGATCTCTGTCACAAAAATATTTTTTGCCTCTTTGTTTATGATACCTGCTACCATTTTACAGGAAAATAGCAGAGCTGTAAGGGTTCTTTCGGCCTAAACGTATGGCGTATATGCCAGCAAACACGTGTATCTGTCGAGCGTCTGTAGATTAAGTATCCGGAATTGTCTGAAAAATCCTCTGAGAAAAACATTTCAAAGTCTCTTTTTCAATTGGTTTCTGACACCGAAAATACGGGATGGAATCCACAACCACCCCCATTTGGCCGTAGATTTGGCTGTCCACTACAGCAGCTGGTTAAGGTCTGTATTCAAATAGCTCTTAAATAAATCCAGCAAATCTGATTTATTTACACCCCATTGTTTTTTAACGCCTTCATTTTCTATACGAATACTAATAACAAATGGAAATAATTCATGCGATAAGATTTTCTTCAGAACATCCACTGGAGAGTCAAGACCACTTTTGGATGCCTACATGACCTTTTTAATCCCGACCGGTTTCAGAGAGGCTGTGGTAGTTCCACTTTGGGCCACATAACCAGTTTTTGGGCGTGTCAATGTTCTTAACTTTTTGTTTGAGAAACTTGATATTTTTCCACTCAGAAACTCTTGAATAGCTTTTAGGCCGATATCTTCTGCAGATTTTGAAAATACTAGAAGCCACTGTTTCATCAGCCACTTTATATGTCATTATGCTTGTTAAGGCGTCTTCATCATATCTAATTGGATTTAAATTGTGAATGTGACTGTCATCAATGACAGTCACAGTCTTCTAGATTGGGAATTCCACTTTCTCAGCCCTACTCGGTTCATTATCAGAATTACTAATTCCTTCAATTCCAGCCAACTGGCACAGGGCTCTTAAAACTTTTGCACAAAACGGTAGTGTAGTTTCCCACTTTAAAACGACTAGAGGGTTTAGTGTAATACCTCTAACGTCCTTTTTGCTTAGCTTCTAGATGAGGCTAAATTGACAGGTATGATCAGGTGCCACAAGGCTCATTGAACCTTCCTTAAAGGTCGACGCTGAAAAAGATGGACATTAATTTTGTATTTCTTCTGCAACGTCTTACATTTTTTCATGTTTATCATCAAACACCCAGTGTATTTATAATGGCCAGATAATATCATATACTGGACCATTAGAGTCACCGAGTTTAGAGGCTCTTGTCAGAAGTACCATTTTGAATTTTTGTCAAAATTTTGATTACATGTATTCCGATGGGATCTACTTGTCTTTTATGCAATAGTATAAGCTCTAGAAATCAGGACTGGATAGAGGTTGAAAACACCTTCCTAAGGTGTATTTTAGGCGCAGATTTCATTACTCAAACTTTTATTTAATCTCCCTAACCCTGCTACTTTAAAAAAAAAAAAAAAAACTATCACCTGGGACTATAGCCACCAAGCCAAGAATTTTTCAAAAGGTCTCTGCTTGATTTTAGCCACAATTGACGGAAATTCAAATACGAGTCACACAAATTTCACACGTGTATTTTGAATTGCGTACCTTTTGACTTTCACATTTGACTTTCAAAACTTTAGTTTATGCAAGACGACAGAGTCAACGCGGTAACTTTGATAATATAAAAATCTTTGTGTCTCCCGATATGTTTTCTTTTGGGGATATTTCACACAGAAAAACATTCTTAGGGACTCAGCCAGACAGTTATCTGATCTAAAATTGAAAAATTCATGTGACCAATTTCAGGACCGAAAGTGATTGGAGGGAAATCAGTCCCCCTTCCATGCATGTTTTATTCCTCTTGGAACTCCCATACCGTAACCTCCTATTGCATCAGACCAAAGTTTTGGCACAACCTTTTCATCCAAAATCATGAAAAGGCTAAAAAAATATTTAGATTTTTTACTTTATAACATTTTTTAAAGTGGTCTTCACAGTTAGCATCAGCTACCTTTTTGTCATAATATCTTTTTTGATGCTATTTTTTTAGTATATTATTGGTTAGGGGCTAATCCACAACATTTTCATTGGGGGGGGGGGTAAGAGGGGTCTACTTTCGGATATTCAAGGAGCATGGGCTATATAATAATTTTTCCTCCACATTACGGGGGGGGGGAACCCCACCCTTGTCCCTCCAAAACGACGCCTTTGTTATTGGTCAGCGTGTTCCATGATGAACAAGCTGTTTCTGGATCAGTAGAAGAATATTCTATTTCAATCTATTTCAGCTATATGAGCTAAGAATAGTTGAGATTAATTGTTTTGAGAGTTTTTCCTATTGGACTGGAAAATCTAGTCAGGTTGTTTGACACTAAACAATTGTTTGGATTCTTTGGTGTAAACAATTTGAAAACGTTCTGTCTTAGAATTATGCAGAAACTTGGAATCAGTTCAATGGATCCCTACAAATTGACCCAGGAATATTATTCGATAAAAATAACATGATCGTTTTTGGTATAAATGGCTTTCCTCTTTTTTTTTGCTGGAACCATATCATAGAAAGGTGGACCTAAGTAAACAGCGAAAAGATTTTCATGTATTTTATTTTTCCAGACACTAAATATAGAACGGGTATTGTTCCAGTGCACTTTCTAAGAGTTTGAAGTAATTAGAGGGCAACCCAGTGCCCCATCCGTGTCCTTTTTTACCCGTCTTCCCTACAAACCCCAAGGCATCCAATCAAAACACAAAACCACAGACATTCAATAAAACTTTAAGATATCAATTTGGTTCAAAGCAGTCGAAAGGTTCGACAATTATGCTCCAGGGATAACACGATCCCAACAGCACCAGGAGCAAGGAGACGAAACTTATTCGTTTGGCCAAGAATACCAACCACTTTGTCGGGACAGGAGGAGGTGTGTTAGGGGGACTGGCAATCGGAAAAAATCTCTTCACCCTGATTAGTTGTATTTCAAGCGAGCTCTTGTGAATCGTAAGCTTTGCTAAGATTTCCAGAGTTTAATAAAATTATACTCTGGAAACGACATGCATACCCGAGAAAATCAAAAGGCGCTATGTGCTCTTGATGTTTCACGTTATTTACAATATCTCGGTAATTGAAACTTTGACTATTGGGCATAGAGGATCGAATTGAGAACTTTGAGGACTATTGGACAGAGAGAGAGAGAGAGAGAGAGAGAGAGAGAGAGAGAGAGAGAGAGAGAGAGAGGAGAGAGAGAGAGAGAGAGAGAGAGAGAGAGAGAGAGAGAGAGAGAGAGGAGAGAGAGAGAGAGAGAGAGAGAGAGAGAGAGAGAGAGAGAGAGAGAGAGAGAGAGAGAGAGAGAGAGAGAGACGAGAGAGAGAGAGAGAGGAGAGAGAGAGAGATGAGAGAGAGAGAGAGAGAGAAGAGAGAGAGGAGAGGAGAGAGAGAGAAGAGAGAGAGAGAGAGAGAGAGAGAGAGAAGAGGAGAGAGAGAGAGAGAGAGAGAGAGAGAGAGAGAGAGAGAGAGAGAGAGAGAGAGGAGAGAGAGAGAGAGAGAGAGAGGAGAGTGAGCGAGAGAGAGAGAGAGAGAGAGGGGGGGGGTCAAGAGGATTTTAAACTTTGGCAAGGGGGAACAGAGGTAAATAGAAAGACACAATCAAGGGGGAACAGAGGTATCCAGCTCATCAAAATAGCATGTCTGCGCCATCTTGGGAATGACTTTAAAGATGAAATTGAAACTTTTGGATGCTGTTGGATAAAGGAAGGAGAAAGGTGGGGCAAGAGGAATCCAATTTTAATGTTTGAAGGAGGGGGGGGAGTTAAACAATATTTGTCTTCAAATACAGACTAAAGTAGCGTTTTACACTACAACTCCTATGGAACTTATAGTTTAAGCACGGTTAAGTACCAAGATAAATAAAAAAATAACACTATAACCTGGCAGGTTGTCAAAATAGTGCAACTTCAATATCTCAAGTACGGTTAAGGGTATGTAGTAGAAACACTTTCATTAAATGTTGAGCATGGCATGGCAAAATTGAGCATGGCATGCTTCAGTTTCCCAAGAGCATTCTCCTGAAGAAACACGTGCAACTGATCAAAAGACGCTATGTGCACTTGATTTTTCAAATTACTTACAATATATATATATGTATATATATATATATATTTATTTATGCCCGCTTACAATGAGAGAAATGGAGAAAAAAAAAAGCGGAGTACAAAATGAAACAAAGAAAGAAAAAAAAACATGTTCAACACTAAAAATTAAATACAGGTATTTCATTCACAGGAACAGTTGAGTCAGCGGTGAGTCGTAGAGTTTACTGAGGGATCGTCTTGAGGCTCTCCGTTCTAGATCAATCACCTTGGCTGATGGATCAAGGATTCCATATATGGATGAGATCTCCGAGTTAGAAAATCTTAGTGGAAGTCCCAGCAAAAATTTTGCAAATCTGTAGTACGTGGTTCGTATTTTTCGACGGTCGGTGAGGGACAACATTTCCCACAAGGGTGATATATACCAGATGGCAGGAGAGACGACGGCGTTGAATAGTTTTGACTTAATAAATCGATTAAATGACCACTTGCATTTGACAGCTTTTCCATATGCTGAGCGGATAGATTTACAGACTGATTCAGCCAACAAGCCTCTAGTTGACCTAGGCGTCTGGCCATACGTGATACCAAGGTAATTTAGGGACTGGGACTGCTGGATTCTGATACCGTCAAGGACAAGATTGGAATTGGTCGAGTTGGTGCCGCTAAAAACGATATATTCGGTTTTCTCTATGTTGACTCGTAGTCCTATTCTTCTGTATAGGGTCACTAAAAGACGAAGATTCTCTTGTAGACCCCTCAGCGTGCTGCTTAGGAGCAACAAGTCATCTGCATAAGAAATGAAACTTAGATCCAAGCCCTCCAAAAAGAAGGTCCTCACGAACGAATCTAGTTACAGAGTAAATCGCAGAATTGAAGATGATAGGGCTTAGAGCAGATCCTTGCCGAACTCCTTTGAAGAGCCGAATGGGTTCAGAAAGCTTTTGCTTGCGGTGACCGGCGATTGTTTCCCATCCCAAAGCTAGACGAATATGTGTGTGGGAGTACCAGTCATGGAGAACAAGGACAATGCGGGGGTCGAATCCTGAATCTAAGAGGCACCACAGTGCCTGCGATTGGACGACAGAATCGAACGCAGCGGAAATGTCGACACTGCAGGCAAAGAGTGGCTTTTTAACTAAAGATGTAGACCTCATTATTCTTCTTAGTAGCCGATGGGCGTGTCCACAGCCCAACCCATTTCTGAATCCAAGTTGTTTGTCTCCCATTAGAGCGTGTGACGTAATATGGGGCAACAGTACCTTCTCAAATACTTTGCTGATAACCGATGAAACTGTGATTGGTCTGTAGCTTTTTACAAAGCAAGGGATCTCGATTCTTTTTCAGAATATTGGATGTGCGGCAACCATGAAAGTTGGCAGGTGTGAGTCCCTGCTCGATGCTCATTTGGAATAGTAAGGCTAAGTACTCATGTAAACGTTCTGTGCCGTGCTGTAAGTGCCTTTGAGTGATCCCATCGAGCCCTGGAGACTTGTTCTTTTTCAATTTTCTCACAATTATCTCAATATGCCATTTGGAAACAATGACATCAGTGCGGCGGAGTTTTGCGCTGATTAATTGCCTATCTAACTCAGATTTATATACGGAGTCCAGCTCGTTGGGTGGTGGCGCAAACACGTCCTTGTAATGGTTTACCCAACTTTCATCAGGAATGGGACTTTGCACATCAGCGTCGGCCCTGTTAGATTGGAATCGCTTCCATAAGTTGTTTGGGTCGCTCCTGCAATCACAAGACAACTTCTCCACTTGCTGGACTTGCATATTCTCGACAGTACGTTTGAATTCTTTTTTGGCATGTCGAAAGCACTGAAAAACTACTCCAGAGCGGGGTTTGTCGCAGTCCTTCCACAATTCGTACCAGAACTTGGATCTCTTCTTGGCAAACTTGAAATTTGGGTTATCCCATCCTTTTTAAGTGTTGGGGTACACTTTTGCCACTGGAACAGTGGCAGATTCCGCAAGCTTCATCGAATGAACACATTTCGGAGCAAAAGATGTTCAGGCTAGTCTTTCTTCATTTTGACCATGAGTAAGCAGGTGGAACGGTACTTTGATTTTAGCAAGAGTTGAGTCAAGAATATCTTTGTACAAGGACTGATCTATCTTTTGCCATTCACTCTTGATAAACCATGATCGCCCGGGGCACCGCTTATAGGTGGAGAATGGTACCATTAAGCTAATCCCAAGGTGATCGCTACAATTGTGTTCCGAGTCAACAATAGCTGCGTTCGTTTTTCGTCGTTCTATGGAAATCAAATCCTCGGTTTTTACAATTAAGCCGTTCGTTTTTCGCCGTTCTATGAAATGTTTCGCTTATAAGCCGTTCTTTGAAATGCCGTTCTTCGTTCTTAGTACCGTCGTTCTTAGAACGACGAACTGAGCCTCATACTCCGTTCAACAACTTTAGTTTTACTTTTGGGCGCCAAGTTTTAAAATAAAAAAAAACATGACAGAAAACAAGTTTATTGATATTAATTTTGTAGATTTTTGTTGATGGGGTCTTTCATCTAAAAAATGGTAGTGATTTGTTTTTCGTATATGTGGCACAGTTTTGAAATCTTCAGAAAGTTCTGGAAGCATTTTTGGGATAAATTGCTTTCCAAACTTTCAAAAATTCCTTAGGGGTCACTTGGAAAAATCATGGGAGGAATTTCTAGATATCTTAGATTACAACTAATACTAAGAAACTCCAACTAACCCCAGGTTTCAATACCCTTAGGAATATGTTCAATTGTTCAAACGTCTTAAGCTAAAAAATTTAGAAAGGACATTTGGCTGATTAAGTGTTAGGCTAAGTGCCACAACTATGAGTATTGTCCATATTATGGAGTAAAAAATATTTTCTTAACATGTGTCCCTATGTGGAGTCCACTATTTAGGATTGCACCCCCATTTCAACTAATCTAATGTCTATGCCCATTCATAAGCATTCAAAAGCAAGAGTGCCCATTTGCACTCTATAGAACGGTGCAACAGTCACTTTCCTCTAGTAACTCTATTGCTTGTTTTGCTACATTCACAACTATATTTTTCCATTTTTTGTTGTGCTGGTTGATTGAAATTTTATCTGTGACTTTGAAATTTTATCTGGCTAAGGAAAGCTCTTATAAGCCGTTTTTTCAGTTAAAACGAAGTTCTTAGAACGGCGAAATAAAACGCAATTTAAGAGTAAAACCGAGAAAATCTTTTTAGTACTAAGAACGACGAACGGTGAAAACGAACGCAGCTAATGGCTTTAATCCCGGTCGGAAGTAGAAATTTACGAAAAAGTGATCGATATCTGATGTAGCCAGGATGCGCTGTGGACAAACGTGAAGGACTGGATTTTAGAACCGGGGCCATAGCGTCTGGCAGACACCCCCTTAATATGGTGAAAAAAACGATCATCATCCAGAAGCTGACAGTTGAAGTCCCCACAGATAATAATCTTTTCTGACTTGTATTGTTCGGCCAACCTCCCGAGTCTCGCACAAGCCTTCGTGTAACGCCTTTCTGAGAGGACATCACGATAATTTGTAGGGAGGTACACTGATATGACTATAAAGCCATTTGGACCAGGGAACTCTGATCGCAGAAAAAGAATTACATGAATCAATTAGCGTGCATTGCAAATTGGAGTCTGCAATGATCAAGATTCCACCACTTGGCCTTCCAACTGAGCTGTTGCGGATAGCAGGCTGCAAAAAATAGTCCTTTCCTGGAAATCGGTCAAGGATTGCTGAATGATCGGCTGTTACCAAATGTTCCTTAATGCATATTATGCTATGCTTGGTTACTAGATCACTTAAAAGAGACAGCTTGTGTGGAGCGTGCCCGTATATATTTCTGCTATAAAGCGAGATAGTTGCATTCATTGCTTACGTTTGTTTGAACTAGCCTCTAATTGTCTTTATAAAACCGGGCATTGCGAGCTATAACATGGATGCTTTCCAGAGCAATTAGCACATTTAGTGTCACGGACACATGGATTGTCTTTAGGGTTTTCGTGATCGCCCGAGCACCTGGAACACTTCGCATTGTTAGGGCAATCTCGTTGCAAGTGGTCAAACTTTTGGCATTTAAAACACCTCAGAGGGGCGGCAACATATTTGTCCACCTTGATATGGCAATAACCGACGTAAACGCCATATTTCAGTGCTTTTTCAAGAGCTTCTTTGTCTCTGAATGTTAGCTTGACTGACTTGCTAGTACCATAGCGTTTCGCTTCTTGGATCCCTTCCATAGCAGACTCTCAATCTCCTCGTTTGTCATATCTTCAGGGACAAATTTAGCCACTGCCAGGAATTTCGGTTATGGACTTTAATTACAGCCGCGGAATTCAATTTTATGCTATTAGCTATAGCTTCTGCATCATGCTCGGTTCTAACATACAACACCAGCGTATCGCTTCTCGTAACTACCTTCTGTACTTTTTCCGGATGCACCACTGGAATCAAGAAATTCTTTCTGCTTTTGGCACAATTTATAGATTTCGGGTGGTGCTTCTTTTACGTGAAGTGGGATACTTAGAGATTCGCTGGGAGTAGGCCACGTTTAGTGACAAAACTGGCGAATTTGCATCTGTCCATCGCTGTCCATCTTTATCTAATTAATTGATCTCGTATAAATCTTACGGCTTGTGTGACAGATTCCTTGTGTGATATCTCGAGAATGGCTTAAGAGATCGATTAGAACCCTGAGGGAGCATTGAAGGGCAGTGAGTCAAGTGGATCTTAAATTTTGACTTAATGGAGAGGGGTAAATCGAACGACACTACGTGTATCCAGGTCATGGAAATAACATGTCTGCAATTTTTAGGAAAAAGCTTGGTGGATGATGAAATTTTCAGGTACAGCTGGAGCAAGGAAGGGCTGAAGAAACTGTTTTAGAAACATATGTATATCTTGAGTTTATTAGAATGTTGGGAAAAAAGTATAAAAGGAAGAAAAGCCCTTATGTACTCATTCCAGAAGGTTTAGCTTCAAAAAAAAAAAAAAAAAAGACAAATGCTGTTTTCCTAGCGTACCTTTAAACTACCATACTGACTATAAAACAGCTGCGTTCAACCACAGACATACCAAGCGCGAAGTCAGTTTCATTGGTGGCTAGGCCAGAGCTAAATCAGTGGCATGCTGGAGTGGTGCTGAAAGCCTGTTAGAATAAAAGCAAATGGAACAGAAAACACACACAACAATCGCTGAGCGCGAAGCTTCAAAGGAGGCTATAAATGCGGTCCATACGTCCCACAAAGACGTGCGAAGAGGCATAGTAAGTTGAACACGTAAAATAGTATGATTTATTTCTTTGTTTTAGTTTTTAGTTGACATTTTTTTTTTTAGTAAGCTTGATTTTTTCAACAAACTGGCCAGTTTTCTCTTCTCCAAAAAATTATTGGGTTGGATAGCTAATCCGGAGATAGAAACAGAAACAAGAGGAATATTCTTAGCAGAATTCTGCCAAGCTTGTATGTTGCAAAGCAATTTTTAAGCACTTAGTAACCTAGACCATCAGGCTGTATTCCCAAGGCCGTATCCAGGGGGAGGGGGGTTAGGGGGTTTGACCCCCCCCCCCGAAATGCTTGTCTGACTTGTAAAAACGTAACAAAAATGGACATAAACAAATTTTGTATGCGTTGTTTGAGGGTTTTTTTGTGTAACCCCCCCCCCCCCCCCAAAATTTCTTTTGAGTAAAGCCCCCTCCGAAAAAAAAACCTGGGTACGGCCTTGTGTATTCCCAATCTTAATTTGACTACCTTCAATAATTTTATTAACATAATCTCTGGCCTGTGGATAAACCATAGGTGTCCATTTTACTAATTGCCTTTCAAGACATTTGAGCTGAAATTCGTTGAAAATACCTAAAATAAATCTTTTAAACAAATACTGGTAATTTTTGACGCGTTCTGTTCAATTGATGTTTTGATGCAGATTCCTCGTCTCGTAAAAAAAAACAACCGGCAAACGTACCGGGACAAACGTCTCAGCGGATGGCACATTCGTCAAAAAAAAAGAAATGAGGGAAAAAAGAAGGCAAATAAAAACGAAAAATATGGCAGAAATAAAAAGATCGCGGAAATCACGAGCTTCCAGGGAGGCAAGTGCGAGGGTTCCTCTCTTCGTTCTTACGTGCCCGCATCTTGTACAATGTTTATAGTGAATATGTTGCATTTTTCACAAAATGGATACCACAATCACAAGAAAGATTAAAATAATACCAAAGTCTACAAAACAATTTTATTTAAATTACGACATAAGAAATAAAGAAAAATATAGGAGAAAAAAGGACTACAAAATATGATTTAGCTCAGTCTTCATTCAGGAACCAAGAGACGATCTCATCAAGCAAAGACAACTGGAAATGTTTCGAGATGTTTTTCAAGGTTAGAAGGAGATGCATAACATTTTGTCTTGACACCATTAGTTCGTACTTCCCAGCACAGCTGCAAGTTAAGGCCATATTCTCCCGCTTAACCTAAATAAATTCAAAATTTAATAAGGCTACCATATACTCATTTAACCATACTGGACATATTCTAAAATACCATGTGAGATAAAAGGGAGAACAAGAACAAAATCATGCTTTGCAGAAAACTTCCAACATTTAATTTATATGTATATATAAATATATATATACATATATATATATATATATATATATATATATATAATATATATATATATATATATATATATATATATATATATATATATATATATATATATATATATATATACATATACATATATATATATATATATATATATATATATATATATATATATATATATATATATATATATATATATATATATATATATATATATATATATATATATATATATATATATATATATATATATAGACCCCGGCACATCGATCGGAACGCCGCCAACGAGCCGGTTGCCACCGCCGTAGTGTCGCAACGCCACCGGTGCGCCGCACGGGCGCCGCCGCCAATAGAGGCGGCGGCGCAAATTATTGCGTCAACCGCAAAGTCAGAGCTTTTCTTTTCTCGTTTCGTTAAGTATTTGATTTTCCTGATTAGAACTCAAGCAGGGCTTGCACTATCCCCGAATGTACTTTGTATACCATAATTCTTCACTACTCTCTTGTTCGTTAATTTTTGTCTCTTGTGTTACTTTGCCTATGAACCAGACAGATACAATGGCAATATACACGGTTCTTCCTATGTTGACAGAAGTATCGTCTTTATGAAACTAAATTAAAAAAAAAAAAAAGTTTTTTAACTGAAAGTAAGGAGCGACACTAAAACTTAGAACGAACAGCAATTATTCCGTATACGAAAGGGGCTGTCCCCTCCTCAAAGCCTCGCTCTTTACACTAAAGTTTTTTTTTATTATTTTAAGAAGTTGAGCGTTAAAAAGAGTCAAACTTTAGCGTAAAGAGCGAGGCGTTGAGGAGGGGACAGCCCCTTTCATATACGGAATAATTGCTGTTAGTTTTAAGGTTTACTGTCGCTCCTTACTTTCAGTAAAAAAAAAAAATTGTTTTTTATTTAATTTCTGAACGTTTTTCAAATAATACAGGTTCGATTTTGGCTAACCGTGCATGAAAAATTAAAACACAATTTGCATATTAGTTTTGGCAGATTTATTCCGTATATGAAGGGTCGCCCCTCCTCAATACCTTGCTCTTTTTAAACGCTAAAGCTGTTAGCACTTTTCAAAACAGTCAAACTTTAGCATAATGAATAAGGTATTGAGGAGGGGGCAACCCTTCATATATGGCATAATTTCTGTTCGTTTTTCAAATAATGCCGGTAAATCTGGCTCACCCTCTATGAAATATACCCCCTCCCCCTCACGGAACTCCTCCTTTTAAATTTAATCCAACGCAAAGTGCACCCCCCTTTAAATACCCTCCAGACAGTTCCTTCCTCGCTGAACCCCCCCCCCCCCCCCTCCCTCTCTGTAAATTGCTTGTGGACGATTCGCCCTGAAAATTCTCCTTAGCATTTTTTTTCATTGCAATAAGACTTTATTCTACATCGGTTTCTTGGTCACTCCAGAAATACCCCCTTCTGTGGAAATTATTTCCCAGAAAACAAAACGTGCGGAAAAAATCCCCCGGGTCATCCCCCCGGAACATCTCCATATAAAAAATTTGGCAAAGAGAATGTGAGGCAATTAAAAAGAATTTCGTATAGTAATTCTGTCAAACCCCCTCCCCCAGTGTAAGATTTCCCCTAGAATATTCACTCATCAGAAAAATCCCTCCCAAAGGAACATTCTCCCCTTAGAAATCTACCCCAAGCACACCCCTCCCCCCAAAAATGCTGTATACTTCCCAATAACAAATACTATGCGTAAACAATGGGCAAAGTTCACAACTTGAAGTCCTTCCCCCGGGACTGTGGTGGTTCATTTTACACCTAACGACATAGTTATTAGATTTTTCGACTATGCTGAACAAAATGGCTATCTCAAAGTTTCGATTCAGTGAGTTTGGGAAAAAAGGAGCGTGGGGGGGCCTAGTTGCCCTCCAATTTTTTTTCGGTCACTTAAAAAGGGCACTAGAACTTTTTATTTCTTTTAGAATGAGCCCTCTTGCGATATTTTAGGACGACTGGTTCGATACGATCACCCCTGAGAAGAAAAAAAAATAAACAAATAAAAAGGCATCCGTGATCTTTCTTCTAGCAGAAAAAAAAAAATACAAAATTCCACATTTTTGCATATAGGAGCTTTAAATCTCTACAATAGGGTTATCTGATACGCTGAATTTGCTGGTGTGATTTTCATTAAGATTCTGTGACTTTAGGGGCTGTTTTTCCCTTTCCCCTTTTTGAAAATAAGGCAAATATTCTCAGGCTCGTAACTTTTGATTGGTAACACTAAATTTGACGAAATTTATATATTTGAAATCAACATAAAAATCCGATCCGATTTGTGTGCTCCTTTTAATTAGATTTCTTGGATCTTATTGAATGCCACGGCGAATCTGTTATCTATTATTCCAACTATTATGCATGGGTTCTGAAAACACCACAGCCATTTCGTTTTCTTCCAGATTTCTACTTCTCTTGATGAATAACGAAGCAGACCAGCGTTCAGCCAGCGACTTACGATGTTTTTAATTCATGAGTAGGCCCGAATATTTTGTAAATTCAAGCTGGGATTTGAGAAAGACTGATGAAAACATTACTCTTTGAGGTCAACATTCATCGCGCCGGCGGCGCGCCGCCGACAAACTCACCGGCGGTGGCGCGAAAAAATCCTCGGCAGCGCGCCGCTGCTGCTATTTTTGGACCCGCCGGTCTTTTCTTATCGGCGCGAAGCCGGGGTCTATATATATATATATATATATATATATATATATATATATATATATATATATATATATATATATATATATATATATATATATATATATATATATATATATATATATATATATATATATATATATATATATATATATATATATATATATATATATATATATATATATATATATATATATATATATATATATATATCTATATATATATATATATATGAGGGGTGTTTTTTAAGTAAGGTCCGTTTGAAGATAAGTGCACAACGAAACATTATTTCAAAGAAGTACATTTATTTTCAGAAAGTACATACTTTACTCAATTTAACGGCGCAGTTGCCAAGTTTGTTCAAACACTTATAATACCTCTCAACTAATTTAAAAGTGACTCTCTTCATAAAAATTAGCCACCTGCTCCAATAAACCACCAAGAATTCAGTACCGTTTTTGACGTCGTCATCATCATTGCAACGGTTGCCACTCATGTGTTCCTTGAGATGGAGAAATAAATCGCAATCACTCGGCGCAAGATCAGGACTGTAGGTTAGGTGGTCTTAAACTTGCCAGCCAAAACTGTCTAAAAAATTGTGGGTCTGACCTACAGTGTGAGGTCTTGCATTGTCATGAAGAAGGACAGTTCCATTTGTCAGCATGACAGTTTTTTTTTTGTTTTTTTTTTTTTTTTTTTTTTTTTTTTTTTTTTTTTTTTTTTTTTTTTTTTTTTTTTTTTTTTTTTTTGCTCTGCGGAGCTTTCTGAGGGTTTGGCAGCATGATTCTGCATTGATAGTGGTTCCTCATTGCATGAAATCGAAAAAAAAAAAAAAAAAAAAAAAAAAAAAAAAAAAAAAAAAAAAAAAAAAAAAAAAAAAAAAAAAAAAAAAAAAAGAAAACATGCCTATTCCAGAACACCGACGCCCTGGTCTTGCCTGGGAGAGTCTGTTTGGCCTTCAAATTTTCAGGGAGTGTGTGTTTCCATTCCATGTTCTGTTGCCTCAATTTGGGCGTGATATGCGAAACTGATGTTTCTGAGGCATGTTCAACCGGTTGCCACCTCAGTGGCAACTTTTAAAATGATGACGACGACGTAGAAACGACATTGAACTCTTGGTTATTGGAGCAGGCGCAAGTTTTTATGAAGAGATTATTTAAAAATTAGCTGAGAGGTATGATAAGTGTTTGAAAAAACTTGGCAACTGTGCCATAAAATAGAGTAAAGTATGTACTTTCTGGAAATAAATTTTCTTTTTGAAATAAACTTTCGTTGTGTACTCATGATCAAATGGGCCTTACTTAAAAAAACACCCTTGTATATATATATATATATATATATATATATATATATATATATATATATATATATATATATATATATATATATATATATATATATATATATATATATATATATATATATATATATATATATATATATATATATATATATATATATATATATATATATATATATATATATATATATATATATATATATATTTGTGCACAAAAGCACAATTAAGGGTAAAAAAACGAATAGCTATCTAGTACAACATTGTAATAATGGTACCTGTTCTTTAACTAATTTAACTATTATGATTTTAGAAAATTTGGAATTAAGTAATCTAACTAAAGAAGAGAAAAATATAAATTTACGTAAACGTGAAGACTATTGGATCCATACCCTCGGTACTGCTTATCCTTTGGGTTGAATGATCGAGTGGCTAAATATGGAGACATGTCTAATGTTGCTGTTAATTGTATAAATGGTTTAATGGATCATCCTTCTTTTAATCATCCCGTTAAACGTAAAAATCGATCAAGAGGGCATAGGAAAAATAATAGAAAAAAGAATATAGATTTAGATATCTATTTGAAGGAATTGTGCAAACTATTTGAGTCTAATGGTATGGCTAGTATAATAAAATGTTTAAATAAGTTATCAAAAAATAAATATTATTATAAATAAATAAAAAATAAAAAAATGAAATTATTTTGGAATATAAATAATAAAACACCATGTAACTCAAAAATTAAACTAATTTATGATACAGTATGTATTCTAGCTAGAACTAAATGTATTTCAAAAGATAAAAAGTCTGATAAGACTGTTAATAAGGAGAAGAGATTATATCTACCTATAACTTTTATAAGTAAACAAATAGAGGATATAAATTTACCTGGAATTTTTAAACCAGGCTGATGTGAAACAGGCCCTTCCTAGTAATTTAAGGTATAAGAATAATCCGATCATAACATATAAGTTTTCAAAAATGATAGGACAAATGATTTTTAATTATAATTTAATACTTAAGAGTTTTGACACGAATAGTAATTGGAAACCTATTTGTAAGTGTGACCAATTGTTATCATTTGTTAATCCAACTTACGAACATATTATTACAAGTGATTTAGCAATAATAAAGCAAATTGAATTGCAGAATATAAAGAAAATGGGGGCTAAATTCCGTCTTTCAAATCATCTAAAACCCTCGAATCTGCTTAGTGGGTTAAATAATAATCTAGAAATATTTATCGATAATTGGTGCAAAAAAGAGAAAATTAATAAACATAGTTTTCAGAATTGGAAAAATTTAATTATTAATAAGGTTAGAAATAAGATATATAAGAGGACAAATAAACATGATAATGAGGTAGTTTTTTATAATTCTAAGATAAAACAAGCGATTGCTAATATAAAGAGGGATTTTGTAATTATACCCATTGATAAAGCGAATAATAATTTTGCAATATTTTGCCAGAAGCTATATTGTGATGTTTCAACAAAGGAGCTTAGTACAACAAATAAAAAGGTTCAGGATGTTAATAATAGTCTATTGATTGGAATAGAGGATACACTTTTAAAAAAATTTAATATTAAGGTTAATGATAATGACAAAAATTTTCCGTTTGATATTGGACGACAAAATTTCATAAAAATCCCCCGAAACCACGCTTTATTGCGGGTGCAGCAAGATGCCCGACCAGAGTAGCGGCTACTGACCTGTCGTGTATTTTAGGAGAAATCAAAAATAAATTTAAGGCATATTGCTCGGGAATTAAAAAATTTTCTAGTTTAATCCATATTGGAGCGTTGATAATTCGCTGCAAGTAATAGACTCTCTTGCTTTAGTTTCAGCCAAAAGAGTGGACTCGTTTGATTTCACTACATTACATACAAATTTACACATTAATTTAGTATTTATAAATTTAAAAAAGATTATTAAGAAAGCTTTTCTTTTGTCTAATTTGCCGATTTTAAAAATTGATACGTATAATAAGAAGGCGAGATGGACTAATTATTTTAATAGTACCACTAGTTCAAGATGTTATAGCCTAGATATGATTTTTGATCTACTAGAAATTGTTATATTTAATACTTTTATAAAATTTAATGGTAATCTATATAATCAAAGTATTGGAATTCCTATGGGGGGTAATGCCAGTCCAGTTACAGCGGACCTGTTTTTAAAATTTTAGAATATGATTATATGATGGATAAAAAGAATCCAAGTAACATAAAGTATTTGCTCTCAAATAATAAATGATATTTAGATGACCTTCTGGTGATAAATTGTTCAAATTTTTTAGAGATTTCAAGTAAAATATATCCACCAGAGTTAAAGCTAGAATCCAGTAATGGGAATGGCAATTATGACTATTTTCTAGATTTAGAGATTAATGTGGCACCTTATAATACAATAATTTTAAAATATATAGTAAAACAGACGATTTTAATTTTGAAATAGTTAATTTTCCATTTCCAAAAAGTAATATTCATTCGAATATAACATATTCATCGTATTTTTTCCCAACTATTTAGATATGCAAGAAGCTAATCGTAAGAGGTTTTTCCGCCAATAGACTTGCTTGGCAATTTAAAAAGCTTTGTTTTCAGTATAATCAACTTTTACATAAGTATAATAAAAGTTATCAAGACATCTTGAATGATATTTTACGGTAACCTGTTGAAGGAATCTGGTTTATCTTCCCGGTAGTTTAGGGTTGGTTGCGACACATGTGGTAAAGATTAAAGTATGATATTTGGAATTTAATTCTTAGAATTTGAGTGAAAGTGAAATTGTTCCGGGGGATGGCTAGTGCTATGTAATTATTTGGATTTAAATTGGCTGAAGGTTTGGCTCTCAGTGTTAATTGAAGGTTGGTTAAGGATGCTTGGAAAATTTTTTCTGGGGTATATATTTTTATATTTTTGGGATATTTTGGATTTTGTTTATGATTATTCCATAGGTTTCACTACATAGGGGTATGCCAGACTATGGCATGGCGCGCTCATTTTGCCTGGGTAATGAAATTTAAGCGCCGAAACCCATTTAGGCAATGAGTTTTCATCTGATGAGCCCCGATATGTGGTGATCACCTTGGGAATATAATGTTTTTGTAGATTTAAGGTGCTATAGCTTGGTTTCGGAACATTGACGTATACTTATTGATGTTGATTTTGCTCTAATTTGGACTTGATTTTCGGATTATCGGATTGGATATACTATTTTGTCCTAGGGAACTGGATGGATGAGTAGGTTCTAGACCTTGTTGAAGTGCTCATTTATTTCAGTTACTAAAGTAGGAAGACAGTTTTTTTTTTTTAGCCAATTGTAATACATTATAATGAGGATAATAAAATGAGGAGGGTTGGGCGATGGGCTTGCGACCTATCCCCGTAAAATTCCAAATTGCAAAAGAAACATCGATGATAGCCTCGTATACCCAACTACACCATTTGACGACAACCTTAGCACGCCCACGGACACGATTTATGACAGCAAAAACTAATACGAAATTTGGATTTTGAAATGCAAGGACTCTAAAGCAGCTGACAAAACCTGAACAAGCACTCAGAGAGATGAAGAAGTATAAGCTAGATCTCCTTGCTCTAAGCGAAGTCATGTGGATTGGATCTGGACATGAACAACTAGGAGAGGGGTTACTCACTAATTTACAGCGGAAAGGAATCCCGGCACCAGGCTGGAGTTGGGATAATGCTGTCTGACCAGGCCACTAAAGCACTAGTTGAATGGAAGCCAGTCAGTGAGGGATGCTTACTTGCAAGATTTGTAACCAACCATCTGAAAATTTCAATCATTGCATGTTATGCTCCTACAAATGATGCTGACGATACTGATAATGAGTTCTACCAAGCTCTTCAGTCATTGGCATCAGAAGTCCCATCACATGACCTTCTTTGTGTGGTTGGGGACTTCAATGCAAAGGTGGAAGCGGAAAGAGACTACTGTCCGCAAGTCCTAGGGAGACACGGTCTTGGTGAAATGAATGAAAACGGAGCCCTCCTGGTAGATTATGCTCTGAGTAATAATCTTATGGTCGGCACAACTCAGTTTGAACATAAAACCATCCAAAAACAGTCATGGATCTCACCAGAAGGCAGGACGAAGAACCAAATAGGTCATTTTCTAATCTCAAGGAGATGACGGACAAGTCTTCTAGACGTACGTGGCTTCAGAGGGGCAGATGCCCAGTCGGACCACATCCTATTGGTAGCAAAAATAGAAAGTCAAGCTGAAAGTGCCCAAAACGCAAAGTGGAATTCTACGAAGCTTTATGATGTGGATAAGTTACATGTCCGAGAAACCCGAAGAAATTTTGTATGGAGCTGAAGAACTCATTCGCTCCACTTGAAATAGAAATGGCACAGACAGTCCGGAAACAGCAAGGCAAAAAATGAAGACAACTTACAATCAAGTTGCTATGGATGTGCTCGGGTATAAGAAGAAACCGAAGGAAAGATGGATATCACAGGAAACTTGGAAACTAATCGACGAGTGCAATGACTTGAGACAGCAAATTTTTTCTGCTGGCAGCGACAGAACTTCAGTCTTCACAAATGTCCTATATAGAATGAAGGACAAAGAAATCAAGAAGTCGGCAAAAGCTGACAAGCGGAGGTGTGTAGAAGAGAAGGCTAGACTAACAGAGGAAGCAGCTAGAAAAGGAGACTCCAAAGCAGTTTACAGGCTCACAAATGAAATGCTAGGAAAGCTTCCCAGCAGATCCAGCCAAGTCAAAGATGAGAGCGGAAATGTTCTCACCGAAACTGAGAAAATTGATGAGAGATGGGTATCCCACTTTGAAAAGGTTTTAAATAGACCGAGACCAACTGACCGAGAAAGCATCCCTTCTCTGCCCTTTCTCAACCTTAAGATTGACGAAAATCCCCCAACAATTGCGGAAACACTTTTTGCAGTGAAGAAACTCAAGAACGGAAGATCATCTGGTGAAGACTGCATAACTTCGAAAATGATCAAGGCATCAATGAGGACATGCCTCTCAGTGTGGAATACACTGATTGCAAAAGTCTGGCAGTTTGAAAAGGTCCCTGGCGACTGGACCAAAGGGATAATTGTTAAGATATTTAAGAAGGTGATGCTCTTAACTGCGATAACTGGCGAGGCATAAACCTAATATCAGTACCAAGTAAGGTTGTAGCGTTTGTAATACTCGAACGACTGAAAAAAGCACTTGATCCGTATCTGAGAGAAGAGCAACATGGCTTTCGGACAGGTAGATCTTGTTCAGATCTCATATATCACGCTCCGGACTCTGATAGAAGAAGCAAATGAGTGGTCCAGCAAAGTATACATGCTCTTCATTGATTTTGAAAAGGCCTTCGATACCGTGGACCGTGACACACTCTGGGAAATTCTACAGCATTATGGTGTCCCCGAGAAAATAATAAGTTTGATCATGGCCTTTTATGAAAATATGAAATGTTGCATAAAGACAGAGAACGGAACAACTAGCTACTTCAAAATTATGTCAGGAGTGCGACAGGGATGCGTTTTATCACCCTTTTTATTTGTAATTTTAACGGATTATTTTTTTAGAGAAGCGGCTTGCTTCGGAATAACAGTCGGAAATAGAATCCTCTCGGACCTTGACTTTGCGGATGATGTGGCACTTCTGGAAATGACAAAGCAGCGACTCCAGGAGCTCCTTAATAAAGTGAGCGTTAAAGCGGAGAAAGTTGGCCTAAACATCAACATAGACAAAACTAAATCAATGGCAACAGCAGGCTCGCCAGTCGAGCTCCGGCACAAAGATCGTAGAGTCGAACAAGTCCATGAATTTAAATACCTTGGAAGCTGGGTCGATTACACAGGAAAAGTGCAAAATGAGGTCAAGAGAAGAATTGGCATGGCAAACGCTGCTTTCAACAAACTTAAGCCAGTAAGGAAATCAAAAAAGTACTCGCTTGCACTAGAGCTGCGACTTCTTAATAGCAACGTTTTGTCCGCGCTATTGTATGCCAGTGAGTGCTGGAAACTAGATGTTGGGACAGAGAAAAAACTCACAGCTTTCGAAAATATGTGCTTGAGACGCATGCTGAACATCGGTTGGCGTCAAAGAGTCAGCAACATTGAGGTCCGCAGAAGAACTGGCCAGCCGCTTATTACTGAAGTGATTAAGAAGAAGAGATGGAACTATCTTGGCCATGTCCTTCGGATGGAGGACTCAAGAATCCCGAACAAGGTTCAACAATGGCAGCCACGTGGGCGTCGAAAGAGGGAAAGACCGAGAAACACACTCAGACGCACGTGCGATCGTGATCTACGCAGTGCTTACACATCACTACAACCCCAGTGGGAGAATGTACTTGCCGCAGCGCCAATACATAACGTTTACTGAGGCTAAGTCAATGCCCTATGCGCCCCAGATGGCTCAGGAGGACCTAAGTAAGTAAGCAAGTAAGCATAAGCTAGGTTAGATTCTGATGCAGATATAGTTCCCTTGATTTCACAAAAATAGTGAAGAAACAGAAACAAAAAGTTTTTATTCCACGACGAAATTTCTTTTTCCAGACCAGTACAATCACAGCCTTTCCATTTTAAATTTGTTTGAAAAGTGAGCAAAATACAAAAAATTCCATGGATGAAAAAACACGTAACATAAAAATCCAGTACTTAACTTAAACAAAGAAACCCGCGAGTCTGAAACTACAACTTAATCAAGTAACCTATGCTAATCATCTTCAGTGGGTATAAAAATCTCCTGCCTTCTGAGGTCTTTTTCTTGTTGTACATAGCCGCTTCATTTGAAACCCATTGTTTAAGCTCGGGAAGTTTGGAATAACAAATCCTTTATTTTAGATAATTAAAATTTCTTTACGACACCTTAATAGCCCGCTTCGGATTTTTTTACCTTAAAACTGGAGCCCTTTCCGAGTATATGTACGGGTAACATAATAATGTGATAGTAATGGGATATGGTTTTTATTTACTATGATCAAATTTAATGAAATAACTGTTTCTTAACGTTTTTTTCTTTTATAACAACAAATAAAAGTGCAATCAAACTCTACGGGGAAAAGGAACTCACCGTCGTTTTGTATTAAAACAAAAGAATTTTCATCGTTACAACAAATTATATTTATTACATACCAAGTGTAATAGTTACACAAAAACGCTTTTAACAGTGAAACTGGGTAGATTTTTTTGTATTTTTTTCTCAAGGAAGACATGTACGCACTATAGTGAGAATGTTCATCGGGTCACTAGAAAAATTTTCCCTTGAAAGATAGCTGTTATAAAATACATTTAATAGTAACAAATTGAGATATTTTTTTCTAAAATATAATATTTCCACAGAACTGATGATATAAACCTTTCTGAAAACTAGAAGTCTCCCACGGACATATTTCATTAAAAGAAAGAGAATTATTCACCTCGTGACATTTCGTACAGGACAAGTCTTGCAAAGTGAAAGCCATAGTCTTTCTCTGAACGATGTCTACTAAATACATTTCAATTTCTGCAGTATCATAAGAATTCTTGCACAAGGGACATTTCCAAGACATTCTAAAACAAAAAAGAGAAAATTAATCACAGAAAAGCCAGCAAGTCAAGAACTAACAATAGTAATTGAACAGTTCAGAGGGTGATTTCATCAAGTCTATAAAATGTAAGATACAAGTCATTTTGTGGTATTAATACTTATGTTTAGTAAATATCATTGCGATTGTATAAAGTAATGAGTTAATTATATATTTGATGCTAAAACTTCAGCAAATGTCAGAATGGTTTCAATTTGGCTTCTGAGCGGCTCAGTTGAGCTCAGTCAGTCGGAAAATGACAAATATTCCTTTCTATTTGTTGAAAATTACATCATATAAAATTTGATCGCAGCACAACAAATTCTCAAGGTTGATGGGTGATCCTTAATAAGCAAGACCAACACATCGCAGTACCTGGCCAACTGAGACTGATAAGGCTACGCGTGCTCCTCCTCCAGCCCAATCAGTTCAATCTCCACTTTTTCCTCTCTCATGACAGATAGATCTTAAAGGGTCAAATTCATGAAATTTCTTATTGTTACTGCTAGTGAAAAAAAAGTTAATGGGGGAACATAAAAAAGCGGGGGCCTATGCACAAACATGCTCTGTAATTTACTTCGGGTGAAAACCTCTTAATTCAGAGTGAGAACCATGTACCCCCCCCCCTCGACAAAAAAGAAGAACCAATTTTAAAGAGGATACTTCCAATCCCCCGATATGTAGTATGACTTATTCAAGCTCCTTTTTGGGCTATAAACGTTTTCTCGAAACCCTACTGTAGCCTTTTAAGCAGCAGCACTGAAGATATAAAGATCTGTCTCCTCAACAGAAAAGAAAAAGAGAGCGAGAAGAAAAGATAATAATGATAGGAGCACACAAACGAGACTTTATGGTGTGGAGAGAGTTTAATAGGGAGCCTAATATGACACGTTTGACAATTCATGAAATATAGAAATTTCAGAAAATCCGCCTTCCCCCCTCCATACACTGACAGTCAAACATATAACTAGCATTTTTTATGGTCTATAATTAAAAGAAAACTTACATGCCGCGATCGTCGAGCTCATTGTTTGGATCCCGAATAAGATCAATGTCTCTGCAATGGTTGCAATGGATGCAAATTACTTCAGATAGAACGAATGAAGCACTATAATCTTTCCATTCGGCCTGAGGTGAGAATTCGCCAACACCTACTAGTCGCAGTAAGTTCCTTCTTAGTTTGACTATTTCTTCTTCAATTGAAGAATCAAGGGATAACACCTATTCAAGAAGGAATTTCTATTACATTTTTTTTTTTTTTTTTTTTTTTTTTTTTTTTTTTTTTTTTTTTTTTTTTTTTAGCAAGTGACCAATTCAACAAGATTATTATTACTAATCACAACAAGGTAAGATGTCTCACCTTCTTTCCCTGCTAAATTATAGGCTGGTTTAAATCATAGACTGTAGCTTTCAAAAATTCCACGCGAAAAAAAAAACTGATTGAAAAACATGAGAATACTGAGTTATTTGCTCCATAGATGCAGAAATGACCTTAGGTTGTTTTGACCCCCCCCCCTTTACTCTTAGAAAGTAGAGCTTTTCATGATTTATAAAGAAAGATTAAAGAGGGTAATAAGCAAACCATCGAAATAGAAAGGCAGGGTGTCAAGACTACATAATCAGGATTAAGGTACGCTAGGAAGTGAAACTTCCTAGTGTATAATTTCTATTCGTTTTAAGTTTTGATGTTGCTCCTTACTTTCAGTTTAATCTTTTTTTATTTAATTTCTGATCGTTTTTTTAAATAATGCTGGGAAATCCGGTGCCCCCTTCATAGCAATGTCCCTTCCCCCATGAAAACTTCCTCCATGGAGAGATCCTTCCACATAGCCCTCGACCCCCACTACCATAAAAAATCCCCCCTGAAAACGTCTGTATACTTCCCAATAACCAATACTATATGTAAACATTGGGTGAAGTTCATAACTTTCAGCCCTCTCCCCGTGGACTTTGGCGGATTAAGTTATCCTGTAAGACATAGTTATTATATTTTCGACCCTGCTGAACAAAATGGCTATCTGAAAATTTTGATCAGGTGACTTTGGGAAAAAAATGAGCGTGGGAGGGGGCCTAGTTGCCCTCCAACTTTTAATTTCCGTTCGAGTGAGCCCCCCCACGATATTCTAGGATCACTGGGTCGATACGATCACGCCTGGGAAAAAAACAACAAAAAACAAAAAACAAATAAACACGCATCCGTGATCTTTCTTCTAGCAAAAAATGCAAAATTCCACATTTTTGCAGATAAGAACTTGAAAACTCTACAGTAGGGTTCTCTGATACGCTGAATTTGGTGGTGTGATTTTCATTAAGGTTCTATAAAGCTTAGGGGGTGTTTCCCGCTTTTTTCGAAAAACAGGCCAATTTTCTCAGGCGCGTAACTTTTGATGGGTAGGATGAAACCTTTAAATTTGAAATTAGCATTAAAATCTGATTCTTTTGATGTATCTATTGGTATCAAATTCCGTTTTAGAGTTTCGGTTACTATTGAGCCGGATCGCTCCTTACTTACAGTTCGTTACCACGAACTGTTTGATAACTATCTACCTTAGTTCTGCCCTAGGAATGACTTATGGATGGATGATAGATAGATTTATCTACCAACAAATGTAATGACATCATTTTAATACAATCCTAAAAAGGGCTTATCTCAGATTTGCCTCTCAATCACTCGGACTATCTGTCTTGGCTTTTTCTACAATTAGCGATGTCTTGATGCCTGGAAAATAGGTCTAGGTCAGGGCGGGGAGCCCCTCACCAACGAGTAAATTTTTTTTACGTCAAACTCGTCCTTATACCGATGCCTTCGCTCATTGTACACTGCGCATACTGGGCAGAGCACAATTAAAAATTGACTTCTCGGGCAATGAGTTTTAAAAACGATATTTTTTACATTTTTTACTAAAATGGTCTTGGGAATAGCAGTTAAAAGGATTTTGAGAATAGGAGGATGAAAAAAAAACACATTACAGCACATGATCTTAACTATGTACAACAGGCACTAAAGATGCGTTGCTTTTAACGTTATGAGCTGCAAAACGCATATAAAAGCATTAACCAAAAATTTAACTAGTATTAAATTTCATTAAAAGAC
Source organism: Artemia sinica (assembly GCA_027921565.1). Classification (NCBI taxonomy): domain Eukaryota; kingdom Metazoa; phylum Arthropoda; class Branchiopoda; order Anostraca; family Artemiidae; genus Artemia; species Artemia sinica. The sequence continues at coordinate 36,760,558 of CM051265.1, forward strand.
TGACAAAGAAACTTCAAGGATATTTTTATAAAAAATAATCTTGTAGAAGTTTATATGACATTGGAAAAGTGCTTTGTGACCCTTTATTAGCATTGAAACTATAATAGAGCCATTTTACACTTATACAAGCATTGAAAAAATAACGACTCTCCAATAAAGGAGACAAGTCTGAGGAAGGTTCATTAAAGAGAAATAGTCCTGACAACTGTATTACTATTAGTAGGAAATAAGCGAGATATATAATCGTTTCCCTGGGTTTATGGAGCCTGTTTTTAACACAAACCGAACATTTTCGTGTTTTGCATGAAATTCTATCCAATTTTTAACGGAAGTTCATGCATACGACAATCGATACATTGTGAACAATTTTGTGCTTAAGCTCCATTCGTCATGCATGAGTCACTGGGAGTATTAAGAAAAAGCACATCCGTGAGATCCAAGTGTTAGCCTGATGGTAAGGGGACGTGCCATGATATGTCACGGCACGCAAATATAAGTTTTTCAGTAACAAAAATTCTAAAGCGAATCTTCAAAATCACTATGTTCCTCCGGCGCCCTGATACATTACGTATAAACCAGTTATATAGACAGGAAAGATAAAAAGATTTGAGCCCTTTCATCAAACTATTACAGTACCTTTACAACGGCCTTAACAAATTCCAATGCTGGACTGAGAGATTCTGTCTGGACTCCAACGAGTTTAGGAAAGTTTTCAAGGTTTACTGGAATATGAGGAAACTTTTTGTGAAGCTTCTGAACTATCCTAAAAGAACATAAACAAGATATATATATATATATATATATATATATATATATATATATATATATATATATATATATATATATATATATATATATATATATATATATATATATATATATATATATATATATATATATATATATATATATATATATATATATATATATATATACTATATATATATATATATATATATAATATATATATATATATATATATATATATATATATATATATATATATATATATATATATATATATATATATATATATATAATTTCCTCAGTTGCGAAGAAAAAAGCTGAAACTCTGAAAAGTTTAAAATTACTGACAACATAAATGTCTGTCTACAATAACATAAAACTTAAAAAGAAAAACTTTTCGTATGCTGACCAATGGTCTGCGCTGCGCAGGTACCGATCTCCTGATTCTCTGCCTTCGGCCGGGAGTGCAATGCGTGGTTGGGAGCAAATCATCCGACGCTTCCCTGGGTCTTTTTTTTTACAAGGACAGGTAGCAAACCTGTCACCCGACTTTGGTGCAGCACGGATCCATCCCTGGGCCCTATAATGTCAAGCATAGCATCAATCCAACGTGCTACCATAGGGTAAGTTCTATAAGATTCAATAATATTTCATATTTAAAAAGTCTACAGCGCTGTATCTACAAAAATGTAAAGAAGTTGCCGAATCAAAATTCCAAACTGGAGAGTCACAGATGGAATTCATTTGGAAAAATCAATGCAAATTCCAGTTCCTAGAAGAGTATGAATTAGATATCTGCCTCGGATAAAATTTTAGCTAGCTGATAATAAATTTACCTCCATGATGTCAAGAAGATTTGAAACAAAAAAATTAAAAGTTATTAGAAAAAGAGTCAGGATTTTTTATTATTATTTCTGAGAATGTATAAGATACACGACATTCTTCATTAAATTATTGAAAAGGTAACATACTATTCTGAGTAAACACTGTATACATGACATAAAATCAAAAACGAAAAAACCAAGAAAAATCAATTAAGAAGCCAACGCTGACAATGTGGAAACTATTTCCAAGTATACACTTCACTTTCTTAATAGGTTTTTGCAGACAATGAAATCGGATTTGGAGGGCCAAACATTAGGGTATATTTGTAATGTTACTAATAGAAATATTAACAAAAACAATAGCAACTCACAGAAAAAGCCTCTGGGAAAGATCATTTTGTATCAATTCTTTGCAGAACTCAGCCAAACCTTCGGGACTAGCGTTGACCGTTTTTGGGCCTTGACTCGGTCTTCGCCTGACTGGAGTACAACCTGGCGTCCTTGAAGCATCACCAGTGACAAGTTTATTATGAATCGCAGATATATATCCAGCGACTGTAATTTCAAAATGGTTTTTGACTCCTCCTTGCTCAGGAAGAGCGTTCATTAGCCCCCATTGAAGTTCAACTTCAGGTCCAACATCTTCTTCGTTTTCTGTATATGTTGGACCTTCAGACTCATCATTCTCATTGGGTAATTTGCCTTTAATGCCTGCATAATTTGCCTAAAAAGAGTACCAAATAATTGCAACTCAAGCAAGGAAAACAATAGCAAAATACATAGACAAATATAACATAACAGAAAAAGGAATACGAACAATTTAAAATATAAAAGTAACGAGAAAAAAAATACCAGGAAATACCACTAATCCAAATAAAGAACAAGATAAAAATAAGAGAGATAGAGAGATAGAGAGATAGAGAGAGAGAGAGAGAGAGAGAGAGAGAGAGAGGAGAGAGAGAGAGAGAGAGAGAGAGAGAGAGAGAGAGAGAGAGAGAGAGAGAGAGAGAGAGAGAGAGAGAGAGAGAGAGAGAGAGAGAGAGAGAGAGAGAGAGAGAGAGAGAGAGAGAGAGAGAGAGAGAGAGAGAGAGAGAGAGAGAGAAAGAAAGAGAGAGAGAGAAAGAGAGAGAGAGAGAGAGAGAGAGAGAGAGAGAGAGAGAGAGAGAGAGAGAGAGAGAGAGAGAGAGAGAGAGAGAGAGAGAGAGAGAGAGAGAGAGAGAGAGAGAGAGAGAGAGAGAGAGAGAGAGAGAGAGAGAGAGAGAGAGAGAGAGAGAGAGAGAGAGAGAGAGAGAGAGAGAGAGAGAGAGAGAGAGAGAGAGAGAGAGAGAGAGAGAGAGAGAGAGAGAGAGAGAGAGAGAGAGAGAGAGAGAGAGAGAGAGAGAGAGAGAGAGAGAGAGAGAGAGAGAGAGAGAGAGAGAGAGAGAGAGAGAGAGAGAGAGAGAGAGAGGAGAGAGAGAGGGAGAGAGAGAGTGAGTGAGCGAGAGAGAGAGAGAGAGAGAGGAGGGGGGGGGGTCAAGAGGATTTTAAACTTTGGCAAGGGGGAACAGAGGTAAATAGAAAGACACAATCTGTATCCAGCTCATCAAAATAGCATGTCTGCGCCATCTGGGAATGACTTTAAAGATGAAATTGAAACTTTTGGATGCTGTTGGATAAAGGAAGGAGAAGGGTGGGGCAAGAGGAATCCAATTTTAATGTTTGAAGGAGGGGGGGGAGTTAAACAATATTTGTCTTCAAATACGGACTAAAGTAGCGTTTTACACTACAACTCCTATGGAACTTATAGTTTAAGCACGGTTAAGTACCAAGATAAATAAAAAAATAACACTATAACCTGGCAGGTTGTCAAAATAGTGCAACTTCAATATCTCAAGTACGGTTAAGGGTATGTAGTAGAAACACTTTCATTAAATGTTGAGCATGGCATGGCAAAATTGAGCATGGCATGCTTCAGTTTCCCAAGAGCATTCTCCTGAAGAAACACGTGCAACTGATCAAAAGACGCTATGTGCACTTGATTTTTCAAATTACTTACAATATATATATATGTATATATATATATTTATTTATGCCCGCTTACAATGGAGAAATGGAGAAAAAAAAAGCGGAGTCCAAAATGAAACAAAGAAAGAAAAAAAAACATGTTCAACACTAAAAATTAAATACAGGTATTTCATTCACAGGAACAGTTGAGTCAGCGGTGAGTCGTCGAGTTTACTGAGGGATCGTCTTGAGGCTCTCCGTTCTAGATCAATCACCTTGGCTGATGGATCAAGGATTCCATATATGGATGAGATCTCCGAGTTAGAAATCTTAGTGGAAGTCCCAGCAAAAATTTTGCAAATCTGTAGTACGTGGTTCGTATTTTTCGACGGTCGGTGAGGGACAACATTTCCCACAAGGGTGATATATACCAGATGGCAGGAGAGACGACGGCGTTGAATAGTTTTGACTTAATAAATCGATTAAATGACCACTTGCATTTGACAGCTTTTCCATATGCTGAGCGGATAGATTTACAGACTGATTCAGCCAACAAGCCTCTAGTTGACCTAGGCGTCTGGCCATACGTGATACCAAGGTAATTTAGGGACTGGGACTGCTGGATTCTGATACCGTCAAGGACAAGATTGGAATTGGTCGAGTTGGTGCCGCTAAAAACGATATATTCGGTTTTCTCTATGTTGACTCGTAGTCCTATTCTTCTGTATAGGGTCACTAAAAGACGAAGATTCTCTTGTAGACCCCTCAGCGTGCTGCTTAGGAGCAACAAGTCATCTGCATAAGAAATGAAACTTAGATCCAAGCCCTCCAAAAAGAAGGTCTCACGAACGAATCTAGTTACAGAGTAAATCGCAGAATTGAAGATGATAGGGCTTAGAGCAGATCCTTGCCGAACTCCTTTGAAGAGCCGAATGGGTTCAGAAAGCTTTTGCTTGCGGTGACCGGCGATTGTTTCCCATCCCAAAGCTAGACGAATATGTGTGTGGGAGTACCAGTCATGGAGAACAAGGGACAATGCGGGGGTCGAATCCTGAATCTAAGAGGCACCACAGTGCCTGCGATTGGACGACAGAATCGAACGCAGCGGAAATGTCGACACTGCAGGCAAAGAGTGGCTTTTTAACTAAAGATGTAGACCTCATTATTCTTCTTAGTAGCCGATGGGCGTGTCCACAGCCCAAACCCATTTCTGAATCCAAGTTGTTTGTCTCCCATTAGAGCGTGTGACGTAATATGGGGCAAACAGTTACCTTCTCAAATACTTTGCTGATAACCGATGAAACTGTGATTGGTCTGTAGCTTTTACAAAGCAAGGGATCTCGATTCTTTTTCAGAATATTGGATGTGCGGCAACCATGAAAGTTGGCAGGTGTGAGTCCCTGCTCGATGCTCATTTGGAATAGTAAGGCTAAGTACTCATGTAAACGTTCTGTGCCGTGCTGTAAGTGCCTTTGAGTGATCCCATCGAACCCTGGAGACTTGTTCTTTTTCAATTTTCTCACAATTATCTCAATATGCCATTTGGAAACAATGACATCAGTGCGGCGGAGTTTTGCGCTGATTAATTGCCTATCTAACTCAGATTTATATACGGAGTCCAGCTCGTTGGGTGGTGGCGCAAACACGTCCTTGTAATGGTTTACCCAACTTTCATCAGGAATGGGACTTTGCACATCAGCGTCGGCCCTGTTAGATTGGAATCGCTTCCATAAGTTGTTTGGGTCGCTCCTGCAATCACAAGACAACTTCTCCACTTGCTGGACTTGCATATTCTCGACAGTACGTTTGAATTTCTTTTTTGGCATGTCGATCGAAAGCACTGAAAAACTACTCCAGAGCGGGGTTTGTCGCACAGTCCTTCCACAATTCGTACCAGAACTTGGATCTCTTCTTGGCAAACTTGAAATTTGGGTTATCCCATCCCTTTTTAAGTGTTGGGGTACACTTTTGCCACTGGAACAGTGGCAGATTCCGCAAGCTTCATCGAATGAACAATTTCGGAGCAAAAGATGTTCAGGCTAGTCTTTCTTCATTTTGACCATGAGTAAGCAGGTGGAACGGTACTTTGATTTTAGCAAGAGTTGAGTCAAGAATATCTTTGTACAAGGACTGATCTATCTTTTGCCATTCACTCTTGATAAAACCATGATCGCCCGGGGCACCGCTTATAGGTGGAGAATGGTACCATTAAGCTAATCCCAAGGTGATCGCTACAATTGTGTTCCGAGTCAACAATAGCTGCGTTCGTTTTCGTCGTTCTATGGAAATCAAATCTCTCGGTTTTACATTAAGCCGTTCGTTTCGCCGTTCTATGAAATGTTTCGCTTATAAGCCGTTCTTTGAAATGCCGTTCTTCGTTCTTAGTACCGTCGTTCTTAGAACGACGAACTGAGCCTCATACTCCGTTCAACAACTTTAGTTTTACTTTTGGGCGCCAAAGTTTTAAAATAAAAAAAACATGACAGAAAACAAGTTTATTGATATTTAATTTTGTAGATTTTGTTGATGGGGTCTTTCATCTAAAAAATGGTAGTGATTTGTTTTTCGTATATGTGGCACAGTTTTGAAATCTTCAGAAAGTTCTGGAAGCATTTTGGGATAAATTGCTTTCCAAACTTTCAAAAATTCCTTAGGGGTCACTTGGAAAAATCATGGGAGGAATTTCTAGATATCTTAGATTACAACTAATACTAAGAAACTCCAACTAACCCCAGGTTTCAATACCCTTAGGAATATGTTCAATTGTTCAAACGTCTTAAGCTAAAAATTTAGAAAGGACATTTTGGCTGATTAAGTGTTAGGCTAAGTGCCACAACTATGAGTATTGTCCATATTATGGAGTAAAAAATATTTTCTTAACATGTGTCCCTATGTGGAGTCCACTATTTAGGATTGCACCCCCATTTCAACTAATCTAATGTCTATGCCCATTCATAAGCATTCAAAAGCAAGAGTGCCCATTTGCACTCTATAGAACGGTGCAACAGTCACTTTCTCTAGTAACTCTATTGCTTGTTTTGCTACATTCACAACTATATTCCCTTTTTGTTGTGCTGGTTGATTGAAATTTTATCTGTGACTTTGAAATTTTATCTGGCTAAGGAAAGCTCTTATAAGCCGTTTTTTCAGTTAAAACGAAGTTCTTAGAACGGCGAAATAAAACGCAATTTAAGAGTAAAACCGAGAAAATCTTTTTAGTACTAAGAACGACGACGAACGGTGAAAACGAACGCAGCTAATGGCTTTAATCCCGGTCGGAAGTAGGAAATTTACGAAAAAGTGATCGATATCTGATGTAGCCAGGGATGCGCTGTGGACAAACGTGAAGGACTGGGATTTTAGAACCGGGGCCCATAGCGTCTGGCAGACACCCCCTTAATATGGTGAAAAAAACGATCATCATCCAGAAGCTGACAGTTGAAGTCCCCACAGATAATAATCTTTTCTGACTTGTATTGTTCGGCCAACCTCCCGAGTCTCGCACAAGCCTTCGTGTAACGCCTTTCTGAGAGGACATCACGATAATTTGTAGGGAGGTACACTGATATGACTATAAAGCCATTTGGACCAGGAACTCTGATCGCAGAAAAAGAATCGCATGAATCAATTAGCGTGCATTGCAAATTGGAGTCTGCAATGATCAAGATTCCACCACTTGGCCTTCCAACTGAGCTGTTGCGGATAGCAGGCTGCAAAAAATAGTCCTTTCCTGGAAATCGGTCAAGGATTGCTGAATGATCGGCTGTTACCAAATGTTCCTTAATGCATATTATGCTATGCTTGGTTACTAGATCACTTAAAAGAGACAGCTTGTGTGGAGCGTGCCCGTATATATTTCTGCTATTAAAGCGAGATAGTTGCATATTGCTTACGTTTGTTTGAACTAGCCTCTAATTGTCTTTTATAAACCGGGCATTGCGAGCTATAACATGGATGCTTTCCAGAGCAATTAGCACATTTAGTGTCACGGACACATGGATTGTCTTTAGGGTTTTCGTGATCGCCGGAGCACCTGGAAACACTTCGCATTGTTAGGGCAATCTCGTTGCAAGTGGTCAAACTTTTGGCATTTAAAAACACCTCAGAGGGGCGGCAACATATTTGTCCACCTTGATATGGCAATAACCGACGTAAACGCCATATTTCAGTGCTTTTTCAAGAGCTTCTTTGTCTCTGAATGTTAGCTTGACTGACTTGCTAGTACCATAGCGTTTCGCTTCTTGGATCCCTTCCATAGCAGACTCAATCTCCTCGTTTGTCATATCTTCAGGGACAAATTTAGCCACTGCCAGGAATTTCGGTTTATGGACTTTAATTACAGCCGCGGAATTCAATTTTATGCTATTAGCTATAGCTTCTGCATCATGCTCGGTTCTAACATACAACACCAGCGTATCGCTTCTCGTAACTACCTTCTGTACTTTTCCGGATGCACCATTGGAATCAAGAAATTCTTTCTGCTTTTGGCACAATTTATAGATTTCGGGTGGTGCTTCTTTTACGTGAAGTGGGATACTTAGAGATTCGCTGGGAGTAGGCCACGTTTTAGTGACAAAACTGGCGTTGCATCTGTCCATCTGTCCATCTTTATCTAATTGATCTCGTATAAATCTTACGGCTTGTGTGACAGATTCCTTGTGTGATATCTCGAGAATGGCTTAAGAGATCGATTAGAACCCTGAGGGAGCATTGAAGGGCAGTGAGTCAAGTGGATCTTAAATTTTGACTTAATGGAGAGGGGTAAATCGAACGACACTACGTGTATCCAGGTCATGGAAATAACATGTCTGCAATTTTTAGGAAAAAGCTTGGTGGATGATGAAATTTTCAGGTACAGCTGGAGCAAGGAAGGGCTGAAGAAACTGTTTTAGAAAACATATGTATATCTTGAGTTTATTAGAATGTTGGGAAAAAAGTATAAAAGGAAGAAAAGCCCTTATGTACTCATTCCAGAAGGTTTAGCTTCAAAAAAAAAAAAAAAAAAAAAAAAGACAAATGCTGTTTTCCTAGCGTACCTTTAAACTACCATACTGACTATAAAACAGCTGCGTTCAACCACAGACATACCAAGCGCGAAGTCAGTTTCATTGGTGGCTAGGCCAGAGCTAAATCAGTGGCATGCTGGAGTGGTGCTGAAAGCCTGTTAGAATAAAAGCAAATGGAACAGAAAACACACACAACAATCGCTGAGCGCGAAGCTTCAAAGGAGGCTATAAATGCGGTCCATACGTCCCACAAAGACGTGCGAAGAGGCATAGTAAGTTGAACACGTAAAATAGTATGATTTATTTCTTTGTTTTAGTTTTAGTTGACATTTTTTTTTTTTAGTAAGCTTGATTTTTTTCAACAAAACTGGCCAGTTTTCTCTTCTCCAAAAAATTATTGGGTTGGATAGCTAATCCGGAGATAGAAACAGAAACAAGAGGAATATTCTTAGCAGAATTCTGCCAAGCTTGTATGTTGCAAAGCAATTTTTAAGCACTTAGTAACCTAGACCATCAGGCTGTATTCCCAAGGCCGTATCCAGGGGGAGGGGGGTTAGGGGGTTTGACCCCCCCCCCCCGAAATGCTTGTTCTGACTTGTAAAAACGTAACAAAAATGGACATAAACAAATTTTGTATGCGTTGTTTGAGGGTTTTTTTTGTGTAACCCCCCCCCCCCAAATTTCTTTTGAGTAAAGCCCCCCCCGAAAAAAAAACCTGGGTACGGCCTTGTGTATTCCCAATCTTAATTTGACTACCTTCAATAATTTTATTAACATAATCTCTGGCCTGTGGATAACCATAGGTGTCCATTTTACTAATTGCCTTTCAAGACATTTGAGCTGAAATTCGTTGAAAATACCTAAATAAATCTTTTAAACAAATACTGGTAATTTTTGACGCGTTCTGTTTCAATTGATGTTTTGATGCAGATTCCTCGTCTCGTAAAAAAAACAACCGGCAAACGTACCGGGACAAACGTCTCAGCGGATGGCACATTCGTCAAAAAAAAAGAAATGAGGAAAAAAGAAGGCAAATAAAAACGAAAAATATGGCAGAAATAAAAAGATCGCGGAAATCACGAGCTTCCAGGGAGGCAAGTGCGAGGGTTCCTCTCTTCGTTCTTACGTGCCCGCATCTTGTACAATGTTTATAGTGAATATGTTGCATTTTCACAAAATGGATACCAAAATCACAAGAAAGATTAAAATAATACCAAAGTCTACAAAACAATTTTATTTAAATTACGACATAAGAAATAAAGAAAAATATAGGAGAAAAAAAGGACTACAAAAATATGATTTAGCTCAGTCTTCATTCAGGAACCAAGAGACGATCTCATCAAGCAAAGACAACTGGAAATGTTTCGAGATGTTTTTCAAGGTTAGAAGGAGATGCATAACATTTTGTCTTGACACCATTAGTTCGTACTTCCCAGCACAGCTGCAAGTTAAGGCCATATTCTCCCGCTTAACCTAAATAAATTCAAAATTTAATAAGGCTACCATATACTCATTTAACCATACTGGACATATTCTAAAATACCATGTGAGATAAAAGGGAGAACAAGAACAAAATCATGCTTTGCAGAAAACTTCCAACATTTAATTTATATGTATATATAAATATATATATACATATATATATATATATATATATATATATATATATATATATATATAATATATATATATATATATATATATATATATATTATATATATATATATAATATATATAGGTATATAATATTCTATATATATATATATACATATACATATATACTTATATATATATATAGACCCCGGCACATCGATCGAACGCCGCCAACGAGAGGCCCGGTTGACCACCGCCGTAGTGTCGCAACGCCACCGGTGCGCCGCACGGGCGCCGCCGCCAATAGAGGCGGCGGCGCAAATTATTGCGTCAACCGCAAAGTCAGAGCTTTTCTTTTCTCGTTTCGTTAAGTATTTGATTTTCCTGATTAGAACTCAAGCAGGGCTTGCACTATCCCCGAATGTACTTTGTATACCATAATTCTTCACTACTCTTGTTCGTTAATTTTTGTCTCTTGTGTTACTTTGCCTATGAACCAGACAGATACAATGGCAATATACACGGTTCTTCCTATGTTGACAGAAAGTATCGTCTTTATGAAAACTAAATTAAAAAAAAAAAAAGTTTTTTAACTGAAAGTAAGGAGCGACACTAAAACTTAGAACGAACAGCAATTATTCCGTATACGAAAGGGGCTGTCCCCTCCTCAAAGCCTCGCTCTTTACACTAAAGTTTTTTTTTATTATTTTAAGAAGTTGAGCGTTAAAAAGAGTCAAACTTTAGCGTAAGAGCGAGGCGTTGAGGAGGGGACCAGCCCCTTTCATATACGGAATAATTGCTGTTAGTTTTAAGGTTTACTGTCGCTCCTTACTTTCAGTAAAAAAAAAAATTGTTTTTTATTTAATTTCTGAACGTTTTTCAAAATAATACAGGTTCGATTTTGGCTAACCGTGCATGAAAAATTAAAACACAATTTGCATATTAGTTTTGGCAGATTTATTCCGTATATGAAGGGTCGCCCCTCCTCAATACCTTGCTCTTTACGCTAAAGCTGTTAGCACTTTTAAACAGTCAAACTTTAGCATAATGAATAAGGTATTGAGGAGGGGGCAACCCTTCATATATGGCATAAGTTCTGTTCGTTTTTCAAATAATGCCGGTAAATCTGGCTCACCCTCTATGAAATATACCCCTCCCCCTCACGGAACTCCTCCTTTTAAATTTAATCCAACGCAAAGTGCACCCCCCTTTAAATACCCTCCAGACAGTTCCTTCCTCGCTGAACCCCCCCCCCCCCCCTCCCTCTCTGTAAATTGCTTGTGGACGATTCGCCCTGAAAATTCCTTAGCATTTTTTCATTGCAATAAGACTTTATTCTACAGTCGGTTTCTTGGTCACTCCAGAAATACCCCCTTCTGTGGAAATTATTTCCCAGAAAACAAAACGTGCGGAAAAAATCCCCCGGGTCATCCCCCCGGAACATCTCCATATAAAAAATTTGGCAAAGAGAATGTGAGGCAATTAAAAAGAATTTCGTATAGTAATTCTGTCAACCCCCTCCCCCAGTGTAAGATTTCCCCTAGAATATTCACTCATCAGAAAAATCCCTCCCAAAGGAACATTCTCCCCTTAGAAATCTACCCCAAGCACACACCCTCCCCCCAAAAATGCTGTATACTTCCCAATAACAAATACTATGCGTAAAACAATGGGCAAAGTTCACAACTTGAAGTCCTTCCCCGGGGACTGTGGTGGTTCATTTTACACCTAACGACATAGTTATTAGATTTTTCGACTATGCTGAACAAAATGGCTATCTCAAAGTTTCGATTCAGTGAGTTTGGGAAAAAAGGAGCGTGGGAGGGGGCCTAGTTGCCCTCCAATTTTTTCGGTCACTTAAAAAAGGGCACTAGAACTTTTTATTTCTTTTAGAATGAGCCCTCTTGCGATATTTAGGACGACTGGTTCGATACGATCACCCCTGAGAAGAAAAAAAAATAAACAAATAAAAAGGCATCCGTGATCTTTCTTCTAGCAGAAAAAAAAAATACAAAATTCCACATTTTTGCATATAGGAGCTTTAAATCTCTACAATAGGGTTATCTGATACGCTGAATTTGCTGGTGTGATTTTCATTAAGATTCTGTGACTTTAGGGGCTGTTTTTTTTCCCTTTTTGAAAATAAGGCAAATATTCTCAGGCTCGTAACTTTTGATTGGTAACACTAAATTTGACGAAATTTATATATTTGAAATCAACATAAAAATCCGATCCGATTTGTGTGCTCCTTTTAATTAGATTTCTTGGATCTTATTGAATGCCACGGCGAATCTGTTATCTATTATTCCAACTATTATGCATGGGTTCTGAAAACACCACAGCCATTTCGTTTCTTCCAGATTTCTACTTCTCTTGATGAATAACGAAGCAGACCAGCGTTCAGCCAGCGACTTACGATGTTTTTAATTCATGAGTAGGCCCGAATATTTTGTAAATTCAAGCTGGGATTTGAGAAAGACTGATGAAAAACATTACTCTTTGAGGTCAACATTCATCGCGCCGGCGGCGCGCCGCCGACAACTCACCGGCGGTGGCGCGAAAAAATCCTCGGCAGCGCGCCGCTGCTGCTATTTTTGGACCCGCCGGTCTTTTCTTATCGGCGCGAAGCCGGGGTCTATATATATATATATATATATATATATATATATATATATATATAGATATATATATATATATATATATATATATATATATATATATATATATATATATATATATATATATATATTATATATATATATATATATATATATATATATACTATATATATATATATATTTTATATATATATATATATAATCTATCTATATATATATATATATATGAGGGGTGTTTTTTAAGTAAGGTCCGTTTGAAGATAAGTGCACAACGAAACATTATTTCAAAGAAGTACATTTATTTTCAGAAAGTACATACTTTACTCAATTTAACGGCGCAGTTGCCAAGTTTGTTCAAACACTTAATACCTCTCAACTAATTTAAAAGTGACCTCTTCATAAAAAATTAGCCACTGCTCCAATAAACCAAGAATTCAGTACCGTTTTGAACGTCGTCATCATCATTGCAACGGTTGCCATCATGTGTTCCTTGAGATGGAGAAATAAAATCGCAATCACTCGGCGCAAGATCAGGACTGTAGGTTAGGTGGTCTTAAACTTGCCAGCCAAAACTGTCTAAAAAATTGTGGGTCTGACCTACAGTGTGAGGTCTTGCATTGTCATGAAGAAGGACAGTTCCATTTGTCAGCATGACAGTTTTTTTTTTTTTTTTTTTTTTTTTTTTTTTTTTTTTTTTTTTTTTTTTTTTGCTCTGCGGAGCTTTCTGAGGGTTTGGCAGCATGATTCTGCATTGATAGTGGTTCCTCATTGCATGAAATCGACAAAAAAAAAAAAAAAAAAAAAAAAAAAAAAAAAAAAAAAAAAAAAAGAAAACATGCCTATTCCAGAACACCGACGCCCTGGTCTTGCCTGGGAGAGTCTGTTTGGCCTTCAAATTTTCAGGGGAGTGTGTGTTTCCATTCCATGTTCTGTTGCCTCAATTTGGGCGTGATATGCGAAACTGATGTTTCTGAGGCATGTTCAACCGGTTGCCACCTCAGTGGCAACTTTTAAAATGATGACGACGACGTAGAAACGACATTGAACTCTTGGTTATTGGAGCAGGCGCAAGTTTTTATGAAGAGATTATTTAAAAATTAGCTGAGAGGTATGATAAGTGTTTGAAAAAACTTGGCAACTGTGCCATAAAATAGAGTAAAGTATGTACTTTCTGGAAATAAATTTCTTTTTGAAATAAACTTTCGTTGTGTACTCATGATCAAATGTGGGCCTTACTTAAAAAACACCCCTTGTATATATATATATATATATATATATATATATATATATATATATATATATATATATATATATATATATATATATATATATATATATATATATATATATATATATATATATAATATATATATATATATATATATATATATATATATATATATATCTATATATATATATATATATATATATATATATATATATATATATCATATTATATATATATATATATATATATATATTTGTGCACAAAAGCACAATTAAGGTAAAAAAACGAATAGCTATCTAGTACAACATTGTAATAATGGTACCTGTTCTTTAACTAATTTAACTATTATGATTTTAGAAATTTGGAATTAAGTAATCTAACTAAAAGAAGAGAAAAATATATAAATTTACGTAAACGTGAAGACTATTGGATCCATACCCTCGGTACTGCTTATCCTTTGGGTTGAATGATCGAGTGGCTAAATATGGAGACATGTCTAATGTTGCTGTTAATTGTATAAATGGTTAATGGATCATCCTTCTTTTAATCATCCCGTTAAAACGTAAAAAATCGATCAAGAGGGCATAGGAAAAATAATAGAAAAAAAGAATATAGATTTAGATATCTATTTGAAGGAATTGTGCAAAACTATTTGAGTCTAATGGTATGGCTAGTATAATAAAATGTTTAAATAAGTTATCAAAAAATAAATATTATTATAAATAAATAAAAAATAAAAAAATGAAATTATTTTGGAATATAAATAATTAAAAAACACCATGTAACTCAAAAAATTAAACTAATTTATGATACAGTATGTATTCTAGCTAGAACTAAATGTATTTCAAAAAGATAAAAAAGTCTGATAAGACTGTTAATAAGGAGAAGAGATTATATCTACCTATAACTTTTATAAGTAAACAAATAGAGGATATAAATTTACCTGGAATTTTAAACCAGGCTGATGTGAAACAGGCCCTTCCTAGTAATTTAAGGTATAAGAATAATCCGATCATAACATATAAGTTTTCAAAAAATGATAGGACAAATGATTTTTTTAATTATAATTTAATACTTAAGAGTTTTGACACGAATAGTAATTGGAAACCTATTTGTAAGTGTGACCAATTGTTATCATTTGTTAATCCACTTACGAAACATATTATTACAAGTGATTTAGCAATAATAAAGCAAATTGAATTGCAGAATATAAAGAAAATGGGGGCTAAATTCCGTCTTTCAAATCATCTAAAACCCTCGAATCTGCTTAGTGGGTTTAAATAATAATCTAGAAATATTTATCGATAATTGGTGCAAAAAAGAGAAAATTAATAAACATAGTTTTCAGAATTGGAAAAATTTAATTATTAATAAGGTTAGAAATAAGATATATAAGAGGACAAAATAAACATGATAATGAGGTAGTTTTTTATAATTCTAAGATAAAACAAGCGATTGCTAATATAAAGAGGGATTTTGTAATTATACCCATTGATAAAGCGAATAATAATTTTGCAATAATTTGCCAGAAGCTATATTGTGATGTTTCAACAAAAGGAGCTTAGTACAACAAATAAAAAGGTTCAGGATGTTAATAATAGTCTATTGATTGGAATAGAGGATACACTTTTAAAAAAAATTTAATATTAAGGTTAATGATAATGACAAAAATTTTCCGTTTGATATTGGACGACAAAATTTCATAAAAATCCCCCGAAACCACGCTTTATTGCGGGTGCAGCAAGATGCCCGACCAGAGTAGCGGCTACTGACCTGTCGTGTATTTTAGGAGAAATCAAAAATAAATTTAAGGCATATTGCTCGGGAATTAAAAAATTTTCTAGTTTAATCCATATTGGAGCGTGATAATTCGCTGCAAGTAATAGACTCTCTTGCTTTAGTTTCAGCCAAAAGAGTGGACTCGTTTGATTTCACTACATTACATACAAATTTACACATTAATTTAGTATTTATAAATTTAAAAAAAGATTATTAAGAAAGCTTTTCTTTTGTCTAATTTGCCGATTTTAAAAATTGATACGTATAATAAGAAGGCGAGATGGACTAATTATTTTAATAGTACCACTAGTTCAAGATGTTATAGCCTAGATATGATTTTTGATCTACTAGAAATTGTTATATTTAATACTTTTATAAAATTTAATGGTAATCTATATAATCAAAGTATTGGAATTCCTATGGGGGGTAATGCCAGTCCAGTTACAGCGGACCTGTTTTTAAATTATTTAGAATATGATTATATGATGGATAAAAAGAATCCAAGTAACATAAAGTATTTCTCAAATAATAAATGATATTTAGATGACCTTCTGGTGATAAATTGTTCAAATTTTTTAGAGATTTCAAGTTAAAATATATCCACCAGAGTTAAAGCTAGAATCCAGTAATGGGAATGGATGGCAATTATGGACTATTTTCTAGATTTAGAGATTAATGTTGGCACCTTATAATACAATAATTTTAAAATATATAGTAAAACAGACGATTTTAATTTTGAAATAGTTAATTTTTCCATTTCCAAAAAGTAATATTCATTCGAATATAACATATTCATCGTATTTTTCCCAACTATTTAGATATGCAAGAAGCTAATCGTAAGAGGTTTTTTCCGCCAATAGACTTGCTTGGCAATTTAAAAAGCTTGTTTCAGTATAATCAAACTTTTACATAAGTATAATAAAAGTTATCAAGACATCTTGAATGATATTTTACGGTAACCTGTTGAAGGAATCTGGTTTATCTTCCCGGTAGTTTAGGGTTGGTTGCGACACATGTGGTAAAGATTAAAGTATGATATTTGGAATTTAATTCTTAGAATTTGAGTGAAAGTGAAATTGTTCCGGGGGATGGCTAGTGCTATGTAATTATTTGGATTTAAATTGGCTGAAGGTTTGGCTCTCAGTGTTAATTGAAGGTTGGTTAAGGATGCTTGGAAAATTTTTTCTGGGGTATATATTTTTATATTTTTGGGATATTTTGGATTTGTTTATGATTATTCCATAGGTTTCACTACATAGGGGTATGCCAGACTATGGGCATGGCGCGCTCATTTTGCCTGGGTAATGAAATTTAAGCGCCGAAACCCATTTAGGCAATGAGTTTTCATCTGATGAGCCCCGATATGTGGTGATCACCTTGGGAATATAATGTTTTTGTAGATTTAAGGTGCTATAGCTGGTTTCGGAACATTGACGTATACTTATTGATGTTGATTTTGCTCTAATTTGGACTTGATTTTCGGATTATCGGATTGGATATACTATTTTGTCCTAGGGAACTGGATGGATGAGTAGGTTCTAGACCTTGTTGAAGTGCTCATTTATTTCAGTTACTAAAGTAGGAAGACAGTTTTTTTTTAGCCAATTGTAATACATTATAATGAGGATAATAAAATGAGGAGGGTTGGGCGATGGGCTTGCGACCTATCCCGTAAAATTCCAAATTGCAAAAGAAACATCGATGATAGCCTCGTATACCCAACACTACACCATTTGACGACAACCTTAGCACGCCCACGGACACGATTTATGACAGCAAAAACTAATACGAAATTTGGATTTTGAAATGCAAGGACTCTAAAGCAGCTGACAAAACCTGAACAAGCACTCAGAGAGATGAAGAAGTATAAGCTAGATCTCCTTGCTCTAAGCGAAGTCATGTGGATTGGATCTGGACATGAACAACTAGGAGAGGGTACTCACTAATTTACAGCGGAAAGGAATCCCGGCACCAGGCTGGAGTTGGGATAATGCTGTCTGACCAGGCCACTAAAGCACTAGTTGAATGGAAGCCAGTCAGTGAGGGATGCTTACTTGCAAGATTTGTAACCAACCATCTGAAAATTTCAATCATTGCATGTTATGCTCCTACAAATGATGCTGACGATACTGATAATGAGTTCTACCAAGCTCTTCAGTCATTGGCATCAGAAGTCCCATCACATGACCTTCTTTGTGTGGTTGGGGACTTCAATGCAAAGGTGGAAGCGGAAAGAGATACTGTCCGCAAGTCCTAGGGAGACACGGTCTTGGTGAAATGAATGAAAACGGAGCCCTCCTGGTAGATTATGCTCTGAGTAATAATCTTATGGTCGGCACAACTCAGTTTGAACATAAAACCATCCAAAAACAGTCATGGATCTCACCAGAAGGCAGGACGAAGAACCAAATAGGTCATTTTCTAATCTCAAGGAGATGACGGACAAGTCTTCTAGACGTACGTGGCTTCAGAGGGGCAGATGCCCAGTCGGACCACATCCTATTGGTAGCAGCAAAATAGAAAGTCAAGCTGAAAGTGCCCAAAAAACGCAAAGTGGAATTCTACGAAGCTTTATGATGTGGATAAGTTACATGTCCGAGAAACCCGAAGAAAATTTTGTATGGAGCTGAAGAACTCATTCGCTCCACTTGAAATAGAAATGGCACAGACAGTCCGGAAACAGCAAGGCAAAAAAATGAAGACAACTTACAATCAAGTTGCTATGGATGTGCTCGGGTATAAGAAGAAACCGAAGGAAAGATGGATATCACAGGAAACTTGGAAACTAATCGACGAGTGCAATGACTTGAGACAGCAAATTTTTTCTGCTGGCAGCGACAGAACTTCAGTCTTCACAAATGTCCTATATAGAATGAAGGACAAAGAAATCAAGAAGTCGGCAAAAGCTGACAAGCGGAGGTGTGTAGAAGAGAAGGCTAGACTAACAGAGGAAGCAGCTAGAAAAGGAGACTCCAAAGCAGTTTACAGGCTCACAAATGAAATGCTAGGAAAGCTTCCCAGCAGATCCAGCCAAGTCAAAGATGAGAGCGGAAATGTTCTCACCGAAAACTGAGAAAATTGATGAGAGATGGGTATCCCACTTTGAAAAGGTTTTAAATAGACCGAGGACCAACTGACCGAGAAAGCATCCCTTCTCTGCCTTTCTCAACCTTAAGATTGACGAAAATCCCCCAACAATTGCGGAAACACTTTTTGCAGTGAAGAAACTCAAGAACGGAAGATCATCTGGTGAAGACTGCATAACTTCGAAAATGATCAAGGCATCAATGAGGACATGCCTCTCAGTGTGGAATACACTGATTGCAAAAGTCTGGCAGAATTGATATTTGAAAAGGTCCCCTGGCGACTGGACCAAAGGGATAATTGTTAAGATATTTAAGAAAGGTGATGCTCTTAACTGCGATAACTGGCGAGGCATAAACCTAATATCAGTACCAAGTAAGGTTGTAGCGTTTTAATACTCGAACGACTGAAAAAAAGCACTTGATCCGTATCTGAGAGAAGAGCAACATGGCTTTCGGACAGGTAGATCTTGTTCAGATCTCATATTCACGCTCCGGACTCTGATAGAAGAAGCAAATGAGTGGTCCAGCAAAAAAGTATACATGCTCTTCATTGATTTTGAAAAGGCCTTCGATACCGTGGACCGTGACACACTCTGGGAAATTCTACAGCATTATGGTGTCCCCGAGAAAATAATAAGTTTGATCATGGCCTTTTATGAAAATATGAAATGTTGCATAAAGACAGAGAACGGAACAACTAGCTACTTCAAAATTATGTCAGGAGTGCGACAGGGATGCGTTTGATCACCCTTTTTATTTGTAATTTTAACGGATTATGTTTTTTAGAGAAGCGGGCTTGCTTCGGAATAACAGTCGGAAATAGAATCCTCTCGGACCTTGACTTTGCGGATGATGTGGCACTTCTGGAAATGGACAAAGCAGCGACTCCAGGAGTCTCCTTAATAAAGTGAGCGTTAAAGCGGAGAAAGTTGGCCTAAACATCAACATAGACAAAACTAAATCAATGGCAACAGCAGGCTCGCCAGTCGAGATCCGGCACAAAGATCGTAGAGTCGACAAGTCCATGAATTTAAATACCTTGGAAGCTGGGTCGATTACACAGGAAAAGTGCAAAATGAGGTCAAGAGAAGAATTGGCATGGCAAACGCTGCTTTCAACAAACTTAAGCCAGTAAGGAAATCAAAAAAGTACTCGCTGCACTAGAGCTGCGACTTCTTAATAGCAACGTTTTGTCCGCGCTATTGTATGCCAGTGAGTGCTGGAAACTAGATGTTGGGACAGAGCAAAAAAAAACTCACAGCTTTCGAAAATATGTGCTTGAGACGCATGCTGAAACATCGGTTGGCGTCAAAGAGTCAGCAACATTGAGGTCCGCAGAAGAACTGGCCAGCCGCTTATTACTGAAGTGATTAAGAAGAAGAGATGGAACTATCTTGGCCATGTCCTTCGGATGGAGGACTCAAGAATCCCGAACAAGGTTCAACAATGGCAGCCACGTGGGCGTCGAAAGAGGGAAAAGACCGAGAAACACACTCAGACGCACGTGCGATCGTGATCTACGCAGTGCTTACACATCACTACAACCCCAGTGGGAGAATGTACTTGCCGCAGCGCCAATACATAAAACGTTTACTGAGGCTAAGTCAATGCCCTATGCGCCCCAGATGGCTCAGGAGGACCTAAGTAAGTAAGCAAGTAAGCATAAGCTAGGTTAGATTCTGATGCAGATATAGTTCCCTTGATTTCACAAAAATAGTGAAGAAACAGAAACAAAAAAGTTTTATTCCACGACGAAATTTCTTTTTCCAGACCAGTACAATTCACAGCCTTTCCATTTTTTAAATTTGTTTGAAAAGTGAGCAAAATACAAAAAATTCCATGGATGAAAAACACGTAACATAAAAATCCAGTACTTAACTTAAACAAAGAAACCCGCGAGTCTGAAACTACAACTTAATCAAGTAACCTATGCTAATCATCTTCAGTGGGTATAAAAATCTCCTGCCTTTCTGAGGTCTTTTTCTTGTTGTACATAGCCGCTTCATTTGAAACCCATGTTTAAGCTCGGGAAGTTTGGAATATAACAAATCCTTTATTTTAGATAATTAAAATTTCTTTACGACACTTAATAGCCCGCTTCGGATTTTTTACCTTAAAACTGGAGCCCTTTCCGAGTATATGTACGGGGTAACATAATAATGTGATAGTAATGGGATATGGTTTTTTTATTTACTATGATCAAATTTAATGAAATAAACGGTTTCTGAACGTTTTTTTCTTTTATAACAACAAATAAAAGTGCAATCAAACTCTACGGGAAAAGGAACTCACCGTCGTTTTGTATTAAAACAAAAGAATTTTCATCGTTACAACAAATTATATTTATTACATACCAAGTGTAATAGTTACACAAAAAACGCTTTTAACAGTGAAAACTGGGTAGATTTTTTTGTATTTTTTTCTCAAGGAAGACATGTACGCACTATAGTGAGAATGTTCATCGGGGTCACTAGAAAAATTTTCCCTTGAAAGATAGCTGTTATAAAAATACATTTAATAGTAACAAATGAGATATTTTTTTCTAAAATATAATATTTCCACAGAACTGATGATATAAACCTTTCTGAAAACTAGAAGTCTCCCACGGACATATTTCATTAAAAGAAAGAGAATATTCACCTCGTGACATTTCGTACAGGACAAGTCTTGCAAAGTGAAAGCCATAGTCTTTCTCTGAACGATGTCTACTAAATACATTTCAATTTCTGCAGTATCATAAGAATTCTTGCACAAAGGGACATTTCCAAGACATTCTAAAACAAAAAAGAGAAAATTAATCACAGAAAAGCCAGCAAGTCAAGAACTAACAATAGTAATTGAACAGTTCAGAGGGTGATTTCATCAAGTCTATAAAATGTAAGATACAAGTCATTTTGTGGTATTAATACTTATGTTTAGTAAATATCATTGCGATTGTATAAAGTAATGAGTTAATTATATATTTGATGCTAAAACTTCAGCAAATGTCAGAATGGTTTCAATTTGGCTTCTGAGCGGCTCAGTTGAGCTCAGTCAGTCGGAAAATGACAAATATTCCTTTCTATTTGTTGAAAATTACATCATATAAAATTTGATCGCAGCACAACAAATTCTCAAGGTTGATGGGTGATCCTTAATAAGCAAGACCAACACATCGCAGTACCTGGCCAACTGAGACTGATAAGGCTACGCGTGCTCCTCCTCCAGCCCAATCAGTTCAATCTCCACTTTTTCCTCTCTCATGACAGATAGATCTTAAAGGGTCAAATTCATGAAAATTTCTTATTGTTACTGCTAGTGAAAAAAAGTTAATGGGGGGAACATAAAAAAGCGGGGGCCTATGCACAAACATGCTCTGTAATTTACTTCGGGTGAAAACCTCTTAATTCAGAGTGAGAACCATGTACGCCCCCCCCCCCCCTCCCTCGACAAAAAAGAAGAACCAATTTTAAAGAGGATACTTCCAATCCCCCGATATGTAGTATGACTTATTCAAGCTCCTTTTTGGGCTATAAACGTTTCTCGAAAACCCTACTGTAGCCTTTTAAGCAGCAGCACTGAAGATATAAAGATCTGTCTCCTCAACAGAAAAAGAAAAAGAGAGCGAGAAGAAAAGATAATAATGATAGGAGCACACAAACGAGACTTTATGGTGTGGAGCGAGAGTTTAATAGGGAGCCTAATATGACACGTTTGACAATTCATGAAATATAGAAATTTCAGAAAATCCGCCTTCCCCCCTCCATACACTGACAGTCAACATATAACTAGCATTTTTTATGGTCTATAATTAAAAGAAAAACTTACATGCCGCGATCGTCGAGCTCATTGTTTGGATCCCGAATAAGATCAATGTCTCTGCAATGGTTGCCAATGGATGCAAATTACTTCAGATAGAACGAATGAAGCACTATAATCTTTCCATTCGGCCTGAGGTGAGAATTCGCCAACACCTACTAGTCGCAGTAAGTTCCTTCTTAGTTTGACTATTTCTTCTTCAATTGAAGAATCAAGGGATAACACCTATTCAAGAAGGAATTTCTATTACATTTTTTTTTTTTTATTTTTTTTTTTTTTTTTTTTTTTTTTTTTTTTTTTTTTTAGCAAGTGACCAATTCACAAGATTATTATTACTAATCACAACAAGGTAAGATGTCTCACCTTCTTTCCCTGCTAAATTATAGGCTGGTTTAAATCATAGACTGTAGCTTTCAAAAATTCCACGCGAAAAAAAAAAAAAAAACTGATTGAAAACATGAGAATACTGAGTTATTTGCTCCATAGATGCAGAAATGACCTTAGGTTGTTTTGACCCCCCCCTTTACTCTTAGAAAGTAGAGCTTTTCATGATTTATAAAGAAAGATTAAAGAGGGTAATAAGCAAACCATCGAAATAGAAAGGCAGGGTGTCAAGACTACATAATCAGGATTAAGGTACGCTAGGAAGTGAAACTTCCTAGTGTATAATTTCTATTCGTTTTAAGTTTTGATGTTGCTCTTACTTTCAGTTTAATCTTTTTTTATTTAATTTCTGATCGTTTTTTAAATAATGCTGGGAAATCCGGTGCCCCCTTCATAGCAATGTCCCTTCCCCCATGAAAACTTCCTCCATGGAGAGATCCTTCCACATAGCCCTCGACCCCCACTACCATAAAAAATCCCCCTGAAAAACGTCTGTATACTTCCCAATAACCAATACTATATGTAAACATTGGGTGAAGTTCATAACTTTCAGCCCTCCCCCGTGGACTTTGGCGGATTAAGTTATCCTGTAAGACATAGTTATTATATTTTCGACCCTGCTGAACAAAATGGCTATCTGAAAATTTTGATCAGGTGACTTTGGGAAAAAAATGAGCGTGGGAGGGGGGCACTAGTTGCCCTCCAACTTTTAATTTCCGTTCGAGTGAGCCCCCCCACGATATTCTAGGATCACTGGGTCGATACGATCACGCCTGGGAAAAAAACAACAAAAAACAAAAAACAAATAAACACGCATCCGTGATCTTTTCTTCTAGCAAAAAATGCAAAATTCCACATTTTTGCAGATAAGAACTTGAAACCTCTACAGTAGGGTTCTCTGATACGCTGAATTTGGTGGTGTGATTTTCATTAAGGTTCTATAAAGCTTAGGGGGTGTTTCCCGCTTTTTTCGAAAAACAGGCCAATTTTCTCAGGCGCGTAACTTTTGATGGGTAGGATGAAACCTTTAAATTTGAAATTAGCATTAAAATCTGATTCTTTTGATGTATCTATTGGTATCAAATTCCGTTTTAGAGTTTCGGTTACTATTGAGCCGGATCGCTCCTTACTTACAGTTCGTTACCACGAACTGTTTGATAACTATCTACCTTAGTTCTGCCCTAGGAATGACTTATGGATGGATGATAGATAGATTTATCTACCAACAAATGTAATGACATCATTTTAATACAATCCTAAAAAGGGCTTATCTCAGATTTGCCTCTCAATCACTCGGACTATCTGTCTTGGCTTTTTTTTCTACAATTAGCGATGTCTTGATGCCTGGAAAATAGGTCTAGGTCAGGGCGGGGAGCCCCTCACCAACGAGTAAATTTTTTTACGTCAAACTCGTCCTTATACCGATGCCTTCGCTCATTGTACACTGCGCATACTGGGCAGAGCACAATTAAAAATTGACTTCTCGGGCAATGAGTTTTTTAAAAAACGATATTTTTTACATTTTTTACTAAAATGGTCTTGGGAATAGCAGTTAAAAGGATTTTGAGAATAGGAGGATGAAAAAAAAAACATTACAGCACATGATCTTAACTATGTACAACAGGCACTAAAGATGCGTTGCTTTTAACGTTATGAGCTGCAAAACGCATATAAAAGCATTAACCAAAAATTTAACTAGTATTAAATTTCATTAAAAGACTGACAAAGAAACTTCAAGGATATTTTTATAAAAATAATCTTGTAGAAGTTTATATGACATTGGAAAAGTGCTTTGTGACCCTTTATTAGCATGAAACTATAATAGAGCCATTTTACACTTATACAAGCATTGAAAAATAACGACTCTCCAATAAAGGAGACAAGTCTGAGGAAGGTTCATTAAGAGAAATAGTCCTGACAACTGTATTACTATTAGTAGGAAATAAGCGAGATATATAATCGTTTCCCTGGGTTTATGGAGCCTGTTTTTAACACAAACCGAACATTTTCGTGTTTTGCATGAAATTCTATCCAATTTTTAACGGAAGTTCATGCATACGACAATCGATACATTGTGAACAATTTTGTGCTTAAGCTCCATTCGTCATGCATGAGTCACTGGGAGTATTAAGAAAAAGCACATCCGTGAGATCCAAGTGTTAGCCTGATGGTAAGGGGACGTGCCATGATATGTCACGGCACGCAAATATAAGTTTTTCAGTAACAAAAATTCTAAAGCGAATCTTCAAAATCACTATGTTCCTCCGGCGCCCTGATACATTACGTATAAACCAGTTATATAGACAGGAAAGATAAAAAGATTTGAGCCCTTTCATCAAACTATTACAGTACCTTTACAACGGCCTTAACAAATTCCAATGCTGGACTGAGAGATTCTGTCTGGACTCCAACGAGTTTAGGAAAGTTTTCAAGGTTTACTGGAATATGAGGAAACTTTTTGTGAAGCTTCTGAACTATCCTAAAAGAACATAAACAAGATATATATATATATATATATATATATATATATATATATATAATATATATATATATATATATATATCATATATATATATATATATATATATATATATATATATATATATATATATATATATATATATATAATATATATATATATATATATATATATATATATATATATATATATATATATATATATATATATATATATATATATATATATATATATATATATATATATATATATATATATATATATATATATATATATATATAATTTCCTCAGTTGCGAAGAAAAAAAGCTGAAACTCTGAAAAGTTAAAATTACTGACAACATAAATGTCTGTCTACAATAACATAAAACTTAAAAAGAAAAACTTTTTCGTATGCTGACCAATGGTCTGCGCTGCGCAGGTACCGATCTCCTGATTCTCTGCCTTCGGCCGGGAGTGCAATGCGTGGTTGGGAGCAAATCATCCGACGCTTCCCTGGGTCTTTTTTTTTACAAGGACAGGTAGCAAACCTGTCACCCGACTTTGGTGCAGCACGGATCCATCCCTGGGCCCTATAATGTCAAGCATAGCATCAATCCAACGTGCTACCATAGGGTAAGTTCTATAAGATTCAATAATATTTCATATTTAAAAAGTCTACAGCGCTGTATCTACAAAAATGTAAAGAAGTTGCCGAATCAAAATTCCAAACTGGAGAGTCACAGATGGAATTCATTTGGAAAAATCAATGCAAATTCCAGTTCCTAGAAGAGTATGAATTAGATATCTGCCTCGGATAAAAATTTTAGCTAGCTGATAATAAAATTTACCTCCATGATGTCAAGAAGATTTGAAAAAAAAAAATTAAAAGTTATTAGAAAAGAGTCAGGATTTTTATTATTATTTCTGAGAATGTATAAGATACACGACATTCTTCATTAAATATTGAAAAGGTAACATACTATTCTGAGTAAACACTGTATACATGACATAAAATCAAAAACGAAAAAAACCAAGAAAATCAATTAAGAAGCCAACGCTGACAATGTGGAAAAACTATTTCCAAGTATACACTTCACTTTCTTAATAGGTTTTTGCAGACAATGAAATCGGATTTGGAGGGCCAAACATTAGGGTATATTTGTAATGTTACTAATAGAAATATTAACAAAAACAATAGCAACTCACAGAAAAAGCCTCTGGGAAAGATCATTTTGTATCAATTCTTTGCAGAACTCAGCCAAACCTTCGGGACTAGCGTTGACCGTTTTTGGGCCTTGACTCGGTCTTCGCCTGACTGGAGTACAACCTGGCGTCCTTGAAGCATCACCAGTGACAAGTTTATTATGAATCGCAGATATATATCCAGCGACTGTAATTTCAAAATGGTTTTTGACTCCTCCTTGCTCAGGAAGAGCGTTCATTAGCCCCCATTGAAGTTCAACTTCAGGTCCAACATCTTCTTCGTTTTCTGTATATGTTGGACCTTCAGACTCATCATTCTCATTGGGTAATTTGCCTTTAATGCCTGCATAATTTGCCTAAAAAGAGTACCAAATAATTGCAACTCAAGCAAGGAAAACAATAGCAAAATACATAGACAAATATAACATAACAGAAAAGGAATACGAACAATTTAAAATATAAAAGTAACGAGAAAAAAAAAAATACCAGGAAATACCACTAATCCAAATAAAGAACAAGATAAAAATAAGAGAGATAGAGAGATAGAGAGATAGAGAGAGAGAGAGAGAGAGAGAGAGAGAGAGAGAGAGAGAGAGAGAGAGAGAGAGAGAGAGAGAGAGAGAGAGAGAGAGAGAGAGAGAGAGAGAGAGAGAGAGAGAGAGAGAGAGAGAGAGAGAGAGAGACTGGAGAGAGAGAGAGAGAGAGAGAGAGAGAGAGAGAGAGAGAGAGAGAGAGAGGAGAGAGAGAGATGAGAGAGAGAGAGAGAGAGGAGAGAGAGAGAGAGAGAGAGAGAGAGAGAGAGAGAGAGAGAGAGAGAGAGAGAGAGGGAGAGAGAGAGAGAGAGAGTTAGAGAGAGAGAAAGAGAGAGAAAGAGAGAGAGAGAGAGAGAGAGAGAGAGAGAGAGAGAGAAAAGTAGTGAATAATAATGATAAGAAATAAAAGAATAAAATTAGATATGAAGCGGAAAAAGAGGGGAAAGACAGAAATTCAAGAGAGGAAGCAGGGTTGCCACCGTCAGTAGGATTTTACTAGATCTAGAAAAAAAAATACTAAATTTAAAGGATCTAGTAAATTTCCCGAAATCTAGTAAAAAGTCTTGATTCTTTGTAGTAAACAAAACTTTTGTTATTTTCCATGAATTCAGGGGAAAAAAAAATAGGGTCCATTCATTACAAAATCTGATTTCAATTAACGTTAGAAATTATGGCTACTATTGCTCTCATTTTTGCGATTTCGTGTCCACCCTAGCGCTTAAAAATCTCTACTTTTCTCTCGGCTTCTTCTTGATACTCGCTTTAAAAGGCAAACTATTTAAAATCCAGACTGGCATGCCGGCTTAATTTGTTTTCAGAAAATTTTCCCAGACTATCAACAGCTGCCACGTTTGTTAGTTAGCCTTGTCCCTTTTTAAAGACGCTGCTTGAAACGAACTTTTTCCATACTTGCCCAAGTTCTTTCTGACTCTCTGCAGCTTGCTCCATTCAAGTGCTGGAGCAGAGAGACATTTGTTGATTTTGTCGTTCATCTAAACTAAAAACCAGAATAGGCTAAACATCTCGAGTGTTTCGTCCCTGATGAAAACGAAGCAACTTGTTCTCAGGTCGTCAAGTGGAGTACATGACTGGGTGATCCACAGCGATTTGACTCGGGATATGAAGAAATGGAAACAAGTAGATCCTTTCAGTCAGAGTTCGACACTAGTGGATACATTAAATTCGGATGAGGCCGAGGATGATTAAAGCCTTTCAAGTGCGACTTTTTTAAATTGTGACTACATATTTTTCTTCTTACTTTTCAATTTGTATGATATGCCTGACCTGAAGAATATTGACACAATGTTATTTAAAAAAAACAACTACTTATTGTATGTTATATAAGTTTTCTTTTTCTAGGCAGCCCCAGTCCAATTTGAGGTGCACTTTTTAATTTACATATTTTTACAACTAAACCGGTAGCCGATTACGTCATTTCCATTTTTGAAGTGACATAAATTGTATTGGATTTTGATTCCCTTGAATACGAACGAGAGAGAATCCAAAAAACAATCAGTTCAAAAAAAAAATCCTAAATTAATTGCTTTAAAATTTGCCAGAAATCTTTGTAAGCAGCTTATCCCTTATCTAAAGACCAGCCCAATTAGTGTTTTAAAAGTGGCAAATTTCCTCTTAAAAAAAATGCAAAATTGAAGGGTTTAGATATAACCCTAAAAACGGAAACTGGGGGACGAATTTCAAAACCAATCACTTTCAATCACACCTCAGATTCTAAGCACTCCAACGCCTGAATTGCTTCGTGAATATGAGTTGTAGCTGTTTTTCTTCGTTGATTGTTTTTTTAATTTTTCAATATATCTAAACTTTATGACCTGAAGACCGTTAATAAATTTAAAGCCGGGCTTCACCAGCAGGATTTCCAGATTCTAAGATTCCAGACTGTTGTTTGACGTCTTGGATACACCGCATCTGGAATATAAAGCCTCTCCAGTAGTACATCCAAATATAAAAAAAAGGGATTTTTGAACTTATAGGTTTCCAGAATTTTCAATCATACTATGAAAACGAAAGAAAAGTGGAAAAAAGATTGTGGAAATCCTATTGATTATCCTCGTATAGTAAATATCGATGCTTGATGGTGAAAAAAAAAAAAAAAAAAAAAAAAAAATTGAGCATTTAGTAAAAACAGATGCGATTTAGTAAATTGCCCCTCTCAGATTTAGTAAATTCTTCCAGGCCAGGGTGGCAACCATGGGAGGAAGAAATGTAGGAAAAGAAGATAGTAGAAAAGTGAACAGTATATATTCGTTAAGTCTTGAAAACTAACTTAGACGAGGCTATGGAAACACTAGCTAGGATATAATTGGATAGGACTGGGGGAGATTTATTTGATAATCTATTTTAAAAAATTTTGGTAAATGACAAATGAATGAAAACTATTTGAAATTTTTTTCAATCCATATAATAGCATATTGACGTCAATTTAAGCACGACCACTTACTAAAGCTGTTCATAATCTTTTTTTTAATTTCAGTAGTAAAAACAGGAGTAAGAAGGCTTAAGTGATATATAGTTTAATAATTTATATAGTAATATAGTTTATATAGTTATACATAAATTGATATAATAGTTTACATAGTTATATAGTAATAGCAGTTTTATAGTTTAATAGTACTTATGTCATAACAACTAGCTGACAACTCACTGGGTCACACCACATCAAGTATTCCCAAGAATGTTGGAATGTAAATGCAAGCCATGGAAGAGCTCTTTCTTCCTAATGCTGTTCACAATGAAAATCTATTTGAGACAAGGCCTCATCAACGTGCCGCTTTCTTGTACATAACAAAATGCGGCTAAAATCTGCATGAAACAATTTGAGCTCCAAGCCGCTTGAATTCAGCTATCACCTAAAAAAACAAAACGATCTCTAATTTTCAACCACATAGAAATAATAATAGACTGCTACAATTTTGTTGATGCAATAATCTAGGTGCAACCAATACGGAAGTGGGCCACAAAACAACTAGATACGGCACTGGAGGAAATTAGAACTTGATAGTCTAAAGGATGATAACATTAATTTATACCAGTGGTTTGTGAAGTAGCAGACGATGCTTCGGGGAGACAAGTTTGAAAACAGGTAGGAATATTAAAAAAAGAAAAAAACAACCTTAAGTCTGGTAGAAGAAGAATATGTTTATATAGTTTATATAGAGGAATATGTTTATAGAGTTTATATAGAAGAATATGTTTATAGAGTTTATATAGAAGAATATGTTTATAGAGTTTATATAGAGGAATATGTTTTTGTAGAGTTTATATAGAGGAATATGTTTATAGAGTTTATATAGAAGAATATGTTTATAGAGTTTATATAGAGAAATATGTTTATAGAGTTTATATAGAGGAATACGTTTATAGAGTTTATATAGAAGAATATGTTTATAGAGTTTATATAGAGAAATATGTTTATAGAGTTTTATATAGAGGAATACGTTTATAGAGTTTATATAGAGGAATATGTTTATAGAGTTATATAGAGGAATATGTTATAGAGTTCGTGAGTGACAGATCTTGTGAAATAAGAGGCAAGCAGAGAAGGCGTTAAAGTATGAAGCTAGGAGACATGAAATAGAGGATATGGGTAACATTGCAGAGGGCTTGAGATATACAGCCAGACGTAGAAATAGTGAGATATTATATAGAAATGTTAAGATACTGAGGAAAATTAGTCAGTCCAGACTAGACCTACTTAAAGATAGGAAACGAGGCCGAAATTAGCGATAAAGAATGTTAAGGAGAAACGAGCAGAGCATTTCCAGATTATGCCAAGTTGTGGTACAGCTGAAGATATAATAGAGACAATAGTGAGAGAGTGTCTTATTAATTAGAAGTCAAGGAATTATTTATTTAGTAAAAAGGAGTTCAAGATAGTTTGAAAGAATTCAAAATAACACGACTGCAGGCATTCATAAAACGATAAATAAGTTTTGGAAACATGGTGGCTACAAGAAACAGGGTGTTTTTTTTCACAGTTTAAAAAAAGTTTGGAAGAATAGAAAGATAAGTCAGCAAACCAAGATTAGAATATTAGAAGCTACAGTGATGACATGGGTCAAATATAGCTCTGAAGCATGGGCGCTCCGGAAAGTAGATGAAGATTTGCTAGATGTTTTCCAGAGAAGTTGCCCTACGGATTGTTCTGGGTACCCGGCTGACTGACCGTATATCAAACAGTAGGCTGTACGAAAAATGTGGTTCAATCCCACTTTCTAAGGCTATAAAGAAAGAAAGGTTGAGATGGCTAAGGCACGTTGTGCGGATGAAGGGTGACAGATTGCCGAAGACTATCCTTTTTCGGCCAACCGTCAAGGGCTAAACGGAAAGCAGCTCGTCCTCGTCTTGGGTGGGAGGACGTCATAAAGAAAGATTGAAAGGAAATGGGAACTTCCTGGGAGGGTGTAAAAAGGGAGGCTTTGAATAGATTGGGGGGGGGGAGGAGGAGTGTGCGTAGCTGTGTTGGCCTCAGGCGGCTTGGTGCTGCGGTGAGTTGTTAGTAGTAGCAGTAAACTATGAGAGAATAAAAGATAAAGATGTTAAAGAAGAACAGTTGCGGTTATAGAGATATGACAAAAAGGAAATTACGGATGGATATCGGCTTCAGTGAAAATGATCTATTCAAAAAAAAAAAAAAAAAAAAAAAAAAAAAAAAAAAAAAAAAAAAAAAAAAAAAAAAAAAAAAAAAAAAAAAAAAAAAAAAAAAAGTTACCAAGGTAACTTGGTACCTTCTGTTCCAAGTGGCTGCCACAGGAGGATGACCTTGTCAGTTGAGTTTCGGGCATGCCAGTCACGTGCCCGAGGTATCTCCACCTACGGTATTTGATGGTATAACACTACAAGCCACAGATTATGGTACAACACTACCAGGGTCGTTACTAGCCAAAATGTTTGGGGGGGGGGGAGGAGAGCAAGAGATTTACCTACTGGCTGGTCACTTTTACCGACTATTTTTATCAAAAATTAGCATGATATCCGCTTCGAATACAATACGTAAAATCACTGCACGAGTGGTAAAAACCACTGCATTTATCAACCGAGACTTCATATTTCGGTACATATCATGTCACTATTTTAATGTGTTTATTTAACCAAATGAAAAATTGTGGCACCATCTGTAAAAATAACGGCAGGAGTCGGTAAAAACTGCTGCGTTTACCGATCAAGTTCGAAATTTCTGTAGATGACATGTGAGTATTTCCATCGTCTTTATTGAAGCGAAAAAAGAATTTTAGCGGCGTCAGAAAAATCATGGCACGAAGCGCCACAATTTTACCGAGTGACCAAAAAACATTGGCCCCCCATACGTGAAGGCCCTGACCAATACTAGCCCGTAGATTATGAATCAGTGGGTTGAAAACCCTTGAATACCAATTTTGGTAAAAAGCAAAAGTTTTTTTTTGTGAAATATGAGCTAAATGTACTTTTATTTTGGACAGTCATATATTGGTGTTTATGAATTTTAATTAATGACATTAAATCAATCGGTAACGTCCCTAAATGATCTCCAAACGACCGTAGACCAAAAGAGGTAAAGCGAAACAGCACACGTATATTGCAAATTTGGGTTTGGTGGGGAGTTGGAAGTTAGAAAGGACAGGAGTTCAAGGATCTTCCTCTGGGCCCTTCAGTAATGCAGACTGAAAATCATTCATGACTTTGACTTCGACAAGGTGTAACACGTCCACCCCTCTATTAGAATGTATCTATAGATTCCGTGTTTTAAATGGACAATTTGCATAATTTGGCGCACCTGCCCTTAGACCTTCACAAATCTCTCACACAAATTATGTCACTCCCGGAGGCACTTTTGGGATTATTCCACCAGTTTGATTCAACTGGTGCAAAAGTGAATTGCAAATGAGAAACACCACTGGTTCGAGTCACCCACAATCAAACAAAATACCGGAGTGAATTACCAAAGACGGTCAGGGAATTCTTGAGAGCCAAATTAGGTTGAGGAGCATGCAATTCGTCTTAAGTTTAAATCAAGTAGAAGTCTTAAGTTAAAGTCTTTGGTTAAGTTTCTATGGGGAAGAAAACTAACCTGAACGAAAAGTTTCTTCATTAAGCTTTGCAGAGACTTCTCAAGGCTGGATCATAAAGAAGAGCTGCTGGAGACCTAAGCCATCTATAGAAATGTACAATCTGAAAATCAGCAAACACATTCCGGTGAACAGATACATCTCTAACCCAGGATGCAACGAGTGTTTTCAAGATCCTGAAGGCAGCAGCACATTGAGCTGTTTCGTCGTACCCAATATTTGTTATTACAGCACCGCCAAGCATCTCTTCCAAGGAAGCCTGAGGCCCAGAATCAAATGCTGTGCTAGAACTAGTACCTGAAACAAGTTAAAATAATTAGAGCTTTTATAAGTTAATGCTTAATTAACAATCACAACCGTGTCTACACCACCTTGTAGTTGATAAGCCCAATAAAAAATGTGCTTAAAACGAAATACTAGAAGAAAAGAAAAATCTATACACAATTTGTTTTGATTTTTTGGCATATATTTGTGTTTTATATTTAACTATTCCTATTATGATACGTAAAAATCAATCATACAATTCTACAAATATAACTTTAGTTTGCTATTACTGAGCAAATGCAATTATAGGTGACAAGGTGAGCTTTGGTTCAGTTTGAGACTTGAAGACGTGACTGGAGTTTATTATAGGAAGAGGGTGGAGGTGGAGAGAGAACCTCGCGGGGGCCAAACACTAAAGAACAAACAAAATCAGGCGATTATTTGGGTATATACAAAGCTGTGCTGAAAACTAAAAGTCAAAATTTTTGGACAAGACCCCCCCCCCCCGCGCGTAGCTGAAAAATTACACAAAAAAATTCGATTACAACAACAGAAAAACTTCCGATGAGAACTCTTAAGGGTACCTACTTGGATTAATGAACTGAATTACAAGGAATAATATTGAATGTCCTATGGTCATACGGCCAGTTGACAAAAAAAGCTGCTGAAAAATTAAGAGTTACAATTCTAACTAGCTCTTCTGATGATAATTGTTCCATTTCTTAGCCCATCAAATAAGGGAAAAAAATAGTGACTCTCAAGGGGCTGCAGGCAGAATAGAGATCTATAAACTAATTGACACAGTGATTTCTTAGTAGTTGATGAGGGCGAGGATGCAACAGGTTACATCTGCACCTCAGGTACCTCAACTCTGTCAGAGTTGTTATAAATTGGTTTAGAAGGTGGATAAATCTTATACTTCTAGAATACTGACATCCTTTCACA
The DNA here is from genome assembly GCA_027921565.1 of Artemia sinica. Lineage (NCBI taxonomy): Eukaryota > Metazoa > Arthropoda > Branchiopoda > Anostraca > Artemiidae > Artemia > Artemia sinica. Next base: position 36,795,073 of record CM051265.1, read on the forward strand.
CTGCTATGTTATTACGGTTCCTTGGATATAATTGTTAGCAATTATTTTACCCTCTCCAACTGAAATATTATGGTATTGATGCATAACAATTAGTGTTTCAATTGTTTCTATACTGCTCGGTTTTAATGTATGATGGTCGTTCAGTAACATTACAATCGCTCTTATCAGGATTTAACTAGTTATATACTTCTTTTGATGATGAATCTATGAAACGGTAAAAAAAAAAAAAATATCGGTTATTGCTCTCAATCAAAGTTTATTCAATTTTATAGCTAATATTTACAGCCAGAACAACACTGATGATAGGATTGTTTTAAAACTCAGACAGTCAAAAAGAAACCAATAACTCAATTACCTTCCAGTTCGTGTATCTGTTGTGACTGCAATATCGCATTAACAGCAAGACCGTCCAAATCAAGTTCAACACAAACAGTACTATAAACACCGGAAGAGTTGACTGTAATATTACTACCTCTTTCTTCTACCTGAAAAGAAAAGCAATTTTTCTTATTCTTCTTGGAAAAGCACTTTTCATAACCTTCGCCACAACTGGCCGATTTCTATAATTTCAAAAATAATATCAAAGTAAGGTTTCAGTATTTTGTTTCAAATAGATGTTGTTTCATTTGAAGTAAAATTCATATCGAGTTGAAAAATTCAATTTTTTTTTTTGCATTTGCAGCTATGGTCCTTTGCTGCGACGCGGGAAGGAGGAGGAGGAGGCAGATATATACATTCACATACCTTTGATTAAAATATTGAACGACCGTCCTCCTTAATCAAAGGCAGCGCAATCGCGCGCCTAAATAAAGAACAATGTTGGCACAGTGTATTATCATTATTATTTTTTTCCTCTAGACCAGGGCGCTTCATATAGAAGGAGTTGTCATAGAAATTTGTAAAAGGGCTCATTCGATTGGAAATTTGAGTGGCTTGTGCCCTTTTTAATAGTCGAAAGTGATTGGAAGGTAACTAAACACCCTTCCACGCCCACCATTTCCCCAAACACATCCAATCAAAATTTTGAGACAGCCATTTTGTTCAGCGTAGTTGATTTCCAGATAGAAATTATGTTTTTGAGGAGGACACTCCCCCAAAGTCCTCCAGGGCAAGGGTTGTAAGTTATGCCCTGGGGGCATATAAGGTTTTTATAGAAAGCGTTGTCGTAAAAACTTGAATAAAGGCTCATTCGATTGGAAATTCAAAGGGCTAGTGCCCTTTTTAATAGTGGAAAGTGATGAGAGGGCAACTAACCCCCTCTCACCCCCACCTTTTCCCAAACAGATCCAATCAAAATTTTGAGACAGCCATTTTGTTCAACGTAGTTAAAAAAGTTCTTGGGAATTAGGTCTTTGAGGATGACACCTCTCCCACAGCCTCAGGGCAAGGGTTTGTAAGTTTTACCCTGGGGCCATATAAGGTTTTTATAGAAAGCGTTGTCGTAGAAACTTCAAAAAATTGGCTCATTTGATTGGAAATTGAAATGGCTAGTGCCCTTTTTAATAGTCGAAAGTCATTGGAAGGCAACTAACACCACTTCCACACCAACCATCTATCCAAACACATCCAATCAAAATTTTGAGATAGCAATTTTGCTCAAAGTAGTGGAAAGGTCGAGAAATTATATCTTTGAGGATGACATTCCTCCCATAGCTCTCAGGGTAAGGGTTGTAAGTTATGCCCTGGGGTCATATAAGGTTTTTGTTGAAAGCTTTGTCATAGAAACTTGACACATCCAATCAAAATTTCTAGATAGCCATTTTGTTTAACGTAGTTAAAAGTTTTAGAAATTAGGTCTTTGAGGATGATAACCCCCCTCAGAGCCCTCGGGGCAAGGGTTGTAAGTTATGCCCTGGGGGCATATAAGGCTTTTATAGATAGTGATGTTATAAAAACTTCAAAAAGGGCTCATTCGATTGGAAAATAGAAGGGCTTATGCCCTTTTTAATAGTCGAAAGTGATTGGAGGATAACTAACACCCCTCTACACACACCATTTCCCCAAACACATCCAATAAAATTTTTTCAGATAGCCATTTTGTTCGACGTAGTTACAAAAGTCTGGAAATTACGCCCACCATTTCAAAAGTTACGCCCACCATTTCCCCGAACACATCCAATCAAAATTTTGGGATAGCCATTTGTTCAGCGTAGTTGATTTCCAGATAGAAATTATGTTTTTGAGGAGGGACCCTCCCCCACAGCCCTCAGGGCAAGGGCTTGTTGTAAGTTATGCCCTGGGGGCATATAAGGTTTTTTATAGAAAGCGTTGTCTTAGAAACTTGAATAAAGGCTCATTCATTGGAAATTCAAAGGGCTAGTGCCCTTTTTAATAGTGGAAAGGGATTGGAGGGCAACTAACCCCCCTCTCACGCCCACCTTTTCCCAAAACAGATCCAATCAAAATTTTAAAATAGCCATTTTGTTCAACGTAGTTGAGAGTTCTGGGAATTAGGTCTTTGAGGATGACAACCCCCCCCCCCCCACAGCCCTCAGGGCAAGGGTTTTAAGTTATGCCCCGGGACATATAAGGTTTTTATAGAAAGCTTTGTCGTAGAAACTTCAAAAAGGGTTCATTTGATTGGAAATTGAAATGGCTAGTGCCCTTTTTAATAGTCGAAAGTCATTAAAAGGCAACTAACACCCCTTCCACACCAACCATCTATCCAAAAACATCCAATCAAAATTTTGAGATAGCCATTTTGTTCAAAGTAGTGGAAAGGTCCATAAATTATATCTTTGAGGATGACACTCCCCCCATAGCTCTCAGGGTAAGGGTTGTAAGTTATGCCCTGGGGGCATATAAGGTTTTTGTTGAAAGCTTTGTCGTAGAAACTTAACACATCCAATCAAAAATTTTTAGATAGCCATTTTGTTTTAACGTAGTTAAAAGTTTTTGAAATTAGGTCTTTGAGGATGATAACCCCCTCAGAGCCCTCAGGGCAAGGGTTGTAAGTTATGCCCTGGGGGCATATAAGGTTTTTATAGATAGTGATGTTATAAAAACTTCAAAAAGGGCTCATTCGATTGGAAATTAGAAGGGCTTGTGCCCTTTTTAATAGTCGAAAGTGATTGGAGGATATCTAACGCCCCTCTCACACACACCATTTTCCCAAACACATCCAATAAAAAATTTTCAGATATCCATTTTGTTCGACGTAGTTAAAAAGTCCGGAAATTATGTTTTTGAGGAGAACACCCCCCCCCCCCACAACCCTCAGGGCAAGGGTTGTAAGTTATACCCAGGGGGTATATAAGGTTTTTTTTTTATAGAAAGTGTTGTCGTAGAAAATTAAAAGAGGAATCATTCGATTAGAAATTGAAACGGATAGTGCCCTTTTTAATAGTCGAAAGTTATTGGAGGCACCCCCCTCTCATGCCCAACACTTCCCCCAAACACATTCAATCAACTTTTTGAGATAACCATGTTGTTCAACGTAGTTAAAAGGTCCGGAAAAATATATCTTTGAGGATGACAACCCCTCACAGCTCTAAGGGTAAGGGTTGTAAGTTATGCCCTGGAGCATATAAGGCTTTTATAGAAAGTGTTGTCGTAGAAACTTCAAATAGGCTCATTCGATTGGAAATTGAAAGGGTTAGTGCCTTTTTTAGTAGTTGAAAGTGATTAGAGAACAAATAACGCGCCTCTCACGCTCACTATTTACCCAAACATATCCAATCAAAATTTTAAGATAGCCGTTTTGTTTATCGTAGTTGAAAGTTCTGGAAATTAGTTCTGGAATTAGGAAATTTTGGCATAGAAAGCGTTGTCATAGAAACTCAAAAAGGGTTCACATTCGATTGGAAATTGAAGGGGTTAGTGCCCTTTTTAATAGTCGAAAGTGATTGGAAAGCTTGACATTTTCATAGTAAAGATCGATGTGAGTACAATTATTATTATTTTTTGTTTAGACCAGGGAACTTCGTATCGAAGGAGTTGTCGTAGGAACTTCGAAAAGGGCTCATTCGGAAAATAGAAAGAGCTAATGCCCTTTTTAATAGTTGAAAACTGATTGTAGGGCAACTAGTCCCCCTCCCACGCCCACCCTCCCATTTGCCCATTATGTTTGAAAACTAAATGTTGCCTTAAGATTAAATCAAAGTGCACTGTTTTAATGCTAATTCCCAATAAGGCACCTCAGCAGTATACCAAGAACGACCGAGGGTATTATGTTCCAACTTTCGGGGCTACTTCGGCTCTTAAAATTTAACCAAATCAAAATAGCGTCAGTGTATCCAAGCTGTCAAAGAAAGTAAACAGATCAAAGAAAGTAAAAATGTTAATACTTTTTTATTTATTTAAGTTATAAAAGTAAAAAATATTTATATTTTTCAGTAAAGTGGAAATTATGTTCTGGCCTTGAGAAGGCATAGGGGTTTTGAGTCCTACTCGTGTTAATTTCTGCTCGTTTTGAGTTTGACTCGGTTATTGATTGTAATTTCTGTTCGTTTTGGGTTTCATTTATTTATTGATGCTGATTTGTGGTAGTTTCACGCTTGGTAGATTATTTGATTTTAGTTTTGCTCATTTTTGATTTAATGGAGTCTTTGCTTTTCTTTGAAAAACTTATTTTGCGGAAAAAGTTGATTTAATTAACTAGTTAAAAAGAACTATCTTAGCTAGTTTAAGCAGCTTTAATTAACAGTACCTTTAAGTTCAGGGAAGAAAACATAAATAGGACTACGCGTCAAAAGTTCGGAAATGGGACTAACTGGAATTTGAATGAAGTGAATGGCAGTTAATTAGACTGCAGTCAAAAAATAAATCAAATAACTGCAAATGATTTAGGAAACCCCGGGGCACCAATAGATACATCAAAAGAATCAGACTTTAATACTGATTTCAAATATATAAGTTTCATCATGTTTGGTCCTACCCATCAAAAGTTACGCCCACCATTTCCCCAAACACATTCAATCAAAATTTTGAGATAGCCATTTTGTTCAGCGTAGTTGATTTCCGGATAGAAAATATGTTTTGAGGAGGACACTCCCCCACAGCCCTCAGGGCAAGAGTTGTAAGTTATACCCTGGGGGCATATAAGGTTTTCATAGAAAGCGTTGTCGTAGAAACTTGAATAAAGGCTCATTCGATTGGAAATTCAAAGGGCTAGTGCCCTTTTAATAGTGGAAAATGATTGGAGGGCAACTAACCCCCCTCTCACGCCCGCCTTTTCCCCAAACAAATCCAATCAAAATTTTGAGATAGCCATTTTTTTTCAACGTAGTTGAAAGTTCTGGGAATTAGGTCCTTGAGGATGACAACCCCCCCCCCCCACAGCCGTCAGGGCAAGGGTTGTAAGTTATGCCCTGGGGGCATATAAGGTTTTTATAGAAAGCGTTGTCGTAAAAACATCAAAAAGGGCTCATTTGATTGAAAATTGAAATGGCTAGTGCCCTTTTAAGAGTCGAAAGTCATTGGAAGGCAACTAACACCCCTTCCACACCAACCATCTATCCAAACACATCCAATCAAAATTTTGAGGTAGGCATTTTGTTCAAAGTAGTGGAAAGGTCCAGAAATTATATCTTTGAGGATGACACTCCCCCCATAGCTCTCAGGGTAAGGGTTGTAAGTTATGCCCTGGGGGCATATAAGGTTTTTGTTGAAAGCTTTATCGTAGAAACTTAACACATCCAATCAAAATTTTTAGATAGCCATTTTGTTTAACGTAGTTAAAAATTTTAGAAATTAGGTCTTTGAGGATGATAACCCCCTCAGAGCCCTCGGGGCAAGGGTTGTAAGTTATCCCCTGGGGGCATATGAGGTTTTTATAGATAGTGATGTTATAAAACTTCAAAAAGGGCTCATTCGATTGGAAATTAGAAGGCCTGTGCCCTTTTCAATAGTCGAAAGTGATTGGACGATAACTAACACCCCTCTCACACATACCATTTCCCCAAACACATCCAATAAAAATTTTCAGATAGCCATTTTGTTCGACGTAGTTAAAGTCCGGAAATTATGTTTTTGAGGAGAAAACTCCCCCCACAACCCTCAGGGCAAGGGTTGTAAATTATACCCTGGGGGCATATAAGTTTTTTTTTTTTATAGAAAGTGTTGTCGTAGAAAATTCAAAGAGGAATCATTCGATTAAAATTGAAACGGCTAGTGCACTTTTTAATAGTCGAAGGTTATTGGAGAGCACCCCCCTCACACGCCCACCACTTCCCCAACACATTCAATCAAAATTTTGAGATAACCATGTTGTTCAACGTAGCTGAAAGGTCCGGAAAATATGTCTTTGAGGATGAAAACCCTCTCACAGCCCTAAGGGCAAGGGTTGTAAGTTATGCCAGGGGGAATATGAGGCTTTTATAGAAAGTGTAGTCGTAGAAACTTCAAAAGGGCTCATTCGATTGAAAATTGAAAGGGTTAGTGCCTTTTTTAATAGTTGAAAGTGATTAGAGAGCAAATAACGCGCCTCTCACGCTCATTAATTACCCAAACACATCCAATCAAAATTTGAGATAGCCGTTTTGTTTATCGTAGTTGAAAGTTCTGGAAATTAGGTCTTTGAGGATGACAACCCCCTTAAAGCCCTCAGGGCAAGGGTTGTAATTTATGCCCTGGGGGCATATAAGGTGTTTGTAAAAAGCGTTGTCGTAGAAACTCAAAAAGGGCTCATTCGACTGGAAATTGAAAGGGCCAGTGCCCTTTTTAATAGTCGAAAGTGATTGGAAAGCTTGACATTTTCATAGTAAAGATCGAGGTGAGAACAATTATTATTATTTTTGTTTAGACCAGGGAACTTCGTATCGAAGGATTTGTCGTAGGAACTTCGAAAAGGGCTCATTCGGAAAATAAAAAGGGCTAATGCCCTTTTTAATAGTTGAAAACTGATTGTAGGGCAACTAGTCCCCCTCCCACGCCCACCCTCCCATTTGCCCATTATGTTTGAAAACTAAATATTGCCTTAAGATTAAATCAAAGTGCACTGTGTTAATGCTAATTCCAATAAAGCACCTCAGCAGTATCCCATCCCAAGAACGACTGAGGGTATTATGTTCAAACTTTCGGGGCTACTTCTGCTCTTAAAATTTAACCAAATGAAAATAGCGTAAGTGTATCCAAGCTATCAAAGAAAGTAAACAGATCAAAGAAAGTAAAAATATTAATACTTTTTGATTTATTAAAGTTATAAAAGTAAAAACATTTATATTTTTCAGTAAAGTGCAAATTATGTTCTGGCCTTGAGAAGGCATAGGGGTTTTGAGTCCTACTCGTGTTAATTTCTGCTCGTTTTGAGTTTGACTCGGTTATTTATTGTAATTTCTGTTCGTTTTGGGTTTCATTTATTTATTGATGCTGATTTGTGGTAGTTTCACGCTTGGTAGATTATTTGATTTTAGTTTTGCTCATTTTTGATTTAATGGAGTTCTTTGCTTTTCTTTAAAAAACTTATTTTGTGGAAAAAGTTATTTTAATTAACTAGTTAAAAAGAACTATCTTAGCTATTTTAAGCAGCTTTAATTAACAATACCTTTAAGTTCAGGGAAGAAACATAAATAGGACAACGCGTCAAAAGTTCGGAAATGGGACTAACTGGAATTTGAATGAAGTGAATGGCCGTTAATTAGACTGCAGTCAAACACTTAATCAAATAACTGCAAATGATTTAGGGAAACCCTGGGGCACCAGTTGTATGTACATAGCCAATTTTGGACCACCAACAGAAACTTTCAGCTTTAACCTTTTCAGTTCCAGTTTCTATTTAATTCCCCACATTTTAACGAGTTCCCGATATAAATTAAATTTTAAAATAGGTGTTTAGCCAAAAAATACAAGGCATAAAAGCATAGACTTCTGTTCACTTTTTAACCTCTACATGAAAGTTATGATTTCCATTTTACCTTTTCCATAAGAAGCTTTCAAAATTGTAATTTTTTTATCCTTTTTTCACTTTCATATTACTTGTAATAGCACCAAACCGCTTAAGAGCAAAGATGTCAACAAGTTCATTAATATAATCAATTGGAATAACAGGTTCATTCCCAAACTCAGCGTATGCACATTTCGTTCTTTCAATAGTATTTTCTCGTCTTAATTTCTGAATTAAATTATTCATAGTTTTATTATATTCATACTTCTGTATAGTTTCGCTTAAAATTCTGTTCATTTATTAAGTGAAAATTCTCTTAAATAAAACTATAAAGTGTATAGAATCTTAAAACAGAATTTTAAACAACTAGAAAATAGTATACAGAAAACTATGAGTGTATTTTTCGGAAAGAAACAATACTTTCAAGTTTTAGAATCGGTGAAGTCGTGATGTAAATCGAAATGACCCCAAGCCCCCAGGTTAGCCAAATAGGGTATTTGCAACATCTCGGGACGGCTAGGGGAGTCGATTCGAAACTCTTAGGTTTTGAGGGGCAAGAAGGAAATTTTATTTCTAACTTCATAAGAAGTATCTCCAGCTACTCTACTTATTATGTAATTATCTAGTTAATTTAACATTCATAAACATTACTGTTGCTTGTTGTTTCTACAGGGCTGAAGCCATCCTGACACCCATACTATTACACTCTTGAATATAGGCCAATATTGATCAAACATTTTATTATAAGAATCTTATTGAATCGTATTTTGTTGTACCTGCTTGTTTATTTAAATAAATACATTTTTAGATAATGTATTAAAAAGATGTCCGTTTTGTCGTTAAAAAAGAAAAAATAAAAATATAATGCCAAGAATTATTTGAAGAATCAGGTGCACAGCTTGTCTTGAGCTGCCTTGTTTTACACCTGACCAATAGGTTTTTCTCTTTTAGAGAGAATGATTTTGCTCCTTACACCCTAACACCCTTTTGCTCCCGACCAAATGATTATATGGCTCAGAGAAGGATCTAAGACATTTTCGAGCCAATCGGATATCCAAACTTGACCCCCTTTTTCCATTATAATACCTATGGGTAAACAACTGACAACCTGCATTTCCCCAGGGGAGGGGGGGGGGGGGGGGTTCAAGTCATTCCTGAAGGCATGTTCATTCAACCTTTTGACTAATTTGACCAAAATGGTAATCTAGAAATTTTGATCAGACACCATGTGCACTTTTTTTTGGGGGGGGGGGGATATTAGAAAGGGAATGAGAGGAAGGCTGGATGCCCTCCAATAAGTTTCAGCTCTTAAAATGAAACTTTCGAAACTCCTGCTCTGAATTCTTTTGCTCTGAAGCACCACTTCTGGGAACAGTTTGTATTGACTGTGTGGGAGCAGGGAGAGATGTAACTTAACACCTTTTTGACACATCTTAATACGTTAGAATCTTATCTTCAGTTCGCCTTAAAGTTAGAAAAAAATAACAATAAATTACCTTTTCTAAAGTTTAATTCTCGAAAAGCCTATTACTCTTAGATTTTTGATTTATAGAAACGCTCTTTTGATTTATAGAACGATAGCCTATGAATAACGATAGATATTTGCATTTTTCTTTCAACCCCCCCTGTGTAAAAAGAGCAGGTTTATATCCTTAATTGATCGAGTGCTAAAAATATGGAACTGAACAATCTCAAGAACGTTTTATTTTGTAATGAACATCCCATTAATTTACTGGCATCGTTAATAGAGATACCGGTGGAACTTACATAAGCCCATTTATAATGAACTTATAAATTCCCATCTTTCGTATAATTTTTGTTCACTAACTACTATTTCACATCAAATTTCTGATAATACTACACCTGGTAAGCGATTAGCGTTCAAAAACAGTTTACCCAAAATGACTTCCCAGGTTTGAATAGCCATTCAATGTTTATCCTTTTATTTAGTTACCCTCTCACCGTTGATTGGAGAAGGCCTATTTTAACTTAGTGTTTTGTTTTTATTTTGTACCTTAGAACTTTTTATACATATATTTTTTACTCTTTGTGCACTGAGACGGTCGAGCAGATGTCTCGACCGAAATATCTGCACATTGATCCAAGCTTTCTTCAATGGCTGGAAATATCCTCGTTTTTCTTGTTGACATTTTTTTTCATTTTGTCATACACAGCCAGTGGGGTTTTAGAAATTATTTATTGTTTCGAAGAAAAAAAAAGAACCATGGTTGAAGAACATTTTCCAAAGCAGTTTTATATGGTAAATTAAAAAATTGACGCGGATTTTTTCAAGAACCCATCATTTTTGTATAATGATGTTATTTTCGTCTGAAAATCGAAGTTCCAAAAAAAAAAAAAAACCATTAAAAAGTTAAATATTATTGGGCAAATATTTTTGGCATTATAAAAAGGCAGGTTAAAATTTTTAAATTTAAAATTCAAATCTACAGTAGAAAATTTCCTAGGATATTAAAAAAGAATTTCTTCTATAGAAAAAAGAGAAAGAATCAACAGAAATACGAATAAGCGGAGATTAATTACACCGGCGTTAATTACACCAAGAAAAAACTCTCAAAAACAAAGCTTTTATCGTGAGGAGGAGGGGGAAGGCTCAAGTACTAAACCATATTATTTGAATAGATCTTTCAAAATTAAATTCAAACATGCACCCATAAAATTTCCAGAGCCCAAATGTTTTTGCATAGTGTTTTTAAAAGTTTTTTTTTTCAGACAAAGAAAAATTAAAAACATTATTAGAGCCAAACAGTGGTTGATGCACAAATTCTGAGTTGTTTATTCGCTTTCAGCATAAAAAGTGCATTAGAAGCATGATGAATCAATTTTCTAGGAGCTAAATATACTTTTCCACCATAATTCATGCACTTTTACTGACAATACAACAGAAAAAGACATAAGACAGAATATGAAGAGATAAGCCAACGCAAAAAACGACCATGATAATAATAAACGGTAGAAAAAAAAATAGTTAAAGAGAAAGGAAAAAATACTTCAGTCAGCATTCTCGAATCATCTTCTTCTTTTCCTCCAAGATCCGGTCTTTCACTCTGAGAAACCCAGAGAACAAAATTCTGTTTTTGCAAATGTCTAGTGTAGAAAAGATCAGCTCCAAAAAATGTAGCATCCGACGGAAGATTACCTACAGTAAAATAATGATAAAGTTATGTATATTGTCAATGATAAGCATAGGAAAGGGGCACCAGATTACAAAACATTTGTTCATATTAGACAGAATGATCATTTAGATAGAATTGACATTCTTGCTGAAACACCCAAACAGGAAGAAAAAAAAAGAAAAAAGTCCGTTTGCACTCTCTTCTGAAAAACTGGCACTCATCTAACCTTCCCATTTGCAAAAATTGTAAGTCAGCCTAACAAGCGGCTTCAAACTGATATCTGTAAGAAAATACTGGTATAGGTGAGCCGAGAATGCTATTTCGTAAGATCCTTTAGTTTTTAATTTTGAACATATACCATTCAAACTATTTTTAAATTATAAAGTTCGCTTTGGTCTTATTCCAAGGACAAGTTGACAAGTTGCTTCTCGTCTGAGTTGTAACTGGATATAAACTAACAGATTTGGGTAAGATTTTCACAGCGCTGACATCTATATAGATTTACAGTATCTTTCTCACGATCCTTACATGGTAACATAGGGTATTTAGGGTTGTTTTTAAACCTAAATGTATTAAATGGAATTTAAATAATCTTGAAGATATAACACAAAAATTTTTATTGCAAAAAAGCCAGAAGGCTATGGTAACAGACCAAACAATTGCAACAATTAGCCTAGTATATGAACGTTAAATCAACCAATAGCCAACCAAAATTAAATACCAATAGACCTAAAATTTCCAACGTGTTCCATACGTACCAAGAGAAGCATTCCGAGCCGTCAATTAACATTATAACGGTCCGAGACTGATTCCTACCGCAAAATTAACCCCTCCCTCCCCTCTCCCTTCACGGACAGTTCCTTCCGGAAATTCCCCTCACATGTAAAATGGAGCATCCAAAAGGAAAGTATGATAAATAAAAAGAAAGGACAAAATAATGGATTTTCGTATATTCTACCTATTTTCTCAAATATAGGTAAATATGTGTTGGAGAATATCCTACAGTATTTATTTTAGTATTTTGTTTTACTTGTTTCAATTCTTTTTTTTGCATTTTTGGGGGGTTGAGTTATCCTAACAGGGCAAAATAAAGGTTAAAGAAAATAACTTGGAAATATGAAATTAGAAGGCAACTGTAGAAGGGATGCCCTATGACGGAAGTCCAAAGATAAAGAGGCTGTGACTAAGAAGTACGAGTAATTACTTCCCGTGGACTTGATCTGGCACCAATAGTTTTAGTAGTAGTAACAAGTGTCCGATCTATGCTTCTAAAGATAACGTAATTACGAAGTTTGAAAAAATATGCCAAGAAACGTCCAACACTAGAAGGATGGCGTTAGTGATTTTTTTTGTCGACACTAGCACCAGTTTCCCCGTTCATAGGTTGCCCACAAAAAAAGAAAGGGCAACCGTAAGTTTCTCTTTGACAAAAATAAAAAAGGGATCTGCTTACCAAGCGGTATATGAAAATATCTACTCTGCTCCAGAGATCCTTCTAATATGCTATTGTATCGAAGAAAGCTCTTGATGCACACTCTTGCCGCAACTTTTTGCCATTCTAAAACAGCATATAAGTTTTCACGCTCTGCCGGTGCGTGTACAGGCACTAATGGAAAATCGCCAAAAAGCGGAATAGCATTTACTAAGGCGCTCACAGTGTATAATGAACTTTGAACAGCAGCAAGAGTAGGGCCGCGTTTCTCGTCCCTGGAAAAAAAATATTTCACACAAGAACTTCAGGATGAAAGCAATGAATTCTTTCTAGGGAATACCGTTTTTATGATTGTTCATTACTTTCATGTTTCAATCCCCTTGATTTGTATAAAAAAAAGTTTCTTGGTTAAAATTGCTAGCGTTATTTATATAAGCCTTGAAGCAATAAGAATATGCAATGATGGATCAGTATTTGCAACTCTGTGTGAACAGTGGTTTCAATTGGGAGGGACAGAGGGAAAGTATGTACCCCCTAGATTTTTTGCACCCTCCCATGGATTTTGAAAAATACCTTTTTTGTATTTTCATAGAAAGTCCAATTTTTTGGAATTACCATGGAAAAAACTGAAAAAACAACAAAATTGCCCCCCTAGATTTAAAAAAAAATGCCCTCCCCCTAATTTTCGTGCATTCGCACCTCTGCGAGCGGCAAGCCTAGACTTAATCGTTAGGTATCAAAACCTTTTCACACAAAATCATTCCTTCAAAATTTTGATATAGTTCACATTATCATCTCGGTCACCATAGGTAATAAACTTTAAAATTCGTGATCTCTGTATTTCTATTTAAACAAAGCGTTGTAATTATTGTTCAGAAAAGCAATGGAACAATATGAATCCTGATATTCCTATTCTATTTGGGTCTTTGCCAATCAGACTGCCGTTTGTGAATGTGTTTAATCTTAGGTCGAAGACCAAATATTGGCCAGTCTTACTCAGTACATGATTCACAAGAATACCACATATCATTACATATCGATTATTTGTAGGTATTGATCTCGATAAAAGAACTTACGATTGTGCTACCCTTTAAACACTTGATTTTCGACCTCTAAAAATAATAAAACAAAGAATAAGAAAAAGAAACCTACTTATATGCTTGAATTTGTCGTTGTATCCCACGATACACCATCTTATGTCATTTTCCGATTGGACAGTGAATTTATAGCCAGTAGCTGGTAAACTTTCAACATCCTTGCCTTTGTGAATTCTGAAAGATTATGAAAATTGATGAGACTAGCTGTTATAAATGGAAAACGCGAAATTTCAAAGGAACAAAAATTCTGCTTGACTCCAAGCATTATTCCAATATTAAGCAATTCAATATAAGCCAAAGTCAAGTTTGACATTAAATGTCAAAATCAAGGAATATCTCGGCTTGCGCAAAATCAAGGAGTGTACTCCATATTCATAGTTGTAAAGAATTGCAAAAACTAGATTCGGGAGTTTTTTAGGAGAACAATTCCGTTTAAGGACTTAAATAAGAAACAACTGTGAGAAAACCAGGGTTCAGATGAACAGTGACGCTTAATTTTTGTATAAAGATCAGAAAAAACTGAAGCATTTTTGGTCAATCATGGCCAGTCTCTACCTACCGTTTACAAAGTAAATATGCATCTGGAAAAGCGCCTTCTGGAGAAAGACCGACAAGATTGAATGAGTTCAGTTTTGGAGAAGGATTTTTTTTTTTTTACTTCGAATACGATACACATGTGATTATTTCTAGGAATCAATAATTTCAACATTTTCTGCGGGTTCGTCTGGCAATAAAAGATAGATAAAGATAGACAATAAAAAAAAATATAATGCATTTAGACATTCTCGACTTCCTCTTCTTTTCTCTTTACTGCTTCGAAGCATATTTTATAGTTTTTGACTTATCTTTGATGTATTCCTTCTCCGAAACTGGGACCAAAACACATGCAGTCATCCCCAAAAACATGAAGACCCAATCCAAGCCTCCCTATCCCTACAGACGGATCTTTTGGAAAGTGGTTCGACAACTGGATGGTCAGTTCCAATCCACTGAAAACAAAAGAGCTGATGATCTCTTGATCGAAAGTCCCGGGCATACACCTCAACTTTATCTTCATGAATGAAGCTATAAAGAAAATCGACAAGCTTCGTCTCCTCGGAATCCAATTCTCCACAGATTTCTCTTGGAAGACCCCCTCTAAATCGGGTGAAAAACTTCTGCGCAATAAAGCTGAGGATGACCCGTCACTGCCAAAACCTTCTACCGCTCAGCTTGATCATTCCATTTTAAAAATCTTGCATAAGACCTATCTCCGAGTATGGATGCCCGTTTTATGCTGGTGCTCCAAAAATGTTGTCGGCACAACTCCAAAATGTCCAGAATAGGGATAATAGGGCAGAATAAGTCGTTCCCCATGACTCTGTAGTCTGTTAGTGAGAGGTTTGATGTAGCGTCGATCGATGTTTTCTACAAGTATATAAATTTACCTCCTTCTCTAGAGCTTTGCAGTATCCCCATTGTCCAACCAACAAGAGAGACACGAGGACACACAGCTCGGTCCAATTACCTTGAGGTTGGCACGCCAAGAACACAGCATCTGAAGAACAGCTTCATTCGACATTGCTCTTCGATCTGGAATGATCTTCCTGGGGGAGGTTTCCCTTAAAAGTTTCTTTGTTGACTCTTTCAAAAAAAGGTTCAACAGTCATCTAAAACCTCGATGAAAGACTAGCGGCAAACCAGATAATTAATTGTGCCTGGCACGGCATATTTAGGAATAAAAAAAAAAAAAAACTAATAATATAACGAAAGTGAAGCACTTATCGAGATTGAATTTCCATTCTATCGAGAAAATCAAAACAGATCCAGGAAAAGAGACTGAACCAATCGATCGAGCATTATGATTTAACCGCGTAAACTGTAATTCCGAATTTAAGAGGAAATAATACCTTTTAAAATACCAAAGTCTGTTTTGCATGAATTTAAGTATGATTTGAAAGTAAGTGAAACTAATAATTAAACTAGCAGTTTCAGGTTCCACAGTTACAGAAGTTTTTCTTTTTTTGTTGCATTATGATTATGTTATATTTTTATGTCAGCGAAAGACAAAAAAAAAGACACAGCAATTCAAGCATTGTCCAAAAAAGATAATCAAGAACCTAAAATAAATAGTAATGATTATTATCCTCTGTTGCATATACTATCAAATTATAATAATCAATATAGTTGACTAACACACTGTGCG
Source organism: Artemia sinica (assembly GCA_027921565.1). NCBI lineage: Eukaryota > Metazoa > Arthropoda > Branchiopoda > Anostraca > Artemiidae > Artemia > Artemia sinica. Next base: position 36,810,743 of record CM051265.1, read on the forward strand.
TTTTTTTTAAATTTCAAGCAAGTCACCCAAAATTGTATTAGAAACTTTTCTTAACAAGAAAACGTGAAGATCCCGGATCTTATTCAGTCCCGCTAGGCTTCAAGACATAATAGCAATTGCATTGTTTCTGTAAAATCAGCCAGATAACTGTTTGATCCCAGTGCGTGGGTACTGGCAATCAGGGGCGAATCTCCAGCATTTTTTGGGGGGGGGGGGGGGGGGCAAGAGGGGTCCATATCCGGATAGTCAAAGGCATGGGATATATAATAATTTTTTTCTTCAGATTATTGGGGGGTGGGGGTGCAACTGCCCCCCTTGCCACCCCCAAACGACGCCCTGCTGGCAATTATCGTATATTGTTTTCTGGCAATATGGTCAGAAATCAAGACCAATTAAAAACCAAGTGCTAAGACTGATGGTCTAGAACTGGGAATATAAATAAGCTAAATAATGTAATTCTAATTCCGAGGAATGCAGGAAGAACAAAAGAACGAAGCAAAAGAATCTTTATAGCAATCACGAATCAATTTGATAGAAAGGGAGTTAAACCAATCTAAATTGAACGAAAAGAAAAAAAAAAATAAAGAGAAACAAGCCACTTACTTTGAAAATCTCTCTTCTTCATACATATTTCCAAGATTTGGCATTTGATTATTTCTGACCGTGTCTAATACAAAAAATACCGCTTTTTTGAGTTACAGTAAAAAACAAAGCAAACAACTGCTTATTTCCTGATTTATGATGATAGAAGTATATCTGTTTTAGACTATTTCCCCAATTTTCTAAGTAGGAATACTGGGCTACACTCCTGAAAACCAACTGGTTCAAGGCAAACGTATCCGTGTCTGGTTTGGCAGCTAACAAACGGGCAGCATCCTTGTCCGTGCATACGCAACCCAAACGCGGAATTCTAGTGGGACCTGTAATCACAGAAAAATAGAAGAAAGAAACTAGAAATTGAAAAAATTTTTTTTCACCAAGAGGCGGAATTCGTAGTGGGGACCTGTAATCACAGAAAAATAGAAAAGGGAGAACTAGACAGAAGAAAATAGAAAATTGAAAATTGAATTTTTTTCAGAAGAACATACGTCATTCTAGCATATGTTAAAACAAAAGGCTCTATAAAATCTAGACATTTTAGACCCTCATTTACAAAGGGATTTGCACCGAACATTCTTTTTTTTTTATTTAAATTAGTTATTTTCGATTTAAATACTTTTCAAGAACCTTCGCTGACACTTATCTGTTTTTTTTGTTACTTTTTCTAGCAGTAATAACATGAGGAAGCTAAATAGATAAAACAGTGTTTTAAATTTATTTTCTGTTAAAAAGAAAAATATTTATTACATAATTAACTGTTTATTAAAATACTGTGGATTGAACCAATGCTAAATTTAATTTTTCCTAATAATGTTTAGCAGCAAGTCACTCAATAGCATAACGAGAAGAATATTGCGTATAGACCTAAATAGGACAACTGTAAATAGAAAATTTAGGGACCCAATTAATAACGTTTTTTAAACCAAGAACGATAAAAATAAAGAATATGAATTACCCGTTTAACTTTAATGCACCACTCATTCGGTGAAAAAAAAAGTCCAGGATCTTTTGGAGTTTGTTAACCGAGTTTGAGCATACAAACAACGAAAAACTCAGCTTGAATATGAGGGAAACAGCTTCAATGCAGTTTAATAAAGATGAAGAGCATCGCTAGGATATTTTTAGTAGGAGGGGGGGGGGGGGGGTAAGATTACTATTGGAGTTTCGTTTTTACCCATACTTAATGGAAGAAGTCTGTTAAAAGAACATTGTTGTAGGGTATATGGGGGGGGGGGATGACATCAGTTCTCCGGTCTCTTTTGCCTTTAATTTGTAATTTTCTTTTTTGATTTTGATTTTTGTGTTTGGTTGATGGATTGAGAAGGACAAGGTTAAATATGTTGAATGCTGAGAATTGATGTGTTGAAAACGCGTAGGGGTGGTACAGTCGCTTATTAGTGATTTTTATATGATAGGTTCTTTTTGTTGTTTTTAGGCCTAGTTGGGGTAGTGATCTCCTTTACAAGCTTAGCTTCTGGATTTTGTTATTTTTGGTTGATGAATAAACCCTAATTTAACTTAAAAAAAAATCTCATTGTTCTCTTTCGATATATTTCACAAATTTCTCCTCATGTCCCTGCGAGGGGGGGGGGGGGCACCACTCTCCCAGTCCCTCCCTAGCTGTACCCATAAAATGGACTAAGTCAAATTGACTCTACAAAAAAAAAAAAAAAAAAAAAAATTATGCACTCTCCAATGGCAAAACATTTTTCCATGTTTTATATCACGTATTTTCAGTATTTACAAATCTACATTCTTGAGAATTTGTAAATTATGGGTCGCTGACTGTTTTGACGCTAAAATTTCAAACTGTGCATAAATTGATTAATTTCTGAATGACTCAAACATCGATCATCAGCTATAAAGAGTCTAAGCGGTTTCAAGTTAATTTATAAAAAAAAAAGTAAGTCTTTTGAGATCATTTTCTGCAAAATATTATTTTCCTAAAAAGCAGAGATTTAAATTCTTATTCGCAATTTTTGAGACAAGTATTTCAAGGAAATTTCGTCTACATACTCCTTATCGAGTTTTTCCTATAGGCTAATATGATCAGTTTGCATAAAGCCTTCTAAAATGGGAAAGGAGGTTAATTTACTAGATGGAAGCTTTGATCTTTTTTCAGATTATTTACAACAACAAAGCCAAACCGAGAAGATCCAATAGAATTTAAGGTCATCCAAAATCCCACTGCGTAAATAAACCAAGTTTTGAGCCATACGAATTCCACTTTACTAGATTGCATGGAAAACGATGGCAAAAATTGTGTTTCGGACCAGAATAAATGAATCAAAACACTTAGCGATTTCACAGAGACGTCACGAATCAATATAGTATTGTTGATGGCCACATATAACGTATATAGCTAAGAACCTTCTTAGGTTCTTATTTTTACGGGGGATGCGTTTTGATTTTAGAAAGCAGTTTGCGTTTTCGTTTTTCAAGAAAAGATAATACTTAATAAAACAATTTCGAATTTTTTTCTTTCTTAATCATAACGACGATTCGATTGGGTATAGCGTCCTTCAATACGTAAACCATGATATTTACATATTAAATCTGTCAAAAATCAAATTAAAAAGACTCAAATTGAACAGAAAGGAATACATATTTTACCTGAGTTTCATATATCCCTTCAATGTCAGGCGTTGAAAGTTCAGCATTAATGGAAGAACTATGTTCTTGATAGATATCTTCTGGAACAGTATATTCATAGAGATTCATAACTGGGTGAGCTCTGGGTAGAATTTTATTTGACTTCCTCCATAGGAGTCCTTCAGATTCTGGAACTGTCTTTGGAGCCCGCTGATTGATATAAAAACACACGCGGGACCGTTAATTTGAGTGATGAAGCTCATTACCTATTAAAAAAAAAGTCCAAGAAAAGAAAGCATTATGAAGATACATCCAACTATTTAATATTTCATTAATTAAAAGGTTGCAGGGCCGTATTTAGGATTTTTGTTTGGGGAGGGAGTATTTTTTTTTTTCAGGAGCGGAGGAACAGAAAAAACTTTTAAAACGCAACAAAATCATTCATATGCATTTTTGTTACGTTTATGAGCCAGACAAACATTTCAGGGACAACCATTTCAGCTTACCCCCCCCCCCTTCCCTCCTGGATACAACCTTGCTAGGGCAATACAGAGGAATTCCTGCAAAAGACAAAACCCAACACCCAATAAATATTGTCTAAAAGCTGCATTAATAAGAAACGGACGCAAGGTCTAGAGCAGTGGTTCCCATCCGATTTTGGGCCATGCCCCACCTAGGCATTTCTAAAACCCTGATGCCCCCTCGTGATATTTCAATTTTGTTACCAAAAAATTTACGCGTATTCACCTGAAGGAAGCTTAAAAGACCATTAACTTGGTATCTTTTTTCGATCGTCCTCTAGGTGTATTTTATGCGATTGAAATTTTATCTTTATAATCTTGAATTTTGGAGGCCAATCAAATATATGAATTTGAATTTTTATTCGTTCATGGCATTCTTTTAAACGTGCTCCTTATTTCAGCTATGAAAAAATTAAGCGATCTTGGCTAAAAGGAGGTTTGCCTCCAGGAGTGTCCTGCTTGAAATTAGACTGTGGAGGTTTACAATTCAGTGCAATACCCTTCGGTGGCTGACACTCGGATTCAGAAGTAGGATCACAGGACCTAGGAGATCGACATAGATTCAACCTCGCACCTGTAAGTAAATCAAATATTTTGGGTTAGAAACTTGGTGTTTTTCGCTTCCAGGTTAATTCAAGTAACCACATTTATATTTTTTAACACCATGATATTTGATACGTATTTTTTTTCTCCCCTCCCCCTTTCAGGCAATACACCTCCCCAAGGTTGTAAGCCCCTCTACCCGCCGAGCTCAGTGTTCTTGTTAGTTTGTCTGGCAACTCAGGTTTATTTATGTATAATAATAAACTAATTTTCTAGGATAAACTGGTTTTGAGTAGAAGAATTCTGCTACTTAAGATCAGGATAGTTTATATCCCTATCTGTGAATTTATATTTTGTATATTGGTATGCCATTTTTGTCCTTTTTTCTCTGATTTTGTATTTAAGAGGTTAGGTTTCTGAAACAAACTCACCGTGTCAATAAGTGTACGTAAAATTTTAAAATCAACAAGTTTAATTGCCTTTTACATAACAGTTAACGAATCGTATTTTGAAAGAAACAAACTTTAATAAAGAAACAAGACAAAATCCTACGGGCCAAAGTTTCAGGGTTATTTCTAGAAACCATTTGAATAGTCTGCCACGAATCACTAAGCAAGGTCTACAATAAAAACAAAATAAACAAAATAAACTAACCAACTAAAGCCCATAGACGAAAAGTCCCGGAATTATTTATAGAAGCAATTTGAATAATCTGCCAAGGATTACTCAACAAGGTCCGTTGTGCTCTACGAAGGAAGCTACCAATTGTGCCAGTATTCACTGTCCTAGGCACTGCACTCACTACGTCATCCTCTGTAGCTCGAAGAGAAGTAGCACTACGTTCACTTGTCTTTGAAGAGCCTAAAACAACAAATTAACAATAAACAACCTTGCTATAGAATCACGGTAAAAGCTCTAAACTTAAAGACCACCTATTAGCAACAAAAACAAAAAATAGTAAAATGTCCATTGGTATATTGATTTTTCTAGCTTTATCGTTTATTATATTACGAGTTAACCATTATCTAGTTGTAAGAAGTAATACCTACCAAAAAGCTCCATCCGTCGCCATATGGAGCAGCTTGAAAGTCAGAACACTCCCCAAAGGCCATCTTTAAACTTACTTTTTCTGAAATCTCGTATTCAGCAAATCACCAGAATCATGTTGGATCTCAATCAAAATTTGATGGAAAGTAAGAGCTAGAGTCCTAGCTGTATCTTTTGGTGCCCAGACACATACCGAAATTAATCAGGGTGGTCCCTTGATTCTTGTCCCGAAGACATCGACCCGAAGAGAATGTTATCGTTTGATTCTGGCCAAGCTTGGTGGGAAATATGATCTATTGTCCTTATTAAGATTTTTGAGGACCAGAACCTGGTCTCAATTGTGTGGAGAAGGAAAAGGGCAGGGGGACTCAGTTTTTGTCACCGTGGCACATACTAGAAGGAGCTACAAGTATTTAATCGAACTTGATAAAAGTAAGAGTGAGTGTCCTTACTGCATCATTTGGGATATTATTCCCTTATTTCATTCCCTATCCGGCCACTGCGAAGGAAGAGGTTCCTAAATTCTTATCATCGTACCTATCAGAGCGAGAGAGATTAAAAATTCTTTTCATCAGGATATCTACCATAAGATGTCGTAAAATCTTAACCAAAGCTGATGAGAGGTAACAGACAATGTCCTGGTTGTATTTTTTTCAGAGATTGAAGACTAATTCAATCACTGTGGAAGGAAAGGAATAAAACATTCTACTCATCCGAATTTGGTTAAAAAGGGTTTCCGGAATAAGGCGAACTTAGTAAGAAATGGAATTTATTCCTGTTAGTTATGTCTTTTCGAAACATGAGACCAAGATGACCTCTCTGAGAATGGTACCTCAATTCTTGTCATTAATAAATCTTCCAGAAGGTTCTCGATCAATCTTATTGGGAAGTAAGAGCTAGTGTCCACATGCGCGCCTTTTGGGAAACCTGGGCCTGATATCACCTTTGTGGAAAAAAGTGGTGCAGAGGGAAGATGGAAGAGGCAGAGTAGACCTGTCGTGATCCTGGAAGCAAATTTTGCATAGCTTTCAACTACAGATTTTAATAGATGTTTAAAATAACAACAAATTAATTTAACAAACTTTTAGTTTTATTTGCAAACATTCCAAAATTTTCAATCTCAAAGACTACAAGACATAACTTCGTGTGCAATTTACCAAAGAGTAATTATTCAGCAGCACACAGTAGTTTTAGCACATTTCCCATATTTGTTATTTAAAAAAAAAACTAAGCTTCCAAAATATTCGACTCAAAGTGAAAAAAAACTATACTAAAACCCACGATGTGATTTATTCATACTGACAGATACATAAAATAATACACTATACTAATCCCCCCAAAAGGCTCCTTGGCCTGTAAAACGAGCAGAAATAATCTCATACACTAAGCCAGATTTGAAACAAATAAACTGAACCTAAAATAAATGGAAATTAAACAAATAATAAATTCAAAACTTGTAATAAACAAAAAATTAAAACGAATGAATAAACGAATAACTAAAGCAAACAAAATCTAACACAGTCAATCCCAAGCCCCGCTCAACCCCAAGAAAGGCTGGAGTGCCATTTGCTTACCAAAACTAATGCTTTTTTCTTACCATTTTTCAAAAAGCTACATAAGCATTTTCCGTTATTTTCTTGAAATGAGCTTTAAAGAAAACAATATATGACACCTTTCATCAAGTTTCGTTGAGATCCAACGGCCTCTTTGGAGGGGCCTATAGATGAAATTAACTTAGGATATTTTTCCCCCTCTATCCTTCCCTGACAAAGATTCTATCCGGCCCTGATTTCCAAAAGTCACTTAGAAGGTACTAAACTATAGATTCTTCCTAGTTTTGATCAGGACTAACAAACCCCATTTGAGTGATTTCGTGATAGAAGACGGGTTCTTTCACCTAACCTAGGTCAGGTAGGGTATAAACCCTGAAAAAAGCACCACTAGGTTACTGACTATTACTTCTAATTACGTTTGTTGAGATCCAATTAACCTTTTTTTTAGATGCCTTGATGGCAGGAATTTATATATCCCTTATTTTTCCCTTCCCAAAAAAGTTGGGGTCAGTTCCACAACCCCAAAAGGCATAACTAAGTGACACTTCACACATCTCTTTTCATAAAATATGTCTGAGATCTGACGATCTTATCTGGTAGATTTACTGATGACATTAATTCAAGGAGATATATCCAGACACACAAGAGGCTACACTAGAATATTTATTCTTACTTCCCTTAAAGGTTGACTGAGACTTGGTAATCCTGTCTGGTGGATCATACCCTTTCCCACAGCTGTCGGAACGGGTTAAGACCTAAAAAAGCACAGTCTTTAAATTTGCTCTAGCTTCTCACAAGGATAAGTTGAGATCCGGTAGGGTAGGAGGGAGTGAGGGTCAAAAACGCAAAAATTTCCCTTAGGTCCACTATTTTTACATTTTAAAGGGGAAGAAAGGCTAACTCGGAGTAACATCAGAAAGGAAGGCCTTCCCTTTCACCCTGTGCGCACATATTTAAGAAAATCACCTGATAAAAAAAAAAAAAAAAAAATCATACCTGAAACTTCCATTTCTTTTATGGTAACGGAGCCAGGTTTGCAACGACTCTCTTGTTGATCCCATCTCTGGAATTGGTCCCAACACTTCTCTCCACGATTTTGAAAGATCGTAAGACTCTTCTTGAACAACTCGCTTTCGTTTATGCACTATGGCTTTTCTTATATTATCTTTCCTTAAATTTTGACCAATGTCTTCAATCTCCTTTAAATTCAAGAAGGATATATAAAAAAATTGTAAAATTGGGTTACTTTAACAAGTCCCTATGGAGCTTAACCATGCACATATTAAATTACAACATGAATCAATTGGTTTTTGGTGAGTCAGTGGAGTCTATGATTTTCGTATTGTATTCCGGGCTCATTTTTCACCGTCCATATTTATCTTACGTTGTCTAGGTAGACAACAAAATACATGGACATATACATTTATTTATACAACTGACAGTTGTGAGTTTCAGCACAATTTGCAAGTTTTAGCTGGCCCTGTTTCTATACGCGATTACTTACCCCCCCCCCCCCTACTAGAGGCTATTCTGATATGATGTAAAATATTATAATCACATACAAATTTTCAGAAAGCCCAATTTAATACTGGCATTAATAAAAATAATCGTATTTGAACACTATTCAAAAGTAAGAGGCACGTGTGGCTTTGGCCATGAAAGCGGACGGAGGGGGACCAGCTTCTGCGTTTAGCTACCCAGTCATATTAACATTTTGCAACCCTTCTTTCATCATCTATTTAATATAACCTTCAATCTGCAAAATAACATGAAAGAATTATTATACAAAATATGCCACATTCCAATAAAACACAAAACGCCTTTTCTATGCCTTCTTTTTTTCACATACTCTGAGTAAAGTTGATTTAAATGTTCTCTGGACTAATTGCAAAACTATAATCACAGACCATTCAGGTCTCCCGCTCAATTTAACAAAAAATACTTGAATTTTATTAACTTTTCAATGTAGAAATATCAACCCTCTGAGAACCAACTATAAAACTAAATTATGGTTAATGCAGTTTAGACATAATTGATTTAGACGAAACGCAGAATTCAGTGCTTTCACCACTGGTGCACGTAGTCTTTATTTTACTATATATTTTTTTTCAACCTCACTTAAATGCTTTGATTTTTGTTAAAAAAGTATGTCCTAGGCAACAGTTACTTCTTTACTCTACTGTTTTTTTTTTTTTTGACAAAATAAGACAAAATTTGGCGACCTTTCACGCGTTGACTTAATCAGCTTCAGCTTCTCTTACTGCCTCATCTTCTTCCCGTGTTTTTACATTTAGAACCTCAATCAGATTTTATCGAGGCTCCACAAAGTCTTTTCTATAACCTTCTTAGCTTCTCATTAGCTCCTTGAAGAAGTTTTTTTTTTTTACATTGTTTTACTCCTTTCATCTGACTTCTCTAGAACAAAAGTTCTTTCAGGTGTTGAATAGTCTCTTTTGGGCCAATATCGTCATACTTCCCTCCTCTTTCTTACTTTCTGCAATTCAAGTTTCCTTTTAGACTCAACTTCAGTCGACCTAGCACACTCAGCTTATAAATACAGTTTATATCTCTGGCAAGCATTAATTGGAAATGACAAAGGTTTGACATGAAACTTCCTAAGAACTTCAGAAATTAGTAGTCTAGCATTTTTGGGCATTTCCAAATCTCATCGAAACTACTCATAATCTATCCTGATATAGGAAAAAATTCGTTCCATAGCAGCGTCTCTATATGATTTGCATTCAGAAGCTTTCACTATATTCAGGACCAAACAATATTTTATCGGCCCATGATAGTTTTTCAGCTAAAAGGAGAGTTGGAAGAAAACATCAATCTTTAATGACACTCTGTCCTAGGCAACTTCGGTTCCGACTGTGACAAGTTCCTTCCATCACGACCGACTCAGAAATCCAAAAGGAGACATTAATGCAATAATTTTCTGCCTTCATCTAGATCCCTTTTCTTATCCCAGATAAAAAGGGGAAAAAGATAGTAGATACTTTTCGGACATACACTCTTTCTTTAATTTCTAGCCATTATGTAATAATGATCTTTTTTCCGCTCCTCTGTACCTTCGACATTTTTAATCTCCTCTTAAAGCAAAACTGAGAAAGAAGATCCAATATCACATAGAAGGTTCTGAAAAAAAAAAACTTTGGGAAATGCACCTCTGTAATGAGGTATTATACCCTAGGCTCATACTTCACCTAGACTAATAGCTTTGAAAATATGACTTATCATAGCCTAAAGGAGCTTAGCTTTAAAAGGAACAAACCTTTTCTAGAGGTCAACTTTATTTCTGACTTGGGGACGAGCAAGAAGGGTGAAAGATTAGCTGGAATGGGTTCAGCATAGCTCTACATATTCAAAACACAACGTGGAATTATATAATCCCACCTCTTAAAACACAAAAAAGCTCTTATTGTAAACTTTGTAGAAAGCTTCCTCGTCACTGTCCGTACTGCTTGCGCAAAAGCCACCTACTAAGCGGTTCGTACTATCCTGTTTTTGAACCAAAACTCTGTTAATTTGCAATTTTCTATCTAAACTCTTAAGCAGCAATTTACGACCAAAACTTTTCTATTAAAGCGAAAATATTATAATGCAACCATGCAGAATAAAAAAGCTTGTGCTTTAAATAATTATAGTCAGCTTTTGAAGTTCTGCAATGAGAAGACGAAAAAACAGAGGTCCTCAGCTCTTTTAATCGAATTATAATAAGAATGATTACTAGAAGATAATAATGCTTGTATGAACCCAAAATAACAAGTCCCAAACTACGGCAAGGAAAAAGAGTGAATCGAAGCTTTGAAAATTACAATGCCTCCGATTACCGTTTTTTAATAAGTCTTGAACATGTGCTTCACTTCTCGTATATATGGAGAGTCAGCAGCTGCATGTTTTTTTAGTTGCTGACAAGCAAACTATGAAATTTGCATTTTTTAATTCAGTAAGAACGTATATCTCTTTTTATTAGTACAAAATGACAGTTTTGGTACCAAAAGCACTTTTTTTCCTTTTTTTACGTCAGATGGTCTTGCATGGGTTTGCCAGACATTTCTCGAGTGTTTATCCAAGATGGGAAATAGAAAATGTAATGTTTCTTTTTTGTTGTCATAAATATTTCTCAACTTTCACATTCTTCCCTTTATTCACAAAACTCGCGCGTTAAAGAGAGAGAGAGAGGAGAGAGAGAGGAGAGAGAGAGAGAGAGGAGAGAGAGAGAGAGAGAGAGAGAGAGAGAGAGAGAGAGAGAGAGAGAGAGAGAGAGAGAGAGAGAGAGAGAGAGAGAGAGAGAGAGAGAGAGAGAGAGAGAGAGAGAGAGAGAGAGAGAGAGATTTATATTTTCACAGTTGAACATTTTTTTGCACCAGCAGTGAATTTCCTTAAATCATAAACCGTTAAATGTCTTTATGGTCAAAATGAAACCCAAAACCAGTAGCTAACGATGCAAAAATATCAGAAAAAGACACTAAAAAAAAAGGAAGAAAATAAAAAAGATGAGCTCTAAGCTTACAACGGATTCTACTTCAACTGATTCAGCAGCCATGAATTTCTTCCCACCTACAGAGAACAACTCATTAATTTTTCTCTGCCTCAACGTATCATTTTTGTCAAGCATCTTTTTGTGAAGCCAATCGGGATGTCTGACTCTTGGTACAGGATTTGAAACACCCTGAAGTGCAGCTGGAATTGTGACAATTTTCATGATACAGCCACCAAGTCTTTCAATGTAATAATCCCAATCTAAAACATCACGGATATCTGGGTCGTCTATACTGTTGTCTTTTAGCCATCTTCGGAGATAATGCCTTTTTACGCTAGGTTCAGACTGAAAAAAGAAGAAACTGTTTCATAGCACTACCCGTAGATGACAAAGGTCAAACCCTTAAAGAGGAGAGAGCAGACAATGTTTCCTGTGTTGGGGGATTTTATTTATGTTTTAAGATGATTAATCTAACAAAAAATTTCAGAAAAAGAAGTTTTTTGAAGAAAAGTAAACTAACTAACTAACAACTCCCCGCAGCACCAAGCCGCCTGAGGCCGACACAGCTACGCAAGCTCTTCCTCCATCCCAATCCATTCAAAGCCTCCCTCTTTACACCCTCCCAAGAAGCTCCCATTTGCTTTACATCTTTCTTTATGACATCCTCCCACCCAAACCGCGGACGACCTGCTTTCCGTTTAGCCCTAGACGGTTGGCCGAAAAGGACAATCTTCGGCAATCTGTCATCTTTGAACCACAGAACGTACCCTAGCCATCTCAGCCTTTCTCTCATTATCAAACAGTTCGTGGTAACGAACTGTAAGTAAGGAGCGACCCGACTCAATAGTAACCGAAACTCTAAGAAACGGAATTTTGATGCCAATAGATGCATCAAAAGAATTGAATTTTTATGTTGATTTCAAATATTTAAGGTTCATCAAGTTTAGTCTTATCCATCAAAAGTTACGAGCCTGAGAAAATTTGCCTTATTTCCAAAATAAGGGGAAAATACACCTTAAAAGTAATAGAATCTCAATGAAATCACATCATCAGATTCAGCGTATCAGAGACCCTAATGTATAATTTTTCAAGCTTTTCTGCAAAAATGTGGAATTTTGTATTTTTTGCCAGAAGAAATATCACGGATGCGTGTTTATTTATTTTTTATTTTCCCCAGGGGTGATCGTATCGATCCAGAAGTCCTAGAATGTCGTGAGAGGGCTCATTCGAACGGAAATTAAAAGTTCTAGTGCTCTTTTTAAGTAACCAAAAAAATTGGAGGGCAACTTGGCCCCCCCACGCTCATTTTTTTTTTCTCAAAGTCACCCAATCAAAATTTTGAGATACCCATTTTGTTCAGCATAGTCGAAAATATAATAAAAATGTCTTTGAGGATGACTTAGTCCCCCACAGTTCCCAGGGGAAGGGCTGCAAGTTATGAACTCTGCCCATTGTTTACATATAGCATTGGTTATTGGGAAGTATAGAGACATTTTCAGGAAGTTTTTTCTGGTGGGAGGGGGGTCGGAGGAGGAGTTTAGGTGGGAGGATCTTTCCATGGAGGATGTTTCCTTGAAGGAAAGGACATTTCAATGAAGGGGGCGACGGATTTCCCAGCATTATTTAAAAAACAATCAGAAATTAAATAAAAAAAACAAGTTTTTTCAACTGAAAGCAAGGAACAACATTAAAACTTAAAACGAACAGAAGTTATTACGTATATGAGGGGGTTCGCCCCCTAGTCAATACCTTGCTCTTTACGCTAAAGTTTTTTTTAGTACTTTCAGAGCTATCTATTCTAATTAAACGGCCCTTGTGATTCAGGGATTTGTGATTCGAACAAAATTCGAACTTTAGCGTAAAGAGGGAGGCATTGACTAGGGGGCGAACCCCCTCATATACGTAACATTTCTGTTCGTTTGAATTTTTTATTTTGCACCTTACTTTCAGTTGAAAAAACTTGTTTTTTTTATTTAAAAGCCCTACAAAGCGGGATTGAACCACACTTTTCATACAGCCTACTGTTTGAAATAACGTCAGTCAGCCGGGTCTCCAAAACAATTCGTGGGCAATTTATCTGAAAAATATCTTGCAAATCTTCATCCAGTTTTCGGAGCCCCCATGCTTCAGAGCCATATTTGACCACTGTAATCACTGTAGCTTCCAATATTCTAATCTTGGTTTGCAGACTTATCTTCCTATTCTTCCAACCTTTTTTTTAGCTGTGAAAAAAAGCCTGAGCCTTGGCTATTCTACTTTTAACATCTTCACTGCTCCCACCGTCTTTACTAATAATACTACCAAGGTAAGTGAAGATGTTAGCTGATCAATCTTTTCGTTACCCAGTGTAACATTTTCATCTTCACCTATTCCTAGCCTTAGTGACTTAGTCTTCCTAAAATTAATTTTCAATTCACCTAAATTTCCATTCTATCACAAAATTTTATTCTCGTTCTAGCACCTTGAACTCGCAAAATCTCTAAAAGTTCATTCATTTTGCTAATACTGTCATCTAGGATGCTTAAATCATTAGCATAATCTAAGTCCAGGAGAGTTCTTCCTCCCCATTTCATTCCGTGATCTCCCATTGCCTTTTCTGTGCTCCTTAAGACAAAGTCCATCAAAATGATCCATATAAAGGGTGATAGAACACAATCCTGCTTAAGCTTAACTCCTGATTTAATACGAAACCAGCTGCTAATTTCATTTCCTACCTTTAGTGCAGCAGTGTTATTTTCGTACATAGCACTAATCACTTTAATGCATTTGTTTGATATACCATACAAGGATAAGATCTTCGCTAAAGCTCTTCTATCAACAGAATCGAACGCTTGCTCATAATGTATAAAACTGAGGACCAAGGGTGTTTGATAACTCAGGCACTTCTCAATTATTAACCTAAGAGGAAAAATTTGGTCAACACATCCTCTACCTTTCCTATAGTGGTTTAATTAAAGTTTTCCTAAAATCACAAAGTACTTTCCCCTTTTCAAAAATCACATTAGTGATCTTCAGTAACTTATTTCTAACCTCAGAGCCACCATATTTAAGAAACTCATTTACCACACTATCAGCACCTGGAACCTTATTATTTTTTAGTTCTTTTAATACTGTCGCTAATACTTCCTCGCAAAACAAATCTTGCTTAACATCCAAGGTATCACAAGATTTTTCATTTTTCTCTATATCTTTTACTGCAACCCTATCTCGGTTTAGCACGTTCTCAAAATAGTCTGCCCATCTCTTTTTAACTCTTTCCTTATCACTAATAGTGGTTCCGTTCCTATCTTTAACTGGGACAAGTCTGGATTTACAACTAAGTCTCAAATTATTAACATACCAGTACAATATTTTACTATCATGCCGTTTTAACACTTGGAAAAACACTTAAATGAAACATAATATCTTAGATACCTCGCTACTCTTCTGTAATTTTTTAGTGGCCATATACCTAGAAAGATTTGTTTTCTAACTTTAAACTGTCCAAATACTTTACCCCCCTCCCCCCTTATGTGCAAATATATAGCCCAAATTATATATTTCCCATATATTCTGTCACTTGTCTTTGTCTGTCTCGCGCTAAGCTGAAAAAAACTAACGAAGAAACCCGTTTGTTCTCGAGTTTTACACAGCGTAAAACTTGAGTGAGTGGCGCATAATACACAAGTAACAAAATTCCTTCCCCCTACGGAAATTAAAAAGATTAAAGTCAAATAAAATTCTCAAATTTAGAAAGCTTTATTTTCCAAGGGGGGTTTTTTCAGCGGGGGGGGGGGGGGGGGGGAGGGGGAGGGGGGGGTAATCACCAGCGGGGGGGGGGGGGTAAACACCTAGAACCCCTACAGAGAATCCTCCCACGATGGTGTTCTGTATCACCATGCAATTTAACCAATTACTGGGAGACGGTTTTTAAAAACTCATGGGACGTGTACATACACCGGTGGGCCCTGTTGAGTGTGCATTTGAGGAGCCCTCTTCCTCCTCCACCTGTATTTCAGGCCCCGGGCGAGGGTGTTCCAGTTTATTATGGACCCCCTACGGACAAGGCCCCCCCTTGGGTTCGATTTCCAATCGAACAAGCCCCCTTCGAAGTTTATACGACCACCCGTACCACATGAAGTGGCTCGGGAAAACAAAAATAAATAAATGGTAAAACATTGGAGCCTTATAGCCTTTAGTACAGACAATGCAATAGCGTTGCCTCTGACTTAGGACCACTGACCGAGAGTAATGAAAACCTTGCTAACACTATTAGGCCTAGCTAAGGCGGCCTCTTAAGGAAAAGCAGCTAGCTTTGAATAGAGCACTTGACACTTTACTGAAAAAATATAAATGTTTTTACTTTCATAACTTTAATAAATCAAATAATATTAATATTTTGATTACTAAATATCAGTATATGTATATTAAACTGACAATTCACATTCCTTTGTATTTTTTTCAGTAAAGTGCAAATTATGTTCTGGCCTTGGGAAGGCATAGGAGTTTTGAGCCCTACTCGTGTTAATTTCTGCTCGTTTTGAGTTTGACTCGGATATTTATTGTACTTTCTGTTCGTTTTTGGGTTTCATTTATTTATCGATGCTGATTTATGGTAGTTTCACGCTTGGTAGATTATTTGATTTTATTTTTTGCTCATTTTTGGTTTAATGGAGTTCTTTACTTTTCTTTGGAAAACTCATTTTGTGGAAAAAGTTTTTTTTAAATTAATTTCTGTTCGTTTTATATTTACATAGTCTTTTCAGGGAAAAATAAAATAATACTTTAAATCTTTTCTTTTTTAAAGACTTTACAGTTTGGCCGGCTATTTTAGAAAAATTTTCTGCAATTTTTAACAGCATACACCCTTTTAAAAATCCAGACACAAATAGTAGTGTTTAATTTAGTTTCATACCTCCTCTAGTTGACCTGAAATAGAAAACTTGATACCATTCGCGAAAAAAATCTGTTTACTTTCACTTACGCTTTTTTGATTTTTGGTTAAATTTTAAGAGCAGAAGTAGCCCCGAAAGTTTGGAAATAATACCCTCAATCGTTCTTGGGATACTGCTGAGATGCCTTATTGGGAATAAGCATTAAAACGGTGCATTTTGATTTAATCTTAAGGCAACATTTAGTTTTTAAACATAAATGGGGAAGCGGGAGGGTGGGCGTGGGGGGGACTAGTTGCCCTCCAATCCCTTTCGACTATCAAAAAGGACATTAGTCCTTTCTATTTTCAATCAAATGAGCCCTTTTCGAAGTTCCTACAACTCCTTCGATACGAAGTGCCGTGGTCTAAAAAAAAATAAAATAAAATAATGATACATTGTACCCAGATCGCCTATAAAAATGTCAAGCCTTCCAATCACTTTAGACAATTAAAAAGGGCACTAGCCTTTTCAATTTCCAATCGAATGAGCCCTTTTTGAGTTTCTACGATAACCTTTTCTGTAAACACCTTATATGCCCCCAGGGCATAACTTACAACCCTTGCCCTGAGGGCTGTGAGGGAGTTGTCATCCTCAAAGACCTAATTTCCAACTTTCAACTATGTTAAACAAAACTACTATCTCAAAATTTTGATTGGATGTGTTTGGGGAAATGGTGGGTTTGAGAGGGGGGTTAGTGGCCCTTCAATCAATTTCGACTATCAAAAAGGGCACTAGCCCTTTCAATTTCCAATCAAATGAGGCCTTTTGAAGTTTCTACGACCAAACTTTCGATAAAAGCCTTATATGTCCCTGGGCATAACTAAAAACCTTTGCCCTGAGGGTTGTGGGGGGGGGGGGGGAGGGTTGTCATCCTCAAAGACCTAATTTCCAGAACTTTCAACTACGTTTAATAAAATGAATATCTCAAAATTTTGATTGGATGTGTTTGGGAAAATGGTGCGTGAGAGGGGGGTTAGTTGCTCTTCAATAACTTTCGACTATTAAAAAAAGCTTTACCCGTTTCAATTTCAAATCAAATGAGCCCTTTTTGAAGTTTCTACGATGACTCTTTCTACTAAAAAACCTCATAAGCCCCCAGGGCATAGCTTACAACCCTTGCCCTGAGGGCTGTGGGCGGTTATCATTCCAAAGACATAATTTCCAGAACTTTCAACTACGTAGAAAAAATGGCTATCTCAAAATTTTGATTGTTTGTGTTTGTGGAAATGGTGGGCGTGAGAGGGGGATTAGTTGCCCTCCAATCACTTTCGACTATTAAAAAAGGCATCAGCCCTTTCTATTTTCAATCGAATGAGCCCTTTTCGAAATTCCTACGACAACTCCTTCGATACGAGGTGCCCTGGTCTAAACAACAACAACAACAAAAAATAATACATTATACCCACATCGATCTTTACTATAAAAAATGTCAAGCCTTCCAATCACTTTCGACTATTAAAAAGGGCACTAGGCCTGTCGATTTCCAATCGAATTAGCCCTTATTGAGTTTCTACGACAATACTTTCTATAAACACCTTATATGTCCCAAGGGCATAAATTACAAACCTTACCCTAAGGGCTGTTAGGGTGGTTATCATCCTCTAAGACCTAATTTCCAGAACTTTCAACTACGTTAAACAAAATGGCTATCTCAAAATTTTGATTGGATGTGTTTGGAGAAATGGTGGGCGTACGAGGGGCGTTAGTCACTCTCCAATCACTTTCAACTATTAAAAAAGACACTAGCCCTTTCAATTTTCAATCAAATGAGCCCTTTTGAAGTTTCTACGACAACGCTTTCAATAAAAAACCTTATATGCTCCCAGGCATAACTTAAACCCCTTGCCTGAGGGCTGGGGGGGGGGGGCTGGCATCCTCAAAGAACTTATTTCCAGAACTTCCTACTACGTTGAACAAAATGGCTATCTGAAAATTTTGATTGGATGTGTTTGGGGGAATGGTGGGCATGATAGGGGGGTTGGTTACCCTCCAATCACTTTCGACTATTATTAAGAGCACTAGCCCTCTCAATTTTCAATTGAATGAGCCCCTTTTGAAGTTTTTACGACAAATCTATCTATGAAAACCTTATATGCCCCCAGGACATAACTTACAACCTTTGCCCTTGGGGCTCTTGGGGGTTGGTCATTTTTAAATACATAATTTCCAGAATTTTCAACTATGTTGAACAAAATGGCTATCTCTAAACTTTGATTGAATGTTTTAAGAGAAATGGTGGGCGTGAGAGGGGGGTTAATTACTCTCCACTCCCTTTCGACTATTAAAAAGGGCAATTTTAATTTCCAGTCAAATGACCCCTTTTTGAAATTTCTACAGCAACTTTCTATATAAACCTTATATGCCCCAGGGCATAACTTACAACTCTTGCACTGAGGGCTCTGAGGGGGTTATCATCCTAAAAGACCTAATTTCCAGAACTTTCAACTACGTTGAACAAAATGGATATCTCCAAATTTTGATTGGATGTGTTTGGGAAAATCGTGGGCGTGAGAGGGGGGTTAATTGCCCTTCAATCACTTTCAACTATTAAAAAGGGCACTAGCCCTTTCAATTTCCAATTGAATAAGCCTTTTTTGAAGTTTCTAAAAAACATCACTTTCTATAAAAACCTTATATGCCCCAGGGTATAACTTACAACCCTTTTCCCTGAGGGATGTGGGGGGGGAGAGGGGTGGTCATCCTTAAAGACCTAATTTCAAAAACTTTCAACTACGTTGAATAAAATGGCTATCTAAAAATTTTGATTGTATGTGTTTTGGGGAAAAGGTGGGCGTGAGAGGGGGTTAGTTGCTCTCAAATCACTTTCGACTATTAAAAAGGGCACTAGGCCTTTGAATTTCCAATCGAATGAGCCCCTTTTTCAAGTTTCTACGACAAAGATTTCAATAAGGACCTTATATGCCCCCGGGGCAGAACTTAAAACCCTTGCCCCGAAGATTGTGGGGGGAGTGTCCTGCTCAAAGGTATAATTTACTGAACTTTAAACTGCGTGGAACAAAATAGCTATCTCAAAATTTTGATTGGATGTGTTTGGGGAAATGGCGGGCATGGAAGGGGTGTTAGTTGCCTTCCAATCACTTTCGACTATTAAAAAGGGCACTAGCCATTTCAATTTTCAATCGAATGAGTACTTTTTGAAGTTTCTACGACAACGCGTTCTATAAAAACCTTACATGCCCCCAGGGCATAACTTACAAACCCCTTGCCCTGAGGGCTGTGGGGGAAGGGGGTGGTTGCCATCCTCAAAGAGCTAATTTCCAGAACTTTCAACTACGTTGAAACAAAATGGATATCTTAAAATTTTGATTGGATGTGTTTGAGGAAAAGATAGGCGTGAGAGGGGTGTTAGTTGCCCTCCAATCACCTTCGACTATTAAAAAGGGCACTAGCCCTTTGAATTTCCAATATAATGAGCCTTTTTTGATTTTTATACGACAACGCTTTCTATAAAAACCTTATATGCCTCCAGTGTATAACTGACAACCCTTGCCCTGAGGGCTGTGGGGGAGTGTCTCCTCAAAAAACATAATTTCTATCTGGAAATCAACTATGCTGAACAAAATGGCTATCTCAAAATTTTGATTGGTTGTGTATCGAGAAATGGTGGGCGTGGAAGGGGTGTAGATTGCCTTCAAATCACATTAGACTATTAAAAATGGCACAAGCCCCTCCAATTTTCCAACTGAATGAGCCCTTTTCGAAGTTTCTACGACAACTTCTTCGATACGAAGTGCCCTGGTCTAAAGAAAAAAAAAAATAATACATTGTGCGAACATCGTTCCTATATGCCCCCCCAGGGCATAACTTACAGCCCTTACCCTGAGGGCTGTGGGGGAGGGTCCTCCTCAAAAATATATTTTCTATCTGGAAATCAACTACGCTGAACAAAATGGCTATCTCAAAATTTTGATTGGATGTGTTTCGGGAAATGGTGGGCGTAGGGAAGGGGTGTTAGTTGCCTTCCAATCACTTTCGACTATTAAAAGGGGCACAAACCACTCCAATTTCCAATCGAATGAGCCCTTTTCGAAGTTTCTACGACAACTCCTTCGATACGCAGTGCCCTGGTATCGATGAAAACAAACCAAAAAAAGAAAAAATATATTGTGCCAACATCGTTCTTTACTTAGGCAGCGCGATTGCGCTGCCTATGATTAAGGTTCAGAACTGTGGGGGGAGTGAGAAAGGAGTGAGTTTAGAAAGTATTCAGGATAGACATTTTAAGACAGGGTTAGGCCAATTGATAGGTTTTACGAAGAATAGGAATAAAAGACAATGGAGAATGCTAAAGTTTTGGAGAGAATTACATCTTCATCTGAATATGAATTAGTTGAGGTAGTGTTTAAAGAAATGATACAAGATGATTATGGGAAAGATCTTTGGCTTAAACAAATGAGCAAAATATTAAATAGTAGTGACTTGTCAGGAGTTTGGGATTTGGGGATTGGCACAAAAGGAGGAGTAAGGTCAGAAATGTACAGATAGTAAAGCTTAAGCAGGAGATACAACTATGGCAGACAATTTAGATCATGGCAGCATTTCTCGTTGTATACGTTGAGATCAAGAGGCATGGAAAGACGAATATTAATTTAACGTAGGGCTTGTCTTCACAGGGAGGATACAAGGTTTTCATTTAAGTAAGGGGTAATCCTATACAATTTGGGTGAAAATGTAAGTATTTGGGGAGATTTAGAACACGGAGTGGTCCGTGTTTTTTTCGATGTGCCGGGATAGTGAGGATCTACAACACTTTATGCACAACTGTAAGTATTTGGAGGATTTGAAGGAGAGTATTTTTGGGATTGGATAGAGGGGAGGAATGGAGGATGGTTTGATTTTGACGAGTAATTGCCAGCTGGATATTAGGACTGTAGGCAAGTTTGTCCATGTGGCGAAGCAAAAGACAATGACGTTCAAAAAAAAGTATTGGTAAAATGGGGGGGATGGGGAGTTTTCGTTTCGTTGTATTTTTGCTTGAATCCTTCCTTATGATATCTTTCCCAACCCCATTCAGGGACGACCTGCTTTTCGCTTGGCCATAGATAGATGACTAAAATGCATTTTTTTTTTTAGTAATCTATTCTTGTTTTTATATTCAGTCAGTCAGATGAGTACCTTAAAATATCGTTAGACAGTAGCTCTCCAAAACGTCTAGAATATCTACCTCGACTTTCGAAGCACCCGCGTTTCAGAGTAATATTCGACCAATATCATTACCATGGCCTCCAGCGTTGAAACACTTATCGTCCTATACTTCCAAACCTTTTCATTGGCTACAGGTTCCATCATGGAAAAAATATACAAGCTTTCCATTTTTACAAGAGCAATTTTTATGCTGCATTCTTTATACAAAATCTTATTTATTATAAGCTAGATTAACTAGAACATTAAATCAATAAGATAGATATCGATGCACAATACCTGAAAGATAGCGAGTGGTATAGCTCTTTCTGTAACAGGAGCTCCATCTGGTTTTCTGGAGATGACAAATCGACAACTAAGCCCAGCATCTTTTACCATTTGGTCACCCAGAAATTCTGCGAGACGTTTGGCAGTACTTATTGAAGTTGACTTTTGTTCACCATAGTCTTCCAACTTCCGAGACATTGATCTAAGAAAAAAAAAGGAAATCACAAAGAAACAAAAACATCCGAAAACAAAGCAATTTATAACAAGTAACCTGCTGAACTCTAGGAAAAATGGTAAAATAAAGGCAAATGCAGACAGAAAACAAGGACAATTTTCAAAACTTATATAAGCATGTGACTCTTTAAGCAACTGGTACTCCACCGCAAAAACATCTTTTCTTACCTTTTGTGTATTTAAAAAGCTTCTGGGTTCCCTACCACCAGCACTAAGCTAAATTCACCGACAAAATGACGAATTAGGAAAAATCAGAAGAAAAATCCCTTAAACGTCATATCTACTCTTTCATTTCGTCTTTATGTTTTTGGCATCTAGAGTAATATCTATTACGCTAGATAGCACTTAAGCCAAAAAGCACTAGATGATATGTAGTTCTATATTGCGTTTATGCACTCTGTGTCTTCGCTTAAAGACTCAAGAGTATTGCTCTATCCGTAGATATGGCGTTTAACCTGTTTTTTTCCTCTGCAGATTCTGTTCACAGCCGAGTCGGCTTTTAATTTACCTCTAAGAGAGAATGTGAGCTTATCCTATAATATATTTGTTAAAACCATCCATCATTGTAATTTCTTTCATCATGCTCAATTTTATCCTTAAGGTGTGTCAGCATTTTTGTTTTTATCCCAAGTTAGAGTTTGCTCACAATTTGGGTTGTTTAATATTGGGTTGACTATTAGTCTGTTAGCGTATCGTGACGTTCGTATTCAGATTGTTTCTGAAATATTATAATTTTGATTTTTTGTATCCATAAGAAGATTTCTTGCAACTCCGCTGCGATTCCTATGATCCAAATGGAACCACTTGTGTGCAGGCAACATGAATTCCTCGTTTTTCAACCTCTTTAGTGAAGAAATTGGCAAAAGACTTCTTCAAATTTTCCAAAACTTGATCCAGATCCTCGTAAAGCATCAACTCTCGATTAAATATCCCACGTTGACAATTTATGATCTTTAACTGTTACAACTGATCTGAAAGGGATCCCACCTTGCATATCGAGCCAGGAACCCATTTAACTTCTGAGGAGGGGGGGGGGGGAGAAAGAGGGAGTCACCAATTCTTATTATCGAGACATCGTCCTGATGGGAACATCAACAGCCAACCAGGCTCACTGGGAAGCAGAATCTAGCATCCTAGTTGTGTTTTCTGAGTATCCGGACACAGCCTGATCTCTGCGAAGAGGAAAACTCAAATTCAGTTTTCAAGAACATGATGGTTAGAATCCCTTCTCACCAGTATAATTATAGGTGGGCATAAGAGATTTGTCCAACCAAACCTAGTCAAGAAGAGATGGGAGACAGCACGAAACCGTTAATCGACCCCTGGAGAAGTAGGCGATAAGTAATCTTCACTGAATGAGCTTTGGCCTTTTTCTTCAAGATCAATCGAATTTAAGGTCAACCGTTACTGTCAACTTATTGGGTTGTAGGAGTTGAAGGATTTCCCTAGCTTTCCTTAAGCAATTGGCAAAATATCAATGCCCTGCTTCTCATATTTTGAAGTTTTACATATCATTTATTCGCCCAACTCTCGAATATGCTTGCCCTCTATGGCACTTCTCATGGCTTTAAATGCCCTCTATGGCACTTGCCCTCTATGGCTTTAAAAATAATCGCACGGGAAGGGAAGTTGCCTTACTCCTACTTCTCACAAAAGTTTAAAATCAAAACCCTGGAAAATAGACGACATGATCTGTGCCTCCGTTTTGGTGGTAATGCGAGAGCCGACATCCGAACTGAAGACCCTTTTCCGCCTCCCCACAATCCTGAACGGAAGCCTCTCCCAAGAGAGACAAAAAAATCCCACCCCCATTCTAGAACCTGCAAAAGCTAAAACATAAAGATATTCAGACAGCTTTATACCAACCTTCACTCAAATCCTCAACACCTCCAATACCTCTTAATGAATTCCTTTTTATACTCTTTTGACACTCTTGTTATCTTTTATATCTCGTTTTATGACTAAATTTTTACCTTTAATGTATGACCTGTTTGACATTATTTTAGCCACTTTAGTATTTTTCTTAATTGTTCAATTTTTATTTGTCTAGATTTTGCCTGTTCATATTTCTTAATGTTTTGGTGTCCCTGATCCTAATTTCATTGATATGCTTGTGATTGTTGTTGTTTACTTTATTTTTTTTGTGTGACACGAACTTATATTCGGCGATTTATCGCTTGTGAAAAGTTTTAAAAATAAAGCCTTATTCTATTCTAAACATAAGTCTAAGCAACTAAGCTGCAAAAGAAAAGCGACGGAAAAGGTATTTAGGCTGGTGAAGGTGCGACTTCAAATCCGTAAGCCAAGCGTTATACGGACGGTCCATAACCGCAGGAAATCGTCCAGGACCAGGGAACAGATAATGAAAACAGAATATTCATGTGCACAAGACTCCGTTAAACAGCCTAGGTATCCATTTTATCGTTTCCTGGTACAAACTAAATTATTTCTGGGTTAATAGTACCATGGAAAACCTGAAACAGAACATGCGATTTAGTTACATGAGTTATTCCGTAACTGTGACCCATGAGCTACAACTGCTCCAAATCTTAACAGGAACTGGCATGAGAGTTCTAGGTTCAAACACAATTTAACACAAAATATACATAAAATCTACGTATATTTATAGTATCAACCCAAAAAAAACTTTAAATATATTAGAAATTTTTTGTATTTTTTTTACTACAATTTACATATAATCACAATATATATTATTAATGGGGTAAGTGACGAAATATTTATTTTTACTTCATGATCTTGTCATTTGTATGCGATATGGCATGATTATTTCTTAACTTTAGAATGAATATCAAACTAAAATTTACGACTGTACCAAAAATTAGGTTTATTAACTTAAGTTTAGATTCCCTTTTGAGTAGGGCCAATTCGTTATTTAAGACAACAAAATAACAAATTTCTTATGAGACTTTTGAACGAATAATGCAATTATCTCATGAAATTCGTAATTTTGCCTCTTTACTCAAGATTTTCTTCTTATGGTAAAAAGGAATAAAGTACCCCATTTCTACTCTAGTCAGTTAAAATGCTTTATAAGGCGAAACTAGCAATTACTCTATGCATTTGCTAAACAAATGTTATGACTATGTTGGTATTTTCTAGTATAATTGGTTTTATCCGAACATCTAAACACAAAAGAAGAAACGATAACAACAAAGAAGAAAAAGCGAACAGGAAACATCTTGAATTTTAACAGATAGTAATAAATATCTCCACAAAACTTCGAAATTAACCTTTTAACAAGCATAGCCGATGAAATGATAATCATTAAATAAATAACCTGAATAAAAAGAAAGATTTATTGGCTTTAAAAAAAGAGATAAAAGGAAAAAAGGAGGTGGTAACATGAAATATATTTACAACTTTTATAAATATTTTATAAACTTTGGTGGTGAGACATACAGATTAAACAACATAATTCTAATTAGTTATATTCCGATTACTATGGAGCGAACATTGAGTAAAAAGTCAATTCTAACATTCCACTTTTCTCGTCAAATATTCACTTCTAAAGCAGAGTAACTACGAAAACCGAATTTTCATAGAAACAAAAATTAAATATAGAATAAGAAATAAACAAACACAGCTACTTCGTTAATGGTTATCAATAAGTAACATGGCCACGACAAGTTATTGAAGGAAAAAGAAAGAAAGAAAAGAGAATGCTAATGAATGAAGGCACCTGTTCTCAGAGATAAGCTCGAATAGTTCGCAATCAGGCATATTGGCGGCACGACTATAAAGAACATCCAACCAATAATCGGCAACTTTGGCAACAGCACCATAGCACGTTTCCAACGAATCACCTTTCAAAAAAGGCTTCAAAAACTGATGACTGAAAAATTTTAATTAACTGAAGCTCTCCACGTCGCTTCACTTCAAACCTAAAATGAAAAAATAAAAAAAAAAAACCAACATAAGGATTCCTTTAATTATATTAGTATTAATTGGTAACGTTTTTTAATGGTCTACAGAGGCATAATATATATCAGTATCCCTGTACTCCAATCCTAAAAACCACCTCCTCAGCAGAATGAAAAAAACTACGACCTAAAGGTGGATATTTGTCTTTTGTTCCACCCCTTCCATCAAGCATTGTTGTTGTACGAGCAATGTGCTAACTAGTACTTTTTAACTAGTGCACTCCTTAATAGTATATTTGGCACGAAATATTCTGTATTAGAAGACCAAATTCAAGTATTTGGACAGTTTGAAGTCAGAAAACGATTCTTTCTATTTATGGCCACTAAAAAATTACAGAAGAATAGAGAGGAATCTGGAAATTCTGTTAACTAAAAAAAAAAAAAAAAAAAAAAAAAAAAAAAAAAAAAAAAAAAAAAAAAAAAAAAAAAAAAAATCCCAGTATAAAGTAAGTATAAAGTAAATGTAATGTTTCATTTAAGTGTTTTTTTTTTTCAATGACCGATTTCCCAAGTATTAAGTATTTCCAGGTATTTTTTTATTTTATTTGAATAAGTTAGAACTGTAGGTAACGGAGAGCAGAGCTCAATACTACAGCTAAATACATCTAATATGGAAACAACACCAAACTGTATAATACAACGTTGATATTTGTCGTTTGCATTGTTGTTGTACGAGCAATGTGCTAACTAGTGCTTTTTAACTAGTGCACTCCTTAATAGTATATTTGGCACGAAATATTTTGTATTAGACGACTGCTCAGCAATCTATACTTCAAATCAGATGAACAAAAAATGATTTCAGTGAGGCCAAAATGAAAAAAAAATTCAAAGCACCATTCTATTAAGTTTGTAAAATTCCTAGGAAGTGCTTCAGACCATCGCTGATTGGATAGAATCTTAATCAACGTTAGTATCATCATCCAATTCTCTATTCTATTTCTCTCGTTTTGAGGATTGTAGTTTCGAAGCCCATTTCGAAACAATTCAAAGATGCCTTTCTGGGGATTACTTCTGCAAGAAGTGTTTTCCACATGCTAACATATCAAAGGCTACTGTTATTGACAAAGTAATAGCTTTCAGCAGAGGAAAAGGAAAAGAAACAATGCATTAAGAATGATAGTCAAAGCAGTAGTAAGATGAACCAAACACAACAAAATCATCACTTCTTCAAAAATACAAAACAAAAAACAGACAAAGAATTAAAAGAAAAAGCATATAGATAATTACCCCTTGAGTTCAGCTAGACTTCCATCAAAATTGAAAACAGCATACCGCTTCTTAAGCTTTTTTCCTTCTTCTTTAGAAGCTGGAAGAATCATAGCCAAATAAGGACCGTCCACTTCAAAAAAGATGGAATTCTCAGCACGCGTTTCGTACACCAAGTTCTCAGGATCAACCAACTCATGGTACTGGTTATTAGTGTAGTGGTCTTTCACCTACACGTAGGAAATAAAACGATAGAAAATATGAGGGCACTATGTTCGTTAACTCGATGGGTAATTGAAATAATCGATATTTGGATACAAGTATCTGATTTGGAGAGACATTTTTAATAAGAACAGAAAACAAGACTTATTTTCATTAACAAAGATAACTTGGTGGAATACTAATGACCACGGTTCTCTACACGGAAAGCAGTAGCTTCAATTCGATTATTAATTTATGTTCCAAGTCCCAGTATGAACATAATATTCTTACGTACATTCGCAACGAAGAAGGAAACGAGTGTATCATGACAGAAAGCGAGGACCGGACACTTTATCCATATTCTATTTATGAAAATAATCTCATATCTTCTAAAACTGAAATGAAGCTATTCTTTTCATTCTTTTTTCAGTCAAATCTGTTACGTCGAAGCTCAGATCGAAATATTTCTTATATACATGAGTGTAGTTTTTACTTTGACATACGAAAACAAAAACAAAAAAAAACTCTCCAACATTTGGAAGAAAAACCAATGGTGTCACACAAAGATTGGTCATTCTGCATTATTATGTGTAATGCGTCAGCAGGTGCCCAAACAAGGGATCACGCATTTTCAAATCCCCAGCGATAAACATTCTTACGAATGAAAATAACACCCGATTTACATGGTTTGGGCAGCATGAATTTTGATAGCAATCTTTGGTTGGCTTCGTTGACAAAGTATTGCAGGTGCAACATTTTTTTTTACTATAAACTAATAGTTGCAGTTGCTATCCCCTCGAGACATTAAAATCGGCATGTCCCAAGAAAGATGCTCTTGTTTATAAAAAAAATGACATGTTCCTTAAAGACGGTCTCATAATGCTCTGGTTCTACTTGAAACTAAATTTATTCTCATTTTCTTGACATCAATCACTGCTTTTATATTTAAAATGAACCAGATATAAGCTAACACTGTATCAATTGGACAAAAAACATACACCCGACCCATTCTATGTTTAAAAATGCACCATGTACAAGATTAAGCTACGTTACTTTGCCATAAAACAGAACATTTATTATTTGTTTCTGATAGATTTGGTAGCACGAGAATTTTAATTTTATGTCAATCACCGACTGATTTCACATAGAACGTCGTTAATAGATTCAAACAACGTCATTTCATAGCCCGTGTTATTTGTAGTCGTAACCACTTACAAAAAGACATATTTCCCTATCCTAAAATGTGTCAGAAACGAAAAAAAGGTAGACCAATTAGCAAGGCGATACAACCGCTCACTCCTGACAATGAACATGCTTAATAATTTTAGCTTAAAAGCCACTCTGTGATAAAGGATTAATTCAGGAGCGATAAGACTTCAGAGCCTGATCACGTCTATACTGTAAAGGTAAACGGTATAAAATATCTGGATTAATATCTCCTTGGTTTGAAGTGTCTGCCTACCAAACTTCAAGTGAAATTAGACACTTTACTGCGGAAGGCAGGTGGGTTCAGAAGTAGTGTATACCTCTAAATCCACAGTCTCTGTCCCAAATTACTTGCACATTTATGCTGAAACGTTGGTGGTGGAAGTGGTGTTAGAAGCGCCAACAACCAAATTTGTTTCTTTCTCTGATTAAATTGATTTATCATTAATACATCATTCAAATTCTCTCTTAGCAAAGAGAGAAATATTGAAGTTTAGGATGTAAGATTAATAATTTTCCACTGACTCAATCCAAAACGTAGGAGATTAAAAGATAAACTCAACCAAAATCACAAACTGAACTGGGTTTCTAAGAGTAGATGGCAGTACTTTAAGATCCAATGGAAAATTCTTTTTTTCGGATGTCTAATTTTTTTTATATTTATTATTCGAAGGAAATATTCTGGCCACAGGGCCAGCGGGCAATCATATATCTTCAGCACTTTTAGGTTTCAGTATGGCTTCAAATTCATGATTGCTTGCTTGCCTGATTCAACAGAGCTTTCCACTCGAAAGCATAAGCATAGCTCAACGAAAAAAAGCTTAGCGGAACAGATTCAAGCACAGTATGAAAGATCATACACTATGAAACTCAACTTCAGCCTACACACTCTAGGCTCTGGATCAAAGTCAAGGGAAAACCATCATTTTTGGCCGCAGGTAAAAGTTATATGCAGCTTTCCGAAATGTGCTGTCCTATCCATCAATTCGGCCTGAAATCTGCATTTTCCGTAAAAGCTGTAACGATTAGACCCTTGTCATAATGTCACAATAAGCTGAAACTGGCGGCATGGAAAAAAGGAAAAGAAAGTCAAAACCTTGCTCCCACAAAACAGCGAGAGTAATAACACTGTATCTTCTGCTTTACAATTTCATTTATTTTTTAAGTTACTGCGAAAATTTGCGCGCCTTCCGATTTCTGCTCGACTACTTATTTGCGAATAAGACTACAAAAAGAACAGGATTGCTGGTCACCACGGAATTAAATTCCTCACATTCCAGCTTCAGCATACAATGTATTTAAAGTCCCGCACTTGCTTACTCTTTCGCCATTTTGGCGCTGTATGTAAGTGTGTTACAAATATGTAAAGTACATATTGTGGCTATCCCTTTGATGCTATTTAGAGAAAGAAAAAGTATGAAAAGCGACAAAAGACCGATAGAACTTTCCTGAATGTCCTTTGACAGCCTCGTCACGTCATTTGCGAGCCTCATACTTTCTTACATTATTTAAACATTCCCCCTGAATTTTGTTTTATTTCGTTGCAGTCACTTTTTTCTCATTTCTTTTTTCAGTTTGACATCCTCCCCAACTTTTTGTGAAGTGAGGCATGTCTATTTTATGTGTTAAATCAAAACTTGAAAGTTTTCTAAAAGAAAAATTGTACATATCAAATAAGGAAAAAAATGGAACTTATTTAGCCACTTTACGTGTCATGAAAGCAGGAAGAAATAGGATACTCAGCAGTCAGGGGCAAATCTCCAGTATTTTATTGGGGGGGGGGGGGGGCAATAGGGGTCCATATCCGGATAGTCAAGGGGCATGGGATATATAATTTTTTTCTCAACATTATTGGGGGGGGGGGGGGGGTAATGCCCCCCCCCCCTTTTCCCTCAAACGAAGCCCCTGTCTGCGTTTCTTTTTTAGAGACTGTTCATTTTTAACGACCGAAATCAAGATTTTGCTCTTTAAAATGGTAAAATTACGCGAAAATCACTGAGCTGCAGCCAAGTTGAGCTAAAAAAAAAAAAAAAAAAAAAAAAAACGTCAGCCAGATTATAAGAGTGAAATAGCAAGTTCAAATATAAAAATTCATTAGTAACAAAAATAGAAAAAAAAACAAAAACGAAAGCATCAAATAAAAATAGCATATTAAGGTTAAAACACATAAGGTGTCATAAGGATTTCGTGAGAATCTTTAAACTTACTATCATCTAAAACACACTCCAAGCCTTGTTAATGTTTCATATTCACTGCAACAAGTTTAAATAAGACAATTCATACTGTACAACAAAGAATTTGCTTTTAGAATGAACATGCAACAGTTGGTTATTTCAACTTAACCTAAAAAAGGATGGCATTATCGCTTTACAATAAGATTGTCCTTGTTCTAAAACTGAATAAATATACAAATAAAAAATTTAAAGTTCCCATGGCCTCATACTGGCACCAGGGTGGACCTTCCACGAGTTTGCCTAACCAAAACCATGACTGCAAACAGCACTGCAGGGTAACCTTAAGGAGCGAAGCCCCTCGAGGAAATTTTAGCCTAGCAAACGACACAGCATTTGCATTGAATTCTGATTGATGAATGGATGACAGATTGCCTACTATCGTCCTTGTCATCCAACCATCTAGTGCCAAACGAAAAACAGGTCGTCCCCGAATGGGCTGGGAGGAGGTCTTAAGGATAATTTAAGGGAAACCACAACTTCTTGGAAGGGTGTAAAGAGGGAGGCTTCGAATAGATTGGGATGGAGGAGTGAGTTATTGTTAGTAGTAGTAGTAGTCGTAGTAGCAGTTGTTAAGAAAAGAAAAGACTTACAAGAATATTTAGCATAGCTCCTGGATAAGAAATGGTTATCTTTGACTTTTTTGGATTTGATGTTTTGATGACATAGTTTTCTGGAAAAGATGCAGGAAGGATACACCAAATACCATCCGTATCCAGTTCCAAGGGTCTACCGATTTGCTCAACTAATTCTCTTGCCTTACGAATAATAGAGGCTCCGGTGTAACATACAATTCCAGCCATTTCCATGCTATGCCAGCGAGCCCTGAAAGAATAACAGAATTTACCAGACGAGCTTGACTTTAGAAAATATTGGAACTCCAACAAAGAGAAAAAAGATAAAGACAAGAAATCAAAATTTAACAACTAAGCAATATGAAAAAAAAAACAATAATATGAAAAAAAGCTAAACCACGTGAAAATTTGTCTCAAGACTTTAGTTGTAAAGTAGTTCCTATAGCCATTCTTACGGTTCCAAAATCTTGTAAACTATGTTTAATAATGTAAACAGATGGTAAGCTGTTCTAATCAAACTTGGATAATCAGTGAGGTTATTTACATTTTAAGAAGTATTAGCTTGTTGCACGAAAATATTATTGAAGATGGAGCTTAGCCTAGCATGTTCCTCCACACTTAAATATTTTAGAAAATTCTCTCTCTTCATCTTCAATTCACTTGAATCTAAGGAAATGTCAGTGCTAATCTTTGAGGTAATTGTTAGAAAATCAATAATTCCTAGTTATTATACTGCATTTTTAAAGTCAAGACCTTGAATGGCTAGAAAGTGCTGGGTATTAAATACAAATGACAAGTCATAACGCCGGCCGTTTTCCAACTGAACACAATAAAATTGATAATAGCTATATATATATGTATAATAACATAAATTCTTTCAATCCCCACCCTTCAAAATAGTCAAATTCTGGCCTTTTCAAAATAATTTCTAAACACCAGTACCAAATTAGTTATTAAGATAAAAGTCGTACAAATCCTGAGATTAGGAGGACCCAGGCTCAAAGTCCCCTTACGCATGGTGGCAAGAAGAGGTGATATCATATTTGTAATAACCTCACTAAATTTAGTTAATTAAGTCTTTAAGTTTCAGGCACCAGAGCAAAAGAGAACTTTTTTTCTGCTGCTATTCAATTTGAAACCTACCATTTTGCAGACTAAGACTAAAATAAGTAATAAAAGATGAGGGACATCAATAGCATCGGATCTTTAGACATTTGAAAAAAAAAAAAAAAAAAATTGTCGGACTAGGATATCACACAAGAAGAAAAGTAGAGTAATTTGGTTGTAACTAGAATGTATGTGCTTAATACTAGACAAACATATCTAAAATATGTCTTTTGCTAAAATTATAGTGTTATATGATTTATATTGCAATCACTTCGTTTCATTCAGAGGGTATGGGTGGGGAGGGGTGTGTGTGTGGAAAATTACTAATTTATGTATCTAGAGTCCCCAGATGGTATAGAGCCTGTTCTAGATTTTTTACTCAACGTGGTTCAGAGCCCTTTCGAGCTTTCATGTTCGTACAAAATACGAACATGAGATGCTTTTTTTTTTTTAAATTAACAAGTATCTTGGAAATCTCGATTAAGATGCAATTATTTCTTTATTAATCTTTAACCTGCAGCATATTTTGAAGGCCAAACAGATCTAATATAAAATCTCATATTGCTGAAAAATTGCGTTTGAACACTAGTTTTATGACCACTTGAATCTTTTGTTCATTTGTTCTTTCAAACTGGCTTCAGTTTACTTCAGGCAAAAGAAGTTCTTGTTCAAGTTGGCTTCAGGCAAAAAGCAACTTAGTAAAAGAATTATCGTTCGACCCACAACTAAGTATTGGCATATTCATTCCAAGAATGGCACCCCTAGACCTGTTTTTCTGAGCTTCATACTGAATTTTAATAGCATAACGCCAAATAGTAATTGTAGGGCAGAAGTTCATCTTAACAGGCAGTCACTATTATTTGAATCTCATCCTGATTTCTACTTTCACTTGAAAAACTTAGAACATTCTCAGTAATCTCTGGAAATAAGCTTTGCCTTTTTTTATTGTTTCTAAGAGGTACATCGAAAGAAATACAAAAAAAAAAAAAAAAAAAAAAAAAAAAAAAAAAAAAAAAAAAAAAAAAAAAAAAATCATGATTAGATGGTAAATACCTCCGATTAGGTCATACTGCAGTTATTATTGAAGTGTTCTGAAGTAAACACATAAGCAATCTTCTATAATTCAGCACCGGTATTAAAACTTGCTCTAACTTCCGTGTGTATCATCACCGAATATCCCCCTCCTTTCCCTCAAAGTTAAATAGTTTTTGAGTGAGAGTATATTAAATAATTCACATTTCTTTCTTTACAAAGTTAAATAAAAAATACTACCCTGACACGTATCTAACCAAAATTAGTTGATTTTTTCATTAATTTTTAGTCATTCAGAAGCGGAATATTTCTCTTTTCTTTAACTTAAGGAATAAGGTTGATCTTCTGCCTAAGACTTCCTTGCTAAGGCTAACAGCATGATTCAATAAACTTCGAAATTTGAACAAAGAGTCCTACTGTGACTACTTAAGGTTTGATTGGCAGGGTTGATTCGTTTCCAAGTTAGTTCTGGCTTATTTGTATTCGGGAATAAGACCTATTGACTTGATAAACAGTCCTTATCCCTTCCCTTAAAATATTAATTCATTGGACGGACATAGAAAATAGTAATATGTACTGCAAAACCCTTACGAACGTTATTGAAAAAAGCAATAGATACCCAATTCAGAAACCCAGAAACCCAATTGTTGGGCGCGAAAGACCTTTAAGGACTAAATCGACATATTTTAAACAACTTGCACTTATCATCTACTCCGGTGATTTCGAGTCCGCGCCAATCATAGTCTACGCAATAGCACAGGTCACTCACAACAGAGCGATTTGTCTCCCATGTTTTCCTTTTAACTGTCGTTGTTTTCTTCTCAAAAAAAAGAATAAGGAATAGTGATAGAGGTTGAGACTACAATGAATCGACTACGCTAAGCATGGCTGGGGCGTCCCACCAAACCTAGTAAAGAACGAACTATAGCACATAATAACAGAAAACTTAAAAACGCGTTGAAAAAAAGCCAAGTGAGGAAGAAGCGCCACTTAAAGTTGATTCAGGTGTGATAACTATTATTTCGAGTAGCCTTAACGGTATAAGTTATTTTGAAACGAATTTATAGAAGTTTCAAGAAATAAACTGAAACCCTCGAAAATGGCATGGGTTGAAATAAAAACTGCGCCAGTAGAATTACCATAGCCGAAAGCCCTATATAGAATTAAAGTCCCCCCATCTTCAGCAACAAGAAAAATCACTTTTTCGCATAGGAAGCAGTGATTTGCCTCCTTTTTCTTTCCACATTTTTTTTTAGTTAATTTAAAAAAAAAAAAACTTCCGAAGAAGACATTTTTCAAAGAAAAGTAACGGCCATTTTAAACTTAAGATCAGCAGATACAAATACATGTGAAAATTCAAACTCGAAACGACCAGAAATTACTATTAAAGACTAAATGAAGCCCAAAACGAACATAAATTAAATAAACAATCATAGCAAAAAAACATACAACAAGTACTAATATAAATGAATAAATAAATCTTAAAGCGAATAATGCTTAAATTAAATATGCAAATCAAGCTTAAAACGAAAAAAAAAATATTTTGCTATTGAAGTATAAATGAAACCCAAAACGAACAGAAACTAAATAAAACAATCAATGCAAACAAACATACAATAGATATTAATGTAAACGAATAAATAAACCTTAAAACGAGAGCAACTTAAACTGAATATCCAAATCAAGCTTGAAACGAACAAAAATCACTACAAACAAGAGTTTGGGTATTGCCTCCTTCTCTCACTGTAAAAGTCTCAAACCTACTGCGTCATTGGCGCTTTACTGAAAATGATTTTTATTACAAATGTTTTCTTTTGTACTTCATATTGAAAATAAACATCAAAATTACCGTAAAATTTTGAACTGATGAGCTTTCATATAATTATACATCAAATATTAAGTTTAATTTATTAGTTCTTTCTAAAATTGTTCAAGACGAATATAGTTCCACTACAAACAAGAGCTGGATACTGCCCCCTTCCTTAACTGTAAAAATCTAAAGCCTACTGCGTCATTGACGCTTCACTGAAAACGAATAATATTATAAATATTTTCTTTTCCAGTTCTTACATCATTGAAAATGAAAATAAAATTACAGTGAAATAAAATCTTGAACTCATGGATTTTTCAACAATTAACATCATTATATATCAAATATTCAATTTGATTTTGTTTATACTTTCCAAGACTGTACAAGACACATATAGTTTTCTTAACTTACAACGCCTGCCCCCTGACCCTGGGGGTTTGTGTCGACACGGAGTTTTTGTTATATGATCTTCGAACTATTTTTAAAAAAATGGCTATCTTAAAATTTTTATCGGATGCATTTGGGAAACACAGTTCGTGGGGGGGGGGACTGTTTACCCTCCGATCTCTTTTGAATCTTAAAAAGTGAACAAAAACTTTCAATGTCCAATCAAATGAGCCCTCTCTGAAGTTTATACGAGCATTTTTTTTTTTTTTTTTTTTTTATTAACAAATGGGTCACAAAAAAAAACAACATACAAATCTCCATATAATGCTAACAAAATAAACTGCATATAATACCAACAATATCAAATTAGGTCCCGACGCATATTAGCGTGTTTGGGATGACCCAAAAAAAAGGGATCACTTCAACTACTTATACACTAATACACTACCTCGGGGAAATAATACTCTCTGACTCCTCCTCTCCTCCCCCACCCCTACTAAACAATTAATCAACATTCGAAGGATAATACATTTTTTTTATTTTACAGGGAACTTAAAGGAATTCAACACTCATATTCTATGATTCATCATGCTTCCTTTCATATACCGACAATCACCTCAATCAAACACAGGAAAATTTTTCTCTTTTAACACTCACAAACATATACTCACTCCCAGATCAATCACCTTATCCGTGTCTACAATACTGGTTAAAACAAATACATCGCAAAGAAGCACGAAATTCCTCAAGAACCTTCTTACCTTTTAGTTCCGCCGGAAGCCTGTTCCATACTTCAGGACCAATATACCTAATAGAAAATTTAGATCTGGTAGTAACTGGAACCGGCGTTCTAACTAATTCAACATTTCTAGTTTCATAACTATGATCCCTTTCATTATAAAGTTCCGAAAAACATGCAGGTAACAAATTAGAACGAAAAAAAATTTATACATAAACAAATTTACATAAAATTTAACCAAACCAAAGAATGGTAAAATTTTTAATTGGTGATACCTCGATCTTACCGAATTTTGGGACAAATCATTGGTCAAAACTCTTACAGCCTTATTTTGTAACACACGGAGCGGATACAAATGGCTAGTGAACGTCGACGACCAAACTGTAACACAGTACAGCAAATATGGATGAATAAGAGAAAAATATAACATTCTAATGACCTTTTTAGGAAAAAAATTTTTCAGCTTCCGCAGAGTTCCAACATTTTTGGCTAATTTAGTACTTATAAATGCAATATGATCTTTAAAACTTAGGCATTCATCTACAATTACACAAGATACCTTACTGTACTTGTCCGTTTTATACTTCCATTTACTAACTCAATTTCTTCAATCTATGGATAGTAATTTGCACTTCTGCCATATAACATGAACATTGTTTTCTTCTGATTAACAAGCAGTTTTGTTCACTCGCATCCACCTCTCGATTATCACCATTCCTTGTTTCATGCCATTTTTCAAATCCGCTTCTGTTTTCGCAGCCATTGTAAATTGAGTATCATCAGCAAAACTTGGAAGTATTGCTCGCACCGGGCCATCAGTGTACCTTGGAGTTGACAGTTGTTTGAGGCATCCATTTAAATCATTAATGTACACAAGAAATAATAGGGGACCCCAACACAGACCCTGTGGCACACCGCACTTTACTTACCATCTCTTCTGACAGGACTGTGCCCAGCCGTACTCTTTGCATTCTTCCTTCAAGAAATGAAGCAATCAAGTTCAGACTTTTAAAAACGAATTCCAGCATTTTCAAGCTTAGCCAATAAAATCTTATGATCAACACAGTCAAAAGCCTTCATAATATCTAGAAAAATTGAACCCACCTTTAACCCTGAATCTAGGCAATCGTTAACAAATGTTGTCAAAAATAATAAAGCATGCTCTGTAGACATATTTTTTCTAAAACCAAATTGACTAGAGTGAAAAAAACATCTTTTTTCAAAATAATCCATCAGTCGTCTATAAATCAATTTCTCAAAAATACGAGAAATCATTGGAAGTAGAGATATCGGACGGTAGTTGTTCATATCTTCCTTATCACCTCCTTTATACAGAGGAATAACCAAAGCACTTTTCAAGCAATTACGGTACACTCCCAAATTCAAAACATTGATTAAAAAGGTACAACAGATGACTAGATATAATTGGGTAAATTTTTTGAAATATTTGAAAGGTTATTAAGTCCATTCCAGCTGCCGATTTTTTCATACTTTTTAAGATATCCTCAAGTTCACGCGATCTCACTGGTTGAAGATAAATGGTTGTATCACTTGCTTCAGGAAGAAAATTCTGGTATGTACCATCACCATTTATACATTCCACAGATGTCGATATTTTTAGCCCTACTTCTGAGAAGTGGGTACACAAGTTATTGGCTACACGCCTACACCACTATCCGACTCCCGCGGCAAATTACTAGGAGTTATTGGTTCACTTTTTGGGCTTATTACCGACTTAATCAGTTGCCAAGTTTTAGCTGGGTTTCCTTCATAATCTTTAAATTTCTGTGCAAAGTAATCAATTTTTGCCTTTCTTAAAAGACTTTTTAACTTTCTATTAAATTCTTTATATTGTTCTTTATCAGATGCTGAATCTTGAGTCACGCATCTTTTATACATCACTTGCCTTTTTTCCATTGAGGCTAGTAATCCTTTTGTAATCCAAGGTTTAATTGGCAACTTATATCTTTGCTTTGTCTCTTTAAACTCCAAACACTCTTGAAATAGTAATTTTATTTTTTCATACCATTTACCAAATTTGGTATCAATACCCGTACTATCCTGAAGAAACTCAAAATCTGCACTTTTAAGCTTCCGCTTAAACTTCAAAAGCACATTTCCATCCATATAAGGCATCTTTGGCACACTTTTATTCTTGGGGTTTGGACCAAATATTCCAGGTACAGATATTGCAACACCAAAATGGTCAGACGCACTATTAATAACTACTGTGGGGCATAAATAATTCATATTTACGAAAATATTATCAAATTATAGACTCTGAAATTTTTGTCACTCGTGTGCATATGTTAATTGCAGGATAAAAAAAACCAAAACCTAACATTGTGTTAAAAAAATGTCTTCCTTCCATAAGAACCATATATGCCCCCGGGGCATAATTTACAACGCCTGCCCCCGGGCCCTGGGGGATTGTGTCGACACCGGTGTTATTGTTATACAATCTTTGAGCTATTTTTAACAAAATGGCTATCTCAAAATTTTTATCAGATGCATTTGGGAAAAAAAGGACGTGGGGGAGGGGGGGGCTAGTTGCCCTCCGATCTCTTTTGACTCTGAAAAAGTGAACTAGAACTTTCAATTTCCAATCAAATGAGCCCTCTTTGAAGTTTATACGAGCAGCATCCCTTCCGTAAGAACCATATATGCCCTTAGGGCATAATATACAACGCCTGCCCGCGGGCCCTGGGGGTTGTGTCGACACCGGAGTTTTTTTATATGATCTTTGAACTATTTTTAACAAAATGGCTATCTCAAAATTTTTTTCGAATGCATTTGGGAAAAAGGGCGTGGGGGGGGGGGGGGCTAGTTGCCCTCCGATCAGTTTTGACTCTTAAAAAGGGCACTAGAACTCTCAATTTCCAATCGAATGAACCCCTTCCGAAGTTTATGCGACGACCCCTTCCATATGAAGCACCTCTGGGGAAAAAAAAATTAAAAATAAATAATAAAACATTGGAGCCGTATGGCCTTTACTATAGGCAACGCTATAGCGTTGCCTCTGATAAATTCCAAAAAATCACAGTCTAGATAACGCAATAAGAAACAACAATGAAACAAAATCGAGTTCTTTGGACAAAGACCAAAATTGGTCTTTTAGGCAGGATGTCGACATAAAACAGCATTTCCTACGTAACTTACACTCAATAGGGATACGGATGAAATTCAATTGAACCCCATGCATAATAAACTTATAGTGGTAGATTCGAGTAAGCTACTGTAAAGCTATATTGACTAAATAGTAGTAAAGCTTATCAATTTACCCTTTCCTCATAACATAGCCGTAAAAGGAATTGAGAATACATTTATGGGCCAACTGGAGTGAATCGTAGAGAACTTCTCGATTTTTTGCAGACTTGATTTCACCTGCATCTCCTTTAGCTATTGCATCAGAAACTTGCTTTTTAGCGGTCTGCAAAATAGAGTGCAAACTAATCATAGCAAATTCATGGTTTAAAACTCTCTTCAGCAATTATTAATAACATAGTAAAGGTTTGTTTTCAAACCACTTGCATCTTTATAAATTAGCTTGTTAATCCAAAAAAATTACACTCCTCCTCCACTGGAAATAGGCATAATAAAAAAACAAAGTCACAACAATTGTATCTTGACTACAATTGTCACTTTATTACTTTATCATCACATATCTGAATATCCTGGCATGGGTTAATGTAACGAAAGCACCTGGTTTGAGAAATATTACAAAGTATTATTCAAAACTAGCACTTTGCTAGCAGATCGAAGTTTACTGAAGGCTCGTGAAAGAGATTTCACCGACGTATGCCATCTTGCACACACTTCCAGCCAACTTACGGTGTTTATTTTACATTACATGCAATACTTAATAGTGCAACATTAGGAGAAACAACTAAACTCGTAAGTCACCAGAGAATATTTTAAAGTGTCTACAACAGCGATCAAACAGCAGCAACAATAGCCTATAATACAGAACGGAGTCCCTGGGCACATTATGACATCCTAAGTAGCCGTGTCTGAAGCGGCGAGTAACCTGATGTTCACACAGACAGGTGAAGTGCGGAAAAACGCAATGCGGTGCGTATTCCACATCGCATCGATGCAGCGGTGAAACCGCAGGGTCAGTTCACATCAAATTTTAGCAAGGCAAAAAAATTTAAATTTGAGAAATGCTGGCAATTCCATTCAACCATATATTCGGCATTCTTTTGATGTAACAAAGAAGAAGAAAGAGAGTAAGTAAAAAAAAAGTCAAATATTTGCTTTTTAACTTATTTAAAAACACCTCAAGGATAAAAGACAAATTAAAAAATAAACCATGTCACCACATCATGATCCCCCAATAAACTACATCCTTACTTGGCAAACTTGTCTCGATTGTGATCTCTTTCCAAGCCTTCTGAATCAAACTGGACCTTTTATATTAAGGATGACTTTCGTCAGATATTATTAGATGGAATTTGATAGCCTAGATCAGCCTTTCAATTGCCTCCATGTTATTTTCTTCCGCAATCTGCAAGCGTTTAAACCGCGTGCGCTGGATTTTTTCAACGCATGGATCTTGCTGAAAACCGCAAGGATGGACGGGAAGATACGTACGCGTTCCTCCGTAAAACGCAATCCGCAGCGGTTTTTAGCAGATGTGTGCTCTGTGTGAACATAGGATAAGGGCCATTGAGCTCCTCAAAACCAGTGGGCGATGAAGCACCTGTCTTAAGAAAGAAGTTCGCCCTCTATTGCATCATAATGACTTGTCATTAAACTTATGGCTCCAGAAAACGAAACTACCCAAAATTAAATGTTCCAAAATGTTTGAAGTTTAAAAATTCGCATGGCCGGATGTATTTGTCAGAGTCTGTGAAAGACTATGAATGATGTGAACGGGAAAAAGTAGGCAAGGTACCTGTGCCTACTTTCTAGGGACCAGAGACGCGTTTCTCAAGATGATTATTTGCACAATCGCAAAAACATCAATGTATTGCACTAGAAAGAGTGGAAAAACTTATTGACAGCATCTTAATACAAAACTATGGTGTTATACTACTGCAAAATTTTCACTGTGTTTAGACATGGTTATTACAAGTAAAAATTGCTCAATTGCCACACTGACTCAAGTCAATAAATTGAGCATCGGAGAAATGAAAAAGAGCTCGTTTTTATAATATAGTGCCAATATTGAAAAAAAAAAAACAAAGAAAATATATTCATAAAGTTTCCTGCTGACTTGTGGGCTTGATTGTGAATATCCTTTTACTACCACTTAGTGCAAGAGTGCAAAGGTACTAGAGAAGGTTTCTATGACTGATTATAATTCAACAGCAAAAATGTTTTGAGTCACTTCCTATATAATTAAACAAATTCCCTTCTGAACTCAAGAGGCTGAATTAACTGTGCTTTCTGTAAAATCTTAAAAGATCTAAAAAGCGGAGTTCATTGATTTTCCTCCTGAGTATCTCAATTGTGGCCAGTCAATTCTGACCATATGCAACAAATATTTCAGTGCAAATGCGAACATTAAAGAGCAGGTCACCCCCCCCCCCCACAAATTTACACTAACATCATTTCTTGCCAACTTTTAAGTGAGTTAAGACCATCATTTATTTGAAAATAACTTTTACAAATATTAACCAAATATGTCAAATATGGTGCAGGAAAGGAAACAGAAAAATGAAAACGAGTAAAAAAGAGTAAAAAAAAATATATAAAAAACACTAAGATTTAGACAAGAGTATTAAAACAAAGTCCAACTGAATCTGCAAAACCAATCTTAAACATGTGAGATATGACAATTAAAAACATTACATACTTTAAGATTAGATAATTTAAGTTCTTACTTTAGAAAGGCCTTTGTATTCATATCTTCGGTCCCGAAATGCTCTGACCGTATCAACATAGAAACTGTTTTCTTTCTGACATATCGTTTGTTTCCTCTCTTCCATTCTAGTAACATGAACCTTTTTGTATGCTTTTCGACAGTACTCAGTTAATCTTTTCTTCTCAAAAGCAGCTTGTTCTTCTCTTTTGTAAGCTCGTGATAAGCTCGGACAGGCCCACCGGGAATAACAGCAGGGAATCGCTCCATCTCTAGCTGCTGTTGAATACGCTGATACTCTCCTCTTGTCGCAGGCACTGGAAATTTTACATTTAAAAATACAAGCATAATCTCTACTAAATTTGAATTCACTGAAAGTTTAACATTTAAAACACAAGAATGGACATTCTCTAATAAATTGGTATTCACATCCATGTCTAATTAGGCTTCTTTCTTACGCACGCATCTGACTAGACATCGACGTCATCGACATCGACAGTCCTTTCATAGGGTGCTAATATCTAGACATACAACCGAAGTGAGAACTTTCTTAATAAAAAATATAAACACAGAATGAAAAATGATCGCCATAAAAACTTTTTAATTGCCCGAATTTTAATCGTATTTACAGACGTATCTGTAAATCGTCTTAAATAATCGCTAAATTTTACAATATGTATACATTACTACTACTAAACTACTACTAACAAGTCACAGCAGCACCAAGCCACTTGAGGCAAACACAGCTACGCATGCTCCTCCTCTATCCCAATCCATTCAAAGCCTCCCTCTTTACACCCTCCTAGGTACTTCCCATTTCCTGTAAATCTTCCTTTATGACATCCTCCCACCCCAATTGCGGACGACCTGCTTTCCATTTAGCCCTAGACGGTTGGCCGAAACGGACAATCTTCGGCAATCTGTAATCCTTCAACCACAGAACGGGACCTAGCCACCTCAACCTTTCTCTCATTATAGCCCTAGAAAAGCGGAGTTGAACCACACTTTTCGCACAGCCTACTGTTTGAAACACGGTCAATCCGCCAGGTACCCAGAACAATCCGTAGGCAATTTCTCTAGAAGACATCCAGCAAATCATTATCCGCTCTTCGGAGCGCCCATGCTTCAGAGCCATATTTGACCACTGTCATCACTGTAGCTTCCTATATTCTTATCTTGGTTTGGAGACTTATCTTCCTATTCTTCCAAAAAAAAATTTAGCTGTGAAAAAACACCCTGAGCCTTGGCTATTCTACTTTTTAACATCTTCACTTCTCCCACCATCTTTACAAGTAATAATACTAAGGTAAGAGAAGATGTACACCTGGTCAATCTTTTCGTTGCCCAACGTCACCTTTTTCATCTTCGCTTATCACTACCCTTAGCGACGATTAGTCTTCTTAACATTAATTTTTGAACCTATTCTAGTACCCTGAACTCGCAAAACCTCTAAAAGCTCATTCATTTTGATCACACTTTCATACAGGATGCTTAAATCATCAGCATAATCTAAGTCCAGGAGAGTCTTTCCTCCCCTTGATACATTATTATTTGATATAGATATATATATATATATATATATATATATATATATATATATATATATATATATATATATATATATATATATATATATATATATATATATATCTAATATATATATATATATATATATATAATATGTATATATATATATATATATAATATGTATATATAATATAAAGAAAGAAAAACGAGCAATATATGGGGTTTTTAAAGGCCAAATGAAAATACTGAAAAAACACAATATATATAATATATATAATATGTATATATATATAAAGAAAGAAAACGAGCAAATAAAGCGAATATTTCGAGAGGACAAATGCCTCTCTTCTTCAGCGCGAAACGAAACAATGTATCCAAGGAAAGTGCCAAAGAAAAAAAAACAACAAAAAACACAACGCGGAAAGTCAATGTGAAAAGAACCAAAAAAACAAAGAAAAATTCAAAAACTTAAAAGATGAATAAAATCCAATAAAAGCCAAAAATTATGAGAATTAAAACCAAATACCTAAAAACCATAAAAGCGAGTTATTCGCCAATATCCGCGATTTGCACAAAATCCAAAAAATCATGAACTGCCATCGACGGATACTAGCGAACAACTGAGAAATAAAAGAAAAGAAAACCATTCATTCACTCAAAAACAAAACGAACCAGCAATTAAATAAG
This sequence comes from Artemia sinica, assembly GCA_027921565.1. Classification (NCBI taxonomy): domain Eukaryota; kingdom Metazoa; phylum Arthropoda; class Branchiopoda; order Anostraca; family Artemiidae; genus Artemia; species Artemia sinica. Next base: position 36,855,117 of record CM051265.1, read on the forward strand.
TTGGAGAACTATGTCATCTGATTTCGAATTTTAATTATTGCATTTCTTGCAGACACCTTTGAGACCTAAGGGGTTGTTCACGTGTTTGATTATATGACTGGGAAAGTGGTTCAAGGTTTATTTCAGGGACTACTAAAGTATCGGCTTCTCTTTTGAGAAAACCGAAATATGACTCGTTTATTCTTAAATCACCGGAATCTCTGTTTAAAGCTAGACCTAAATGTTGGTTTTTATAAATTTCAACAGCTTCTCTGTAGTGCTTGTCAATACCTTTGTCATGCGAAATTAGGGTAGCTTGATTAAACAAAATAGTATGGTCTGGGTTTTCAAAAATTTGCTCATCAAGGGCAGAGTCAAAATTTTCTGGTTTTGGCCGCCGCTTTTTAAGTGTATTACTAATTGAACTAGAGTATTGAGTTAATCTATCCGTGAGTCGCTGATCAGTTCTTCCGATATACCAAAGACCACACGAACAAGGAATTCTGTAGACACCGGAGTTTTCACCTATCGGGATAGGGTCTTTACCTTGATAAATTTGGGAACTTTTTCCTCGTTTTTCTTTCTTTATGTGATGTCAGGTCAATGTGGTTTAAGAAATTATCAATATATAATATATATATATATATATATATATATATATATATATATATATATATATATATATATATATATATATATATATATATATATATATATATATATATATATATATATATATATATATATATACATACTCTCTTCAAACGAGCAATTGTGTATATATTTATGTATCAATGTGAGATTTTTTGGCCTGAAAAACATTCTAGATAAGTCACGCATTTGAGAAAAGTCGCTTACAGTCTTTTTTGACAAAAAATTCATATGAGTGACGTCATATTTATGAGAACATTTTAGGAGCATAAATTACATCATTTTCCCCCAAGCGTGGTCGTATCGTTCTTAGTATCTATGATGCATGCAAAATTACAAAAGATGACAAATGACTGAACAACTAAAGAAAAAGGGCATAGAACAAGAAACAGCAAAAATCATATGGAATCGCAAAGGAAAACGTTGCACAACGAAACCTGCTGTTAGAAGACATAGCAAAATTGCAATGGAATGAAGAGACGTGTTGGTTTAGTGTGTGTGTGAGTCTGAGAGGCATAAACAGGAAGATGGATTTGGTTTCACGCCAGAATTACTAAATTTCATTGAAATAGCTGATTTTTCACCCTGGAATGAAGAAATGTTATTTTTAGCGTCTGCAAAGATACACAGGAAGGATAAAATTAATTAACGCCAGAATTCCTTAACCGCCCTGGAACGGACTGAAGTTAATTTGGGGTCAGTGAAGGATAAACAGGAAGAGGAACTGAACTCATGCCAGAAAAAAAAAATCATACAAGTAGCATCAAATTTATATACATTCAAAGAGCAAAAATTACATCATTTTCCCCCAGGTGTGGTCGTGTCATTTTTGTATCTATGACGCATGCAAAATTAAAACGTCGACAAATGACTCCTAATAGCTCAAGAAAAAGGCATGGAATGAGAACCAACAGAAATCCCATTGAATGCAAACGAAAATATTGCACAACGAAAATCTGCAGTAAGACAAGGCAAAATTACAATGGAATGAAGGAACGTGTTAGTTTAACGTGTTTGAGTCAGTGAAGGATAAACAGGAACGAAAAATTAATTTGTAGTAACCTCCTACACGTGCAAAATTAAAACTATAGATGACAAATGACACTGAACAGCTAAAGAAAAAGACGTGGCACAAGAAGCAACAAAAACGCATTGAACTAAAAGCGAAAATGTAACTTAAAACTTAAGAATAACATGATAAGTATGCTATCGCGTAAATTGGATATTTCAGAAATTAAAATACAATGAGGAGCGTGTTATTTTAACGTCTGTATAGGATAATTAGGAAGGAGGAATTAAATTCACGTCAGAATTTGCAAAGCGTAATTTAGTACTTCAGAGGGCATAGGCATTAGAACATTTCTGGTTATTACTGAATTACATAACAGCGAAATTAAGGCAAAAAAATAACGACTAGCGAAAAGCCGGGAAAGAAGTACACTAAATTTACGTTGCGCTAGAAAACTAGAGAACATGGAGAGGAAGACACTAACACACTGTTAGAAACAAATAAATAGCGATGTGCGGATTCATACAACACACACACACACAGAAAACATGCATGAAAAAGCAAACTGCTACTTACTAACTTCCATTCTAAGACGGAAAAAACTATTTAGACAATGAGACAAAATTAAAAACAACCACTAAGATTACTAAACTTTCAAATTTAAACATGCATATTATAAGTTAAGCACAAATTTTCAGATTTCCAGTAATGGAAGGTTGCTAGAAAAGACTAGCCATCGAACCGGTAAGTGTCAAACCACATCTGGTAATCTGGTAGGCAACTTAACCACTGATTTACTATGGCCTACCGATAAACTTGACGAAGCAGGCATGCTTATTGAAACTTAACTTCTCCTAATAACAAACTGGAATAGCAAAAACTTAAAACAAAGTTTAAATATACAATGAAACTCAGCGAGCCACATGTGGCAGGCAGCACAACTGAGCCAGTATGCAAAATATACAGGGTCGACAATATTCGCAATAAGTATTGACAAATTGTAATAAAAAACCCATTTGTCGAAGACGAGCCCGTAACCTCCTACTCATGGAGAGACAATTCTACCGCCAAAATAAGAAGGCTCACTATGAAAAAACAAATCAATAGCCATCGGTGGGAGTCGAGCAGACGGCAATAAAGAAGATATTATATGCACATACATAGTTAAACCTAACTCTACACCAAATCCGACTCTACACGTCTGAAAAACATAAGCCAATGTACAAATTAAAAAATTAGGCCTGGGCTCTTTACAGCAAATAATGTTAACTTTCACTACAGAACTTGCCGTCGGTAGGAGTCAAGCACGGCACATATTGTAAACGGTTTTTTCTTTGTCGTAAAAAAAAATTAATAACAATCACATTTAATTAAATTTATAATTTCAAACTTTTATACCTATCGTACCACTACAGCCATTTATGCTTTTAGTGTCAAGGTATGTTCACAAAATCCACAGCTCAGGTATGAAGCTTCCCTCAATAGGAAGCTGTAGCACTGGTTGGGTACCTTTGCAGACTGTATTTGAAAGTTTCCACGTAGGGTCAATGGCTCTTTTCTACAATTACATCAACCACCTTTTGTCCAGCGATCTATCTCTACTTTTACCACTGTCTGCCGAGTCACTACGGTAAAGACGTAGAAGAACAGGACGGTCAGATCATCTACAAGAGGAGTAACCCCACAACGATTGCTTCAAGAACACCTCTGTAAGACATTAACCTCCATTTTGAAGTGTCCACCCAAGAAGATTATCCCTATAAACTCGTCTGTTTCAGTCTTTGAAAGGAAGTCCACCAGACACAGTTCTAGACAAAAAACTAGGCAAAGGGTTTTGACTAGTGGCATATTAGGTCCAAAGTTTTCAGCAACCTGGTGCTTCACTTGGTGCTTCAATTCAAAGCAACAGTCAAGGCCAGATATGAAACATGCCATCACTACTAAATTACATATAATTACTTCAGGATAACTAGTGTTTATGTTACCAAAATCAAGATGGCGGTTATTTCCTATATTGAGGTTGAGTGCCGTTTATGTATTTATTTATCCTCTTTAATTTGTAATATATGATTTTCTGTGCTTAAGCTGTATATCTTTAAACGCTATTTACATTCTGCTAGCCTTAAACATTACTCAAGGGTTGTTTTTGGAATTTTCTATGTACTTACTGAACTCGCCCTCCACATCCATGTCATTTCACGTTGACATGAAGCACCAGGTTTGTTGAAATCACAAGCTGCACAAATTGTCTCATCAACCATGGCAGACGTTGAAGTCGATTTGTTAAAATGATATTGGGATACATAGCACCTGAAAAGAAAATTACCCTGTTATTTCTGTCAAAACCTTACCTTAGACCTTAGTTCCTCCTGTGCCACTAGAGGCACCCAGGACATCCAGGAAGAGCCGCCAATCATGCAAAAATTAATTCATTGACTAGAGGACAGAGAGTGGGCTTATGGCTCCTCCACATCTATGTCCATAAAAACCTCCGGCTTTTCAGCAAAAAAAAGGCCATGTTACACTTGTTTAAATAGAAAACATTTCTGACAGAGATAATCCTTTTATTGGCATCAACTATAACGTTCACTTTAGGAATTAAATAAAACTGATTCACTGGAAATTTTCTGTGACAGATTTACATGTTTTGAAAATAGTTTCATTTTTAAGAAATGATGTTAAATTGAAGAAGCATTCAGATTTCTAGCATCTTCATTTGTTGCCAAAACTGAAACAATCTGCTCCTTTTTTCTATAGTTTCTCTCCCCAACTGCGTAATATTCATGTTATTTTTTCTCTTTTCTATTCTTTTAACTGAACTTAGACCCGTTTCCTTTTTTCTTTCGATTTTTTTTTTTTTTTTTTTTTTTTTTGTCACAGTTGGTCAATTCGGCGTCAAATTTCTTAGCTTAAACTTTAGGTATTAGCTTATATATGTTGGAATTAGGAACTAGCTATATGTCGATACTGAATGAATGGATATGTTTTTATTGCCCACTCTAAAGATACAAAATCACAAGCGTTAGTAATGAAAAAATACAAAAAAACTAAAGCTTAACACTACGAAAGAAAAAAAAAACGATAAAAAAGAAAAAAACACTAATAAAGAAAATTTCAGAGGGCATTTCCTTATCCAAACTATGCCGAAAATTTTCAACTCTTTTCTGTTTAGCCTGATCAGGAATACAGTACTTTACACTAATCATAAAACTACTTTTCCAATGGGACAAACCTAAAAGAAGCTTTTAAAAACTTTAAAAACAAGACCCGAGTGTACATTTATTTGTACCTGATAGCAGAAACCAAAAAGGAGAAACAGCATGAAAATACGGCATAACAAGGAAAGAATGGAATTTTGCGCGATTATGACGATTACAAGAAACTTTCGAAGATGTAAGCATTCCGCATGCCTTATGGACTTCACTCGAAAAATCATTAGCTAATAAACGTGCTGATTTCAGATCACAGCCAATAGGGAGACCTAGGTACAATAGACTTGAAGCCTATTCAACTGTCTGATTACCAAACTTCAGATCAGGAACGGCGGAATTACTCTTACGTTTAAAAACAATAACCTCAGTCCTATTTTCATGAGACGATAGTCCAATTTCCGCATATGTTTTTCCTAAGGGCTGTGAAATTATTTACCATTGTAGCGAAAGACCGATTTAAGTTAAATATCAACTACTCTTTTACCACTGAAACAAATGCAATTGTTGGCATGTCTCCCATACCCCCACCGAAAATATTAACACCCAATGTATTGTGTAACTAATATTCCAAAAAAATTGAAATTGGCTAAAACTAGCAAGTTTCAATCCCTTACAGGCAGTGATAATATATTAAATATATTTTATTCTCATTTATATGGATTATTTTGAGGGTCTTTGTCCTAAGTTACTCAGCAAAGGCTATGAGAGAACCGAGCGTCAAATCGGAATGTAAAACTCTACTAAGCTTAGATTATGCAGACGATGTATCCTACATAAAAATGTTAGCAAAATGAGGGAATGTGTGAAGATTTTGAAGATTTGAGAATTAAAGGGTGCAAAAATAGATTTGAAAATTAATATTAAGAAGACTAAGTTGCTTAGATTAGAAATAAATGATGGTAAAGAAGTGATGTTAGATAAGGAGAAAATCAATTAAATGGATAGCTTCACTTACTTTCGAATTTTTATAGTAATGACAGTGATTACAGTGAAGATGTTGAAAGTAGAATAGTCAAGCGACAGGGTGTTCTTCGCAGTTGAAAAAAAAGTTGGGAAAAACAGAAAGACAAGTCAGGCAACTATAATTACAATTTTGGAAGCCACGGTAATGAAAGTGGTTAAGTATGGCTCTGAAACGTGAACATTTTGAAAGGTGGAGGAAGATTTGTTACAAGATTCTCAGGGGTATTATATAAGAGTCGTTTAAAGTACTCGTTTGACTGAAAAGCTATACAAAAATGTGGTTTGATCCAACTTTCTAAAGCTATAATAAAAGAAAGGTTAAGTTGGCTATACCATGTTTTACGGATGAAGGGTAGCAGATTGCCAAAGATTGTCCGTGTTGGCCTTCCTTCTGAGGCCAAACGAAAAGTAGACTATCCCGGCTGGGATGAAAGAGGTCATAAGAAAGATTTACAGGTAATTGGACTTCATGGGAGGGAATCAATTCTGCCACCCCACCTAGTAGTAAGGCTGATGAAATAATACCAATTCCCCCCCCCCACAAGGATGTTACAGACCATAAGAGGCACAACTAAGAGTCCAGCTGTTGCTTCCCAGCAAATATGGTAGTGATTGACTTGTTGTGATAAGTACGTAGAGACCCCTTTTTCAATCCCCCCCCCCTGGTTTGGTTTTGAACCAAACCAACCCCCTGAAACAGAATCGCTAAGAGACTAGCTGTGATCCTTGACTAAGTCTCGTCGAAATCCAGCAGAACCTTTCGTATATACCGCGATGACCAGAATTTATCTGCCACCCCTCCCCCCTCAACAGACACAGAGGATTTGTTCTGTGGCACTCAAAAACAAAATCATGGTATTAGCTGTTCCATCTCATGAAATTTAGTTGGGATTCAACAGCTGCTTCTTGTACATGTCCTGATGATGATTCAGAGAACCCTTCCCCGTACAGTTAGGATTCTGTCCAGACCCCAAAAAGACACAAAGAGCAAAATCGACTCTGAACTCCACCCTCGCGAAAAACATATGTAAGGCTCAAGATATAACTTCATATCTAGTTTTGTTAGATTATGGTGACCCGCTCTGGTAGATGTCATCATAACATGTAATGCTCAAACCCGTGTGGGATATGACAAACCATTCTGATTCTTGCTCTAATGATATGAATTTAAAAACCACCATTACCTCTCCCATAGAGTTGGGATTAGTTCCTCATCCCACAAGGCATAACAATGGCATTAGATCTTATGTCACACCAAGCTGCGTTAATATTTCTGGGAAATTTCTGATTCAAACCCTTTTGGTGAATTTCCTGATGACACGAAAACGGAACAACCTCTTCCACATGAGAATATTGGACTAGACTTCCAAAGGAGAGATTAATATACTTTATTCCCATTTCCCAACAAGTTTCGTTAAGACCAGACAACGCGTTCTGATTGATGTCGAGAAGGACAAGGATTTATGAATACTTTCTCACCAAAGAGGTCAAAATGGATAGTTACTAGCAAAATGTGCAACTAAGATTCGTTGATGTCTGATACCCTTTTCAGTTTTGATAACCGACCGCTTTCCGGACTAATTTTCTTTGGCATTTAAAAGACTAATTGAAGATATTTTGGGTCTATGTATACATGAAGAGTACAAGTAGTGAAAATTATTTTACGACGTACAGTTGAAGTTTTCACTCAAAAGGTTCCTTAAACATTCCCTCTAGAACATTTTATCTGGGGTCAATAATGGCTCAATAATGTATACTATTATATGTATACTATGTATTAGAGGTTTGTAGTTATGTGCACAGAAATCATTACAGCGGCTTTTCGGGCAATTAAATTATATATTAAGACCCTTGATTAGTATTTAAGTTGTTTATCATGTTTTATTCTATCACCTAGCATGATTTTATAGTTCGGAATCATCCACGTTTTCCTTCTTGGATGTTATACCGTTATATCAGTGAATGTTCTCACTTTTAAAATGACGAACCACGGAGAAAAAACTTCTAAACAATATCAAAAACCTCTTTATTTTGATTGGGCAAAAATATATATTCATAAGTGAGATATCGAACAACTAGCTGTAACAAAACCCAATTTTGACATGGGGCCGTATGGAACCACATAAAAGATAAAAGACATATGATCATTGTACGATAGAAACCAAAAGACAAGTTGCAACTATTAGTTTTTTTCATTTCTTCTTAATTTTTCACGTTTTCTTGTACCACAGTTATCACAAATCCCAATTGGCTCCATTTTGGTTGACCTAACGGGTCACTATGCTTTCATGATATCGTAATTAAATTCTGCAATAATCCTGGGAGCTTACAAATCGACTGTTTCCCGGTATCTCTAGATGTATATACATTTGGGATGGTATGCCACAAAACCGTTAAAAACATTGACATGTGTAAGTCAGATCTAAAAGTAAAAAAAGGATGATTTTCTACTCTTTTAGGGAGTTTAAACGGTAATTACTAAAACAGACTCATAATAAACGCATTAATTCATTTAGACAAGGAAAAAAGTATTACATACAACATCCAGGTGATAAATAATGGGCATTTCTAGCCTCATAGGTGTCTCTTTTAAGGAAATTAACTTGGTTTTTATTTCTTCGACAACTTCATTAAAGTTTGTTACCGTTCCATTGGAATTTTCTCTTCTTCAACCAGCGCATGCTTTAAAGTCCTTTCAACTGTGTCATGGAGCATCGCCAAGGCTTCTGACACCTATAAACATATTCTACACTAATATTAAGAGAAATGAAAGTGTGACAAAATCAAACGGCAATGCCTCAATATTTACTGACACCCAGTCGAAACTGTTAGTTTTAAATCGAACGAACTAGAAGATGAAAATGCTAAAGACTTCATTTTTAATGCAAGAAATGTTCTATGCGTTCTGATTAAAAATCATTCTCCATGATCGAGAAGAAATCCCCAAGCTAAAAAACATTGAAATCTACAAGCACCAGGAACCTCCAGATCAAAGTTCTAAAATTCTTGGTCAAATTTTTTCTTGGTTGCTTGGCTGTCGAAACAAACTTTAAGAAAATTTAGGCACTTTCGTAAGGAATGTAGGTAGGGATCAGAAGTAGCCTCTGGAAATCTGTCACCTCTTTTCCCCTCGACCAAGGTATGTGACTAACAAAGTTCAAGTAGATCTCAATCAATTTTATGCAAAGTTCTGAAAGGGATTGTAATCTTTCGAAAATAATCATTTCCATGACCTATGGACCCAGGTACTTGCCCCATTACTTGCAAGCCCCGTCAGTGAAGAGAAACAAAATACCTATCTTTCTCCTAAGAATGCATAAAGTCCACCTCGGGTCTGTAATCATATAGATTGAAAATCTTTGTGTGATTTCCAAGGTGTAACATGCCTTCCTTTCTGCTAAAAATCTGGCAGGGAGAAGAGGGAGGGAGGGCCCTGGAGGCACTACGGCCCACTACGGTCCAATCATACTGATTCAAAATCTTTCCCGGACTAATTTCCTATTAAGGAGAAGAGTGTCTATCTTTCTACCAAAGAACCCATCCAGTTGGAGGGACCTAAGAACCCCATTTGTCCTGCATGCCTACATAATGAGAATCATTGCATAAGGCCGTTTCAAAATAGGCTTTGCAAAACCAAGTTTAGTCCTTAAATCATATAGATTGAAAAACTCTTGTATGATTTCAGTTCAAACGAGTAGTAACATGCTTATCTTTACGCAAAAAAAAAGTTGGAGGGTATGAGCGGCAACATTGTTGTGGGGGTCACTGGCCCACTTTGCTTCTCTAAAAATCTTTTGTCTGATTCTTTTTCCAACAAGGTACAACGTGGTTATCTTTCTGCTAAAAAGTTGATGCAGGAGCAATGGGGGAAAAGTTGGCTCGGGAGTAGTGTAGGGTATTTGAAGGGCATATGGACCTACTTTGGTCCTTCAATAATAAACATTGTAATGATTTTTCTCAGGATTCCGGCTCAAACTGTGTATAATATGATTACCTTTGCAAAAAAGTCGGTGGTGGGAGAGGCTGGTTGTTGCGAGGACTGCTAGCCTACTTTTCTTCCCCAATCATACCGATTGAGAATCCTTGTAGGATTCAATGTTCACAAAATGTGTCAAATGCCTACCTTTCTACTAAAATGTTAGAAGCAGAAGGGATAGGGGTACACTCACGTACACTAGGCTCTGACTCAACAACAAGTGGCTACCATCATTTCGAGCACCAAACAAAAATTAGGCGTAACTTTCTGAAATATAATGTCAGAAATATCAGCCACACGGGCATATTAACCAGTCCACAGTTTCTCGCAAAAAAAAAAAAAAAAAAAAAAAAAAAAAAAAAAAAATCAGCGGTAGGTTGAAACCAAAGGGTTGCTCGCGAAATAAAAAAATAAACAGGAAGACTTCTGGTAAGCAGTGTCTAAAATAGGTTAAATAGGTAAAACAAGTTTGTACTTCATAACTTAAGTTACGAATTATAAAATGTCATTTTTCTAAACAAATTTTCTTCTTGTCATAAACACACGAGGAACGGAGAGAAGTGCCTACTTTCTCACAATATTTTGCAACAGGGCTCCTTGTCAGACAACTAAGTTATAAGAAGAAGCAATTTAACTACCGGAGTAGCTTCTTGTTCTCAAACAACAAAAAGAAAATTCTTAAACTAGAAAAAACAGCCATATTACGTTGTAGCCCACTTTCATTATGTCCCCACCACTTTCACGGCTTAAATAGTTAAAAAAAAAGAGAGCTCAAAGATCTAATTTTAAAATTAAGTTTCGAGTTAGTAAGCATCAAGGAGATAAATGGAAACAAATTAAGCTTCTTTATTCGCTCATCTCTTGGTAAGCTTCAAAATAAAGCTATTATATTGGAAAATGTACCTGTTTGACTTGGGTCCTATACCAAACGCTATTATCAAGAATTATACTCATGATCAGAATTTTTCGGGGAGGGGGGAGAGGAGGCAGCAATCAGATGGTTTGCAAAACTCGATTTAACCTTGCAGGTGTTAAATCCTCTCCCCGGCGAATACACGGAAGGGCAAGGGGACTCCTTAAGCGGACTTATCAAACCAAATTTTCAGGAGATTTTCATAATGGTTTCCCATATTTTCCATATAATTTGCCTGTTTATTTGCTTTTCTTTCAAACTTAGCTGGTTTCAAAATATCTCCAAACCCCTAAAATAAATTACTGCGTACGTACTTGTTCTCTCTACTGCAATTCTGGTACCAAAGTAAATGGCGTCATAAGCCATTTGGAAAAACGGGGTAACCAAGAAGACTTACTTTAAATTGGATTTTTAAGCGAGTTTATGTGATTAAACCTTTTATGTCAACTTCTATCTGATTGTTAAGAGTATTAGAGCTTTTTTAGATGGTATTTGATAGTAAGAAGTATCATCAGTTAAAATGGACGTCGGCCAAGATATTTTGTAGTTCAAAGATGGGGCGAAACTCGTTCGATTAAGGAGGGTTTGAGCGATTAGAGTCACAAACGGTAGGCTGTAGTATGGGGTGAGAACCCATTCATTTAGACCTCAATGACTACTAACTTACTCACGTAACTTTTTGATATCCCTTGTAAGGCTAGATATGTTCTCTATACTGACTTGTGCTTCTTCATGATCATTTGCTTCATTCTCATAGTAATAAAAGCGTTAAACAATAGAAGTCCTATAAGTACATTGAAGTACGAATAAAAATGTCAAATATCCTCTCTACTAATCAAATAATCCTATCTTTCAGAGCTAATAATAATCAATTAACGTTAATTTCAATGCAGAAAAATTAATTCAAACCAATCTAAAACGGCATGGAATATCAGCACGAAAAAACTCCTGATTCCAGAGCTTCAACATGTCCGCCAACATATGTTTCTGAATCCAAAACATGACCATCTTCTGTCATTTTGTTCAGCTCAGATTCTTGCTTGTTCGGGAACATGATGTTAGCATGATAAGCCTCCACTTCCAGAAGGGCTTCACAAAGGGTACCAGAGCCTTTCCTCAGTACCTAAATTAGGAAAGAAGGAATAAATAAGTACAAATTAGGTCAGTAACCAAGAGTAAAGTTACTAAAGAAAAAAAAAAGCTAACTAACAAGTCTTAAGTTCCCCTTAGTTTATTTTTTGTAAAGCCTTGGTTCGATTTTATTCCTGCTTCGGGTAGGCAGACGCTTTGTACAAGGAGGGGGTAACAACGAACGATGCTTCTGACTCGCGAGTGGTGAGAATCCAATCTTACTCACTGAGAGAGGGTATTTTTGGCAACTTAAGAGCAGATTCATAAGATTTGTAATTTGCACTGAGTATGATTTTTGCAGTAGGTTTCTGCACAGTTTCAATGTCACTAATGAGATGTTCGGGATTGCGCACCTGAGGGCCCCAGACCAGACATGTATTCTCAAGTAATGGCTTCAAACACTATATGCATCCAGGTCCCCCAAATGGCTTATTTTCAATATTTAAAGAACTGCTAGGGAAGGCTATTAATTTGAAACATTCAGAGAATGTTGAACCGGCTGTCAATAGGCGTAGATTGACATGTATCTCAGGAACGGCCGAGATTATTAAGTTGAAGCTTTCAGGAAAAGTCGATTGAGATGTTGAACTAAATCAAAAGACAGCATCTGCATCCAGGCTGCCAATACGATATGTTTGCATAAGTTAAATCTTTCAGAGAAGTTTCTGGGGGGATTTTGAATTTAATCAAAATAAAATCAGGCACATTTCGGTTGTCAAAAGGCTATATCTGCAATACCTCATGACCAGCTAAAGACACTTAGTTTAAACTTTCAAGGAATACTCAGGAGAATGTTGGACTAAACCACACGATATTCTATATGCACCTAGCATGTTTAAATGGTTTGAGCACTATCTCAGAAACAGTTAAGGGCATTAAATTGAAACTTTCAGAGAATATTGAGGGATATGTTAAACGTAATAAAAAGACACTATGTGCATCCCACTTGTCAAAAAAGCGTATATGCAACAAACCAGGAACGACCAATGGCATTTAGTGAAAATTCAGGCAATATTGAAGGGAATGTTGAAATAAATCCTAACATACTATGTACATCCATCTTTTTAAAATAGTGTGTACAATATCTCGGGAACGGCATAGTGTATTAAGTTGAAACTTTTAGAATATCTTGAGCCCTTGAGGGGAATGTTTAATTTAGTAAAATGACACTATGTGCATCCTGGTTGTCAAAAAGGTGTATATGCAATGTCTCAGGAACGACTAATGGCATTTAGTTGAAACTTTCGGGGAGCGATGAGGGGGATGTTGAATTAAATCAAAAGACCCTATTTACATCCAGGTTGCCAAAAGGGCGTATATGAAATATTTTGCGACAGCTAAGATATTAAGTTTAAACTTCCAAGGAAGGTCGAGAAGGATGTTGACCTTAATGAAAACAGATTTTGTTCATACGCTCACGTCAAAGTCACAAATAAAAGAGTTGGAAAAAATCAGAAATAAAGAGTTGAGTGGTGTCTTTTATATATATACATTCATCTTTTATTTTATTTTCATCCATACATAATATTTAGAACATTCTCCCAGACGAATATATTATCTGTAAATTAAAGTTGAATCAAAAACTTAGTTAAGGTACTGATCCAAAACTTGATTTCAAATTGAACGAGATTTATAATAATTTTATTGAATACAATCAAAGCCAACCCTCAGGTTACTTATGCAATTTATGAACATAAATTAGAACCAGATATCTCAATTCTTAAGGGAAAAACCTGAAAAAAATAGAGAAATGTTCATTATATTAACCAGTAACAAGACTAGAGCAATCAAAAACCAGCAAAAATTAATTTAAAAAAAACTTCCGAAAAAGAAGTTTTTCAAAAAAATTTAAGAGCCATATTAAGCTTAAGAAGAGCAAAAAAGTACTATATTACAACAAAATTAAAAGGACAAGAAGTTTTCATCAACTAAAACCCAAAACCAACAAAAACTAAAATGAATAATCTCATCAAACATACAGAAAACAGACATGGATTATTACTTCTGTACTGATATAGATTCATCTATATTGATATAGATGAATAAAGAAATCTTAGAGGAGTAAAAACTCAGTTGAATACTCAATTTAAACTTAAAACGAACAAAATTACTACAAACAGGATTTTGTCTACTGTCCCCATTCTGCTCCCCTGACTGTAGAAGTTTTAAATCCTATTCTAGTCATTTGCCTTTTACTGAAAACACGATATTTTATAAACTTTTTTTTTATATTTATTGCAATGGAAAATAAAAAATTAAAGGCAAATAAATCTTGAATCACTCAGATTTCCAATAATTAATATAATTAATACAAAATTCCAAGAATTAATATATTCCGTCTATTTCATTAGTTCTTTCCTATCGTTTTGATTTTCATAGTGATTTATTGTTTATTTTTCGCCGATCTTTTGAAAAATCAAAACACACTGTTCCAAATACATGTAGTTCCAAATACATGTGTCAATAAAACTCAAATGATACAACAGGATTAAAGACCTTTAGGGCTAAGGGAAGGGGAGAGAGGCAGTAGGCAAACTTTTGTAGCGATTTTTGTTCATTTTAAGTTTGACTTGAGTATTTAACTGAATTTTAACTCGTTTTTAATTTTTTTTTTATTTTATTCATCTATATCAATATCTTTATATTTGATTATACATTTTAATTTTCTTTCGTTTTGGGTTTTATTGACAGTAATTTCTGGTCGTTTTAATTTTGAATTTATACAAGACTTTACTTCTCTCCGTTTTAAGGTTGATGCGGTCTTTTATTTTTCTTCGAAAACTTCTTTGTTAGAAAGTTTTTTTTTAAGCTAAAACCTTAAAAGTCCAAAGACTAGAAAAGAAAACGTATCCTCTCGTGTTTCAGCACGTATAGTAGCTTCTGTAGCAAACTTTAGCTATACAAATATATATATATACATACATACATATGTCCGCATATTGGTTGATGTCGACATTCACCGGTGAACGTCCGAGATACCTTTTTTCTCCTTAAATTTAGTCACCGTTGCCAGTCAATTTTTTCAATTTAATGCAAGGTTTGATGATGGGTGGTGAGATTAGATTAGGTTTGGTTAGACGAGATTAGGTTGGTTTAGGTTAGCTTAAGTTAGATTTTTAACCCATTTCTGATATTTAGAACCAAATTTAACCTAATCTAACTTAACATAACCTAATCTAACCTAACTTTAACTTTTACCGTCATAGGTTGCATAAGACTGAAAAAGCTGACTCACAAAGCTAATTGAATCGACACAGAGAAAAAGGAATTTCGAACATTCACCGGTGAATTTCGACATTAACTAGATTTTGGACATTCACCGTAACGTGGGTATTTTGTTTGTAGTTTCTTAGTAACTAACTCTATTACCTTTTGTCCAAATTTTTCAATATTACATATTTTTAATTTTCATGTTTTCAGTTTTAACGTGTTATGACATAGTATTCGGTTTATTTTTCGGACTTTTTTCTTTTCCTAGTAAAATGGATTATTGTAAATAGATACAAATATCACAGCCCTAATCATTAGAAAATAAATAATAGTGGATGGCAGTCTTGGAGACAAATACATCGCCTTACAACGTGCAGAAAGTACTTGAAGAAACAAAAATAAAGTAAAAAAGGGGCAATTACTTCGTCCGGTTCCATGGGGATAATAGTACAAAGCGCAAAAATGAAAGGATGTACGTATTTCATATACAGATAATATGTAGCAACAGCATCTGAGACGGAGTAATTTGCTAAAACCTGAGGCTGCTCTGCTGCCATTCGACACATATCTTCTGGGTCAAGTTGGACTGGATCGTAGCGTAATTTGGCTTTAGCGACGGCCTTAAGATTCTGGGAACCAACTGGGAGATAGGAATCACGTTTGACCCAACTGAAATTGATACAAATGATTAAATAATAAAGAGTAAATTTTATTTACTAGAGTAAAATAGGTTCATGTATCTATCTGAAGAAAGTTGAACCCAAAATTCCAAATAATCAAAACAAGTAAAGTAAATAAATTTAAAGACAATATATTTTGAGTCTAACTGAAAACCTTTTAGTTTCTAAGAGACAGTGATACACATTTATGAAAAAAAAAATGAATAATTGTTCATCAAACTGAAACTCTTATAAATAAGCATATTTAAAGAAAAGGTTCCCAAGAGCATAGTAGCAACATAGCCGGAATGCCATTTCGGGAAAATCTCTGCTTTTGGGGCAGGGTACTAAAAGAAGTGACTATCACAAAATTATGTTCGAACTCCAACCCTTTTCTCATCCTGTGAAACAAGGGATAAAAACATATTGATGGTGTGCCATAAATAATAGAAAACGAAGTTTAAAAGAGTTATGACTAAATTTTGTTGTGTTTTATTACAAGGCATTTTTTTTTTCAAAGGAGACGACCTTTCTCACTTACCTTTTGAAACAACCGTCGGAATGAAACAATAGCGATGCTATAAATTCATTGCAAGGTTAAGCTACCCAAAACCAAGAAACTAGGAAAGTTTATCCTCGCAATATCCTCTTTCCACCCTGTTAAACGCTTTGGGTTTGACATCCATCTCACAAGAAATACCCTCCCAAACCCCTAAAGGATTTTATCCGGTTGCTAATAATTTGATTCCAGTCAAAACTGAGGCGTCATACACCATCGCGCTTTGTTTTAACATCATGAAAGAATGCATGAAGAACAAATTAATTAAATCTAGTTCAAAGTTTCATTTGAATTAAATGTATTAAGAAAGAAATAAAAAGTAATACCAGAAACAGTCCATGTGGATGGAGGGACGACTGCAATAAACTCCTTGGCTGTCCTTAGCAAAGCCAATCATTCTTTCCATATTTAAATGATAAACGGCAGCCCTTGCCTCAAACAAACGACCAATCGAAAAAGTCACCATTGTAAGTAACAAATATATGAGGTTTAACTTCCAAAATGTGGTCGAAGAAGCGAAGTATCAGCTTTTCTTCATTCGGCTCGTTAAAAATAGTAACAGACCTGCAAAATTCTTTGGAAGTTATATTTGGGAAAAAATAAATTGTCATTTGAAAGGGAGACCTAAGGAGCTCTCAGCGGGACCTATGTAAAGGAATTTACTTTACAAATATAAAGTCGTAATGTGGCTACTATGATATTCAAATTTATGATATCTTAATCATTCTATTTACGTTTACATGTCGGCTGTATAATCACAAAAACAGTATATCTAAAAAAGAGTTAAGGCTGGTTTTTTACGTAACGTCTTACGCTGAATTGATTGATATATACGAACTTGCTATATCTCCTATGATTGTGTAGATCGGCAGTTCAATTTTACAGTGTATCTGCTGTTTGACCTGACTTTCCAAATCCAAAACAGTGGACCGGACTGACCAATCAAAAGGCTCCAAAACAATTCCTAGCCCAAAAAAAGCGGTTCCGAAGGACTAATCACAAGCATAAACTTTCACCACACTCATACCCTTGACATGACTATCATTAGTGTTTTACATTTGCTGTAGTTTTTGTAAAGTAGTTTTGAAAACAATTTTTTTAAGTAGTATGACTAGAAATGCCCGAATGTGACTGATTTTCGACCTTGTTAAGGTAGTTGATATGCCAGTTTATTGAATTTCTGCATGAAAGTAGAACATGAGGAAAATGAGGAGGTTGAAGTTTTCTATTATTTTTTTTTTATGGCGAAAACCAACACAGAAAATAGGAAACCGCATTTTAGGAACAGTGTGTATACAGACAAATCAATGTTCTTGAGAAACCGGTCGATACTTTCCTGTAAAATTTTGTAAAATACAGATACGCTTGTTTTGGGATTGGACAGCCTGTGCCAAAGTCTACATTTGACCATATTTATCAGATTCATGACACTCTGTCCTGTGATCCATTCATGTACTTCAATTACTTTAAAATGCCTCAATTATTTACCTATTAAAGTAAATAGTAAAAGACATATTATCTATAGCCACCAGAATAGCAAAATCTCAACATAATTTTTCCCACGTGGATTTTGTCCTCTAATCAACTTGTGTTCTGAATGAAATTTATCAAAATAAATCGTTTATGCTTGAAAGAAAGAAGACATATTATTATATACTTGTAGTGTTCTAAACTAAGGATTTAGAATGTTTTTAATGTCCAGGATGGTAAAAATGTGATTAATGATCTAATTAAGGATTAGAATCGAAATGTATGAGCCTCCCCTGTCAACCTTTTATTTTGTATCACCGAAGTAGAAAAAATACATATCATGTTCACCCAAAAGGTACCATATAGACCTAACAAAATGGAAATTGAATTCTTGTTCTTCATGAAAATCTTAAGCACAACGTAGTAGAAAACTTGAAAAAGAACCTTTATGCCAGCCCTTTTTGGTATTATCATTAGAAAAAAAAATTGAAAAAAAACGACAAAATACCCCCCCCCAATTATTCTCATGAATTTGCGCCACTGCTTACTGGATTTTTTGGCATGCAGCAATGCATTGGGTTTATATTTTTCACATGGGAAGTTTGTTTACTTTTTTTGTTACCTTATTGTTAAATAAAATACTACAATTTGGATTTAATTAGTAAATAACTTCCCATATTTCTTTCCTTTCTTCATACATTCTTTCTATTTGCCTCTCCCGCCTCAAAAAGAGCTCCTGTATACGTGCCAAAATGACCTACCGCATTTACAGACTAGGTTGATATTTGTACAGAGTTTTTTTTTCAGCAAATAATAAATTACACTATCGAATTTCCTTTCTTGGCAACAGTGATTCAAATACACGTGGCCTTGTTGCCCTGTTGTGTTAGATTTTTGCCAGAAATGTACCGTACTTTTCTGTTAACACACCATAGTTGCAACAATAGATACATATGCAGACAAGGCTGTAACCAGGGAGGGGGGTTAGGGGGTTTGACCCCCCCCCTCCCAATATGTTTGTCCGGCTCGTAAAAATCTAGCAAAAATGAATTTAAAAAAAAATTTTGATGATTTTTTTAAAGTTTTATTGTAACCCCCCCCCCCCCCCCCGCAAAAATCCTTTTATACCCCCCCCCCCTCCCCCCACCCTTGGAAACGACCATGGATGCAGATATAAACTGGTTTTAAAAAAGGTATGGATCTAAGACAAATAAAGACGAAGATAAAGCATAAAGTTTTGATCACCATGTTTGCAGCAACAGATGCAATTAGGTAAAGAGCGATCGACGGCCCATAGTAACCACAAGCTTAAAAGCGCTTTTTGAAAAAAAAAAAACTTTCGAGTGAAAAATTATCGTTTGAATCGGATTAAGGAATGAAAATTTGGTACTATTACTTCGATTAATCTATATAGTAGAAGTTTATTGCAAAGCACTTTTCATTTTTTTTATTCCAAGGGTCATCGTATTAAACCAGTTATCATAGAATGTTGGGAGTGGGCTACTTTGAAAGGGTCCTTAGCAATATCTACTACCCTATTTCAGTAATAATAAAAAAAAACAAATACCGTGGATTGTCAGTTTAATATAAACATACTGATATTTATTTCTTAGTCTTATTAATTTTGTATTTATTAAAGTACAAAAAGTGACCACACTCAAAATGTTTTTTTTTTTTTTTTGTAAGTAAAGTGCAAATTCTGGTCTTGAGAAGGGATGGGGGTTGTCAGACCTACTAATGTTAATTTTTGTTCGTTTTGATTTTGACTCCGTCATTAATTGTAAATTCTGTTGTTTTGGGTTTCATTTATTTATCGATGGTAATTTGTGGTAGTTTTGCGCTTGGAAGGTTATTTGACTTTATTTCAGCTCATTTTTGTTTAAACGAGCTCTTTACTTTTCTTGAACTACTTGTTTTATGAAAAAAGTTTTTTTTTAATTAATATCTAGTAAAAGACGAAAAGATTCACCTTCAAATTCTGGCTTTGGAGTATATTCAAAGTTCTCAACATCAGCAGCAACAATTTCTCGATTAGTTATTAAGTATCCCTGTCCATCAATCATGTAAGATATCATCATGATTTGATCAGTACTTGCGTCAGGGAACTTCAATGGCAGTTTAGTAGTTTCAATATCAAATGCCAACACAATCGTGTCTGGTGTCTCAATAATATCTTGACGATGTGTAAGAACAGGTGGCTCTGACCCATGAATCTTGACTGAGTACCATAGCCCAACGAAAATTTTTAAATCAATAGATACTCGAACGTGATAGGGCACGTCATACTCCCTAAACGAAGAAAATGTATACGAAAATTAGAATCCTCAAGGAAACATCTTAACTTCAATCAGAAGAGTCCCGAAATAGTAGCAGGGAATCATGGTTTAGTAGAAAAAAGGCTTTAAAAACTCACAAAAAATAGACTAGAAATCACATTTTAGCATATAAACCTGAAACTGGATCAGATTTTTGAACAAGTTTTGAAATTACTGCATTAATCATTATTACTATATTAGTCTTATATGTTAAATATATCTTTTTTTAGTACGTTTTCTGGCATAACAAGAATTCACCCCTAGAAAACTTATCCCTAAAAAAACTTGCCCAAAGAAAAGTCACACTCGATTTGCTCTAGTTAAACTTGCTCTAAAGAAAAACATGGCCTGTAAGTACTTGCTCTTAAAAATTAACCTAACGAAGCTCGCTTCAACAAATGTACATATTCAATATAAAAAAGGGGTGAACTGACCAAACCTTGTTTAAAACTGTGTATATGGTGCACAATATCTTTAGAATTTGTAAAGTCGAGGAAGTTACATTGGAAAGGAAGGTTGTACAACTTAAAGGAAGCGACCACTCTTTAGAATAAGCATTTGGAATATTTTCAAAAGAACTTTTATGTATCTTGTGTTATTTCTCAAAAATGAGCTCTTCCAGAAAAAAAACTCAATAGTCAAGAATGAAGAAAATTGTATCCTATAATGTTTCTTTTAACTTGGTATCTGAAATGTAAAACCTAAGTTTTTCTTAAGAAAAGTAAAGAGCGTCTTCGGCAGAGTAAAAAAAAATTGACATTATAATGAATAATCAACTAGAAGTTAACAGAAACAACTTAATACAAATGAAACCAATAAAGAACTTATAAGTTAAAAAAAATAAAACTAATTTTCAACTCAAACTCAAAACGAACAGGAATCACTAAATAATTGAACGAGGAAGTTGTCTGTCTTTTACCGCAATTATAGTCGGGTTTTTTTTAAACAGTTATTATAAGAGTTAAACAGTTAAAATAGCATAAGAGATAATACAGTTTAAAAAAACGGATATTAGACTTAAATAAACCAAAAAAGAACTTAGAATGTACCCAAAGTAAAACTGATATTCTAATCAAACTCAAAACAAACAGAAATTACTAGATATATGGTGTGGGAAATTTTCCGCCTTGCCCTTTAATCATAGCGCGACTGTTATACGCGCTTTACTGAAAGCAATATATTTTTTAAGTAGTTATTCTTTTACTATTGTAACATTGAAAAATAAGTAGAGTACCGAAAGTTCTCGAATTTGCTGCGGTTATATTTTCTAATATCAATCTAGTTTCATCAGACTGGTATGCACTAAACTTCCTTTAATATTTCTTCATTCCCAACATATTTTTTAAAAATGCACAAAAGAGCCGAATAGATTCGTTATTGCAAAACTTCACTGCAAAGAATAAAATGGATTTCTTCAAAAAATTAGAACATTCATTTTCTAAAGGTAATTGCAGCACCATTGCTCGATGTTTAAAAGAAATAAAACAAAATAAGAATATTGACATAAAACTGTTTTTTTTTAACTTGTAAATTTTCTTTGATGTGGTCTTGATTGCTATTAATTAAAAAAACTTTTTCCACAAAATAAGTTTTTCAAAGAAAAGTAAAGAACTCCATTAAACAAACATTGAGCAAAAATAAAATTAAATAATCTACGAAGCGTGAAAATACCGCAAATCAGCATCGATAAATAAATAAAACCCATAACGAACAGAAATTACAATAAATAACCGTGTCAAACTCAATACGAGCAGAAATTAACATAAGTTGGCTCAAAACCCCTATGCCTTCCCAAGGCCAGAACATAATTTTCCCTTTACTGAAAAAATATAAATGTTCTTACTTTTATAATTTAATAAATCAAATAATATTAACATTTTGATTACTAAATATCATTACATGTATATTAAACTGACAATGCACATTTATTTGTATTTTTTTCAGTAAAGTGCAAATTATGTTCTGGCCTTGGAAGGCATAGGGGTTTTGGGCCCAACTTGTGTTAATTTCTGCTTGTTTTAAGTTTGACTCGGTTATTTATTGTAATTTCTGTTCGTTATGGGTTTTATTTATTTATCGATGCTGATTTGCGGTATTTTCACGCTTCGTAGATTATTTAATTTTATTTTTGCTCAATGTTTGTTTAATGGAGTTCTTTACTTTTCTTTGAAAAACTTATTTTTGTGGAAAAAGTTTTTTTTTAATTAATAGCAATCAAGACCACATCAAAGAAAATTTACAAGTTAAAAAAAAACAGTTTTATGTCAATATTCTTATTTTGTTTTATTTCTTTTAAACATCGAGCAATGGTGCTGCAATTACCTTTAGAAAATGAATGTTCTAATTTTTTGAAGAAATCCATTTTATTCTTTGCAGTGAAGTTTTGCAATAACGAATCTATTCGGCTCTTTTGTGCATTTTTAAAAAATATGTTGGGAATGAAGAAATATTAAAGGAACTTTAGTGCATACCAGTCTGATGAAACTAGATTGATATTAGAAAATATAACCGCAGCAAATTCGAGAAAAACTTTCGCTACTCTACTTATTTTTCAATGTTACAATAGTAAAAGAATAACTACTTAAAAAATATATTGCTTTCAGTAAAGCGCGTATAACAGTCGCGCTATGATTAAAGGGCAAGGCGAAAATTTCCCAATAGCACACCATATATCTAGTAATTTCTGTTTGTTTTGAGTTTGATTAGAATATCAGTTTTACTTTGGGTAAAACTGATTGGGTAAATCAAATAATCTACCAAACGTGAAACTACCACAAATTAGCATCGACAAATAAATGTAACCCAAAACGAACAGAAATTACAATAAATAACCGAGTCAAACTCAAAACGAGCAGAAATTAACATAAGTTGGGCTCAAAACCCTAATGCCTTCCCAAGGCCAGAACATAATTTGCACTTTACTGAAAAAATACAAATGAAAGTGAATTGTCAGTTTAATGTACATATACTGATATTTAGTAATCAAAATGTTAATATTATTTGATTTATTAAAGTTATAAAAGTAAAAACATATATATTTTTTCAGTAAAGTGAGTAGTGGGGTCTGCTTTCAAAGACATGACCTCCCCGGTTTCGAACACATGCCCTCCCTTTTCCATTGAATTCCTACGGCATGCCCTCTGACGTCACGGCATCCCTATTTCTAGGCGACATTCCCGCCCTTGGCAAAGAGTTCATAGGTTAGGTGACACACCCTCTTCCCTATTTCTAGGCAAAATCATGTCTAGACACGTTCCCAGGTGGCTGAACTCACCCGCGTTTTAACTAGACAAAATTCCCAGGTGCTAGAAATCCCCTAGGATGTTTTTCCAGGTACACCCCAGCTAGCAAAACTCCCCCACGCTGTTACTAGACAAAATTCCCAGATGGTTGAAATCCCCCGCAAAGCTTTTCTATTAAAAGCCAAAGAGAACTTCCCCCACCAAAATATGCTATATATAGATATGTTAAAGACATTTCCTTATCAGTTTCTTTTAAGCAATTGAAGACGCAACAAGTACTTCTAACAATGGATAATACATATGAGCAAGTAAGTGCCTTTCTCTCTATAGTTTACCCCCCCCCCTCCTCCAAAAAAAATCTTTATACTTTGCTTTGTTTCAAAATATACTCTTTTTCTAGTGTGTAAACCCTCCCCCCCCCTCCTCCCCACTTTTTATTACCATTTAATTTTTCGAAAAAGAAATCATTTTACTCAAAAAGTGTCTTTTCTCCGTTAATGTTTAGAGACACTGTTTAAACCTTAGCATTCGTCAAATGTGTCAAAATCTATCGTGCACGCTTTGTCTAAATTAACAAAATAAGGGCGTAACCCTCTCTGTGGGATGTCTGGTGGACAAGGAAGGGTTCTTGTCAAGCTTGCGGCTTTGCATAATTCTAGATGGTCTGAAAAAGGGGCGAATTGTCTGCAAAATTAATGCATTTTTGAAGTATTTAGGCCTCGAAATTGCATGTAAGGAGAGAGGATGGGACAAAAAAAAAAAAACAATGTATCCCCCCCCAAATTAATAGGATCATATGCATGCCTAGGCTACAGATAATTTATTTTCTAGCATTTTTTCCCTTTAGTGTTCGATTTATTTTCCATTTTTAAAATTCCTATGCATAAAGAAACGATCGCGTATTATTTCCATGCCTATTTTTATGTTTTCTTGAAAAAAAGAGAGTGACTTATTTAAAGCTGGGAGGGGGGGGCAATAACGAAACTATGGCTTCCAAGTTTTACCTTCCCGGAAAGGAGAGGACTGTATATTTAGAGATCTAGATTATTTGATAACTATTTTATGTTTTCTTGAAAACGGCTGACCTATTTTAGACGTTGCTTAAATATTTATAGGTTGTTTTTTTTTCTCTAGAAAGGAGGGTACTAATTTCTTTTCTTCCATAACAGGGAGTCATTATTTTATACTAAATTTTCTCTTCTTTTCAGAATTTGCCAGCCCTCACTCCTCCGAGCAAGCGAGCCAGAGTGGGCGAAGCAACCCCAGTAAGGACATCAGTGATCAGATATGCTTCTCCTTCCGGACGGGCACTGCCCGTGCAACCCTTGGCTCCCCATCAGGAGAAGCCAGGCCCTTCCAGGGCACTGCCGGTGCAGCCATTGACCACTCATCTTGTATTGCCCGGAGCCACCCACGCTAGAGAAGGTCTCACCCCTTCCAGAAAGGCTCCAACGCTGCCTGTCCAAGTAACATCCGGAAAGACTCCAACGCTGCCTGCCCAAGTCCAATCCGCGCAGGCTCCATCGCTGCCTGCCCAAGTCCAATCCACGCAGGCTGCGTCACTGCCTGCCCATGCCCCATCCGCGCAGGCTCCAATGTAGTCTGCTAGAAAATTGAAAAAGAGTGGGCGGTTGCTCACAGGATGGAAAACCCCGATGGCTCATCTGTGCAAGCCAGTGACATCGCGGCCGCATCCGCACATCCCACTGACATTGCTGGCCCGGTTTCACAAGAGCGTGACGTCACCGCCCCGTCCATCCTCCGACATGCAGTCCCAGGACCATCCGGCACTCAAGTGCAGCCAGAATTTGGAGACGTAAGCATTTCTACCTCTAATTTCTACCTGGTTATAGAAATATCTAACTATTTTTCAACTTTTTTAGGCCTTTATTTTCACTATTTTCCTATCTTATATTTCCTGGCTAGTAAAAACATTTTCCATGCCTCTTTAAGCCCTTGAAGAGAATTTTCAACATAGTAAAAACCTTGTCAGAGACATTAAAAGACATTTTTCGCTATTTTTCAACCTAATAATAATATTTCTCACTAATTTCTAGTTTACTGTTAGAGAGCCTTTTATCTCGCCATTTCAAGCTAATAATGCTATTTTTCGCTAAAATATTATAGTTTCCACCCACTCATTGTTTTAAAGACTCTTAAATAAGAGTGTTTTTCAACTTTTTTAGCCAATTTCTTTTCGCTATTTTCCTAACTTACATTTCCTGTATAGCAAAGACATTTTTCACACCTCTTTCAGCCCTTGAAGGGAATTTTCAACATAGTAAAAGCTTGTCAGAGAAGTTAAAGAGGTTTTCCCTATCTTATTCTAATGTTTAAGTGCCTACTCTTATCTTTCCAGCTCCCTTAGTTTTAAATTTTACCGCCCCTCAGAAATAAGACTGCTTTTTCAGCTTTTAAACGCCTACTCGCTAGCTTTTGGAGGGAATCGTCAGTGCCTTCCCATAATAAGGCTCTTTTTTAGGACAGTTTTTCACTATTTTGCTAGAATATTAAAGTTTCGGAATACATCCCTACCCTGCCTAGTTTTAAATTTCACCGCCCCTCAGAAATAAGCTTGTTTTTTCACCATTTTTAAGCGTTCTAAAGAAACTCTTATATGTATAGATTTTCGCTAGAATATTAGAGCCTCTAAATAAGATTGTTTTTCAGCT
The DNA here is from genome assembly GCA_027921565.1 of Artemia sinica. Taxonomy (NCBI): domain Eukaryota; kingdom Metazoa; phylum Arthropoda; class Branchiopoda; order Anostraca; family Artemiidae; genus Artemia; species Artemia sinica. The sequence continues at coordinate 36,881,078 of CM051265.1, forward strand.
TTTAAGCGCATACTCCCTGGTTTTTAGGACTCATCAGTGTACCCCTGCTAGCTTCATTCATACTTATATTTCTAGACTAGCCAACTTTTCTGTCTTTTTCCATACTTTTGTCTTTTTTTCAGGCTTCATTCATCCCCCCGAGTTTCAAAGGATTTAGAAATAAGGTTGTTTTCAGCTTTTAAGCGCGCACTCACTGGTTTTTGGAGTCATAAGTGGCTTCCTATAATAAGACTCTTTTCAATTTTTCACATTCTTAGCTTTATTTATTCATTTAAGAGCGTACTCTTTTGTTTTGCCTGTTTGCTTTTTGCTTCTTGTTTTTTCACGCGGTCGGAATATTGAAGTTCTAGGTTGCATATCCCCCTTAGTTTGATAAAGATAATGACATTTATTCACCTTTTCTAGCCTCATCGACTATTTCATCTGCTAGCTTTTGGGAAAATTATTCGCTCAAAAGGTTTCAGGGTTCCTAATAAAGGGGGAAATGGGGACATTCATTTTATAGCTAATTTTTTTTCAGGCTGATATTGACCAACTTGTAGCCCAATTTATTGGTGAAGGAACAGTCGAAGAGGCCTCAGACGAATTACTGACCTGAGCTGAGGAGTTTCCAGCCAAATTGGCAGAACCAACCCCCCTTGGGTAAGTTTCTCATGCCTTTTTTAATTCAAAAGGATATAGCAGTAGTTTGGGAAAATCTTTCAATGCTTTTTAATACATACAAAAGGTGCTCTATGGAAGGGGCATTACATTTATAGCAGTAGTGAGGGCATAGGACACCTTTGCATTTCAATGAGTAGTAGCATGTCTACACTTCCAAGGGCATATTACCCCATCATAATGCTATGAGTAGTAGGGTTCCAAGAGAGCATACTGTCATACCCGTTCTCTCTTTTTCATAGGGCAATAGCTTCCTGTGAGCTAATATGCTCTTATTATTTTTCTAGGTTCACACAGCATCATCTCATGAGAACATACTTATCGTCACCATCGCAATTTCGAGAGAGTATGAGGGAAAGTGAACACGAGGGGGGTTTAAGTGCGGGGCGAGTCCGACTAGTGTATTTGATTTAGACAATCTTGTTAAAGATCTCGGCCTCAGCAATGAATTTTTTGACAATTTATTAGATTAGTTACAGGCTAACGAGGTCAAGAGGATGCCAGAAGCACCCGCCCCTCACAGTGATATGGAACAAAGTGGAGCTGGCTCGCCCCCTGTGTTACCTGATTTGCATTTAGCAGATACCGCTTTGCGCAATATTCATTTATATAGGGCCGAGTTTTGTGACCCGTTCAATTCCTTGTCAGGTGGTACTATTCAAACGGACCCCATAGAAACCGTACACCTGTGCGTCAGCATGATTCGGGCACTTCTCGAAAAACATTTACGGGAGGCGGGAGGGCGGGATTCTTTAAAAGCATCCATCACGTTTGAAATTACTTTTTCTCAATGCAAGTTTGGGTGTTTTGCGTAATCATCATACTCAAACAAGAATGCAAACGCTACACCCAGACCTGCATAATTTGGGGGTGTGTTTTCGGATTGGGTGGGTGAAATTTTTAATAGGATGGAAGGGTATAATAAGAATGGGAGTGGTTTATCGGTTTTGTTTTTAGAGAAATTAGAGGTTAATATTACTAAATTTAAAAGGGAATTTGCTTTAAGAGGTGGGAGGGGAAGCGGAAAACATAACTTTAAAAAATATAATAGTAATTTAAAAGCTACTAGGGGTGTAAAACACTTTTGTTTTGACACGGGCATGGAGTGTTTCAAATATTCCGTACTTGTGGCAGGACATAAACCGTTGAAGGATGATGCCACTTAGACAAACTTGGAAGATTAGGCAGTAAATGGGAAAGAGGGTTCTGATTTTCCATTTATTGTTTAAGGGGACAATATCCAGTAACGCTTAAGGGGATTGATATTTTTGAAAGGGCAAATGAACACTTAAAAGTTGGGGTTATAGTTTTACAATTTGATGAAGAATTTGAAGATGGGGAACTTGGTGATAAAAAAGGGTAATTTATTCTGTAAGAGCACCGTCTATTGACTCAGTGAAGCACTGGGTATGGCTTCTGTACGAACCTGCCAAAGATCCTGAATCAATTGGACATTTCTTTCCTATTCCTAATAGTAGCAGGGTTTTAAGTGAGGGTAAAAATTTTAATCATGGGAGGACCTGTCATTACTGCCCAAGGTGTCTTTCTAGATTTCACAGCAAATTAAAATTAAATAATCATTTGAGACACTGCAAGCGTCAAGGGTGCCAGTCTGTGGAAACAGTTTCAGGGGACAATGCCACCTTGCGGTTGTTCAAAAGATTTGAGAACACACCGTTGCAGAGCAACAAGGTGACATTAGACATTGAAGCTGCTCTCATGGATGTGTCGGAACCGTCAAATCCGAATCATGTGAAAAAACATGAGGCTATTGCGATCTCTTTTGCGCACGCGCGGAGAGACTCAAGTAATACCATGCCATTGGTAGATTTTTGTGAGACGTTGGGTGGAAAGATTGTGTTGGCACAGCTATGGTTGCTCTCATTAAAACATCAAATGAGGCAATTTCACGGCTGCGTCATACGCACTATCCGATGAATCTTATCACCAGAAGACGAGTTGGCTATTAAAAATCAAGACATTTGTTGGGTTTGTAAGAAAAAATTAATGAGGGGGATAGAAAATCCGCGATCATGATCATATCAAGAAATTTCATCAAAGGGGAAGTAACTTTCGGGGGGTTACGCATAAATCGTGTAATTTAAATGTTAGGCAACAATACTTTTTACCGGTTTACATGCAAAATTCCAATTATGATTTGAAATTCATATTACCAGCGTTGGCACGATTGTAGAAAGGTGAAGTTGTAGATGGCGCATGGGTAGATGGTTCTTTTTCATATAACATCATACCGAAATCGTCTGAAAAGCTGCTAGTCTTAGAATTTAATTGGCAAACAATTGATAATGGCAATACGTACTTGACTAAAATCCGCTTCCTTGATTCTTTTAGTTTTTTCCCTAAATCCCTAAGTCAATTAACTCAAGTACAGAAAAGCGACGATTTTAATAGTTTTCCCTCCTCAAACAGCACTTTCCAGATGAGGAACTGTACGATTTATTAACGAGTAAGGGCATATACCCGTACGAGTACTACAGCTCAGCCTCGAAGCTAAGTGAGGAAAAATTACCATCCATCGCAGTTTAACGATTTACTTCGCGATCGTCAACGCACCACTACCGATTACGAGTTTGCCAAGAGGGTTCGGGCAAAGGGAGGGTGTAAAAATGGGTGGCATTATTGTACAATGTACCTGGCAAGTGATGTACTGAAGTTGTTGGATATTGTCTGTAAAAACACGGACAAAATTCATGAAGAATTCGGGTTGGATTTGGGGTATTATTTTTCCACTCCTCATTTGGTGATGAATTTAATCCTTAAAATTAGTGGATCAGAAATAGGTTTGATCGCCGACGTGGATCAGCACCTGTTTGTAGAGAGATCTATGAGGGGAGGTTATATGTTTTTCACGGGGATCGTATCCTTGAAACTGACCCGACTGGAAAACACACCGGTGAAAAGTCGGATGCCGTTTTCTTGGATAGGAATTCCCTTTACCCGTCGGTTAAGTCTCACTTTTATTTGCCGTGTGGGATTAACAATGGCTTAACAATCCTTCTGCTCCAGATTTCCCCAATATTCACACTGTTGAGGAAAATGGACCACAAGGATGGTTTTTCGAAATTGATGGTGAAATTCCTCTGGAACTTCATGACTCGGTAAAAGATTTTGTTTTCCCCTGCATTAATAAACCGGTGCATAGGACTCGCTAAGTCCCTACAATTTATCATTAGTAGAGAATAAAGGCATGCATGGGATACCTTCAAAACAAAAAGTTTTTGCCAACCTGGAGCCAAAACGGAATACTGTTGTATACCACGTTCTTTTGCGGTGGATGCTTGCCAACGGTTTCAATGTCACAAGGATTCATAGAGCCCTCCAATTCGATCAAAAACCTTACATGAAGACGTTTGTTGAAACTTTTGTCAGCAAACGGTCTCAAGCAAAAACAAAGGTCGAAAAGAGATCTTTAAACTTATTTTAAACTCGGTCTTTGGTATGATGTGTGAGTGTGCAAAACAGGAGTCGTTGTGACACCGTGACCGACCCAGTAAGAATCTGCCCGAATCATTGCGGATCCAAACTTCACATCATTCACGATCATAGACTCCAAATTGGTCCTTTTACATAGGAAAAGAAGAATTGTAGTTTTAAATAAAAACATTGCCGCTGGCAGTTCCATTTTAGAAATATCAAAGAAACTCATGTTGGAGTTTTATTACAATAAGTGCAAGTGCCAGTGGCCAAGGGAGGGACAAGTTCAAGTTTTTATGGGGATACCGATTCATTATTGTTAAAAGTTAAAACTAATAATTTACTGGAAGATTTAGAAAATGGAGAGTACATTAGCTCTCGGATGGACTACACGCAACTGAGATGAGTCCCGCTATCCAGAGCTGGTGAAACACCAGGCCCCAAATCAATTATTAAAATTAAAATCAGAAACGGGAAGTGATTTGGTATCGCATGGCGCATTTCGCGGTCCTGAGGTGTGCTGCGAGGAAACTCACAATAAGACTACCAAAAAAGTCTGGAAAGGGGTGCCTGCATACTATGTAAAGAAAAATTTCAACATGTGTGTTTATAGGAACTATATAGAGCAAAATTTAGTTCCAAGAGCGAGTGTCATTGCAATTCGCTCTTTAAAATACAAAAGCTATACAGTTCCGAGTCGAAAAAAATGACATGCCCACCATATCGGACAAAGTCTATGTACTCGAGGGTGGTGTGAGAGTACTACCACATGGCCAATACCTTACTTCAGATCGATTTGAATGTATAAATTATAGGAATCAACTCGGTGTGGAGAAAGCTCTATAGTTGAAGGGGAGGGGGCCGTTACCGTTATAAGCTCAACACTGCCTTTTTTTATATCTAGTCATTTTTTCATCACAAGCTTGGCACTGCCCTTTTTTTCCTGGTCATCTAAATTTATTAAATTTCATTGCGCAAAGCGGTAGTTTTAAAAGTGTTTATATTCATTGTGTAAAGTTGTAAATATGTGTTTATTTTGTAAATATATTTTTATGTTGTTGTATATATGTGAATTAAAGAAAAAAAACCTAATCTATTTCCTTTGAATATTTATTCAACAGACTGAGCTTAGAATAGGTTAGTTGCATTTTGGCAGTGGAAGAGTAAGAATCAATTTAAAACACCCTTCAGATCGTTTCAGATCGCAAAACGACACTTTTAACGAAAATAATTCAAAACCGTGATAAAATGTACTTAGGGAACCAAAAATATCTATTATTGCTATAGTATATGGCATGAATCTTATCATAGGCAGCGCGCTAGCGCTGCCTAAGTAAAGAACGATGTGGGCACAATGTGTTTTTTTTTTTTTCTTCACCCGGGCACTTCGTATCGAAGGAGTTGTCGTAGAAACTTTGAAAAGGGCTCACTCGATGGAAATTGGAGTGGCTACTGCCCTTTTTAATAGTAGAAAGAGAATGGAGGGCAACTAGCCCCACCCCCCACGCGCATGTCACTCCCTTACATCCAATCAAAATTTTGAGACATCCATTTTGTTTAGCGTAGTTGCTTCCCAGATAGAAAAATATGTTTTTGAGGAGGACACTCCCCTACAACCCTCAGGGCAAGGGTTTTAAGTCATACCCTAGAGGCATATAAGGTATTTACAGAAGACGTTGTCGTAGAAACTTCAAAAAAGCTCATTCGATTGGAAATTCAAAGGGCTAGAGCCCTTTTTAATAGTCGAAAGTGATTGGAGGGCAACTAGCCCCCCACGCCCATCATTCCCCACAACACATCCAATCAAAACTTTGAGATAGCCATTTTGTTAAGAATAGTTGATTTCCAGATAGAGAGTATGTATTTGAGGAGGACACTCCACAAAAACCCTCAGGGCAAGGGTTTTAAGTTATACCCTGGGGGCACATAAGGTTTTTATAGAAGCCGTTGTCGTAGAAACTTCAAAACAGGCTCATTCGCTTGGAAATTCAAAGGGCTAGTACCCTTTTTCATAGTAGAAAGTGACTGGAGGGCAACAAGCCCCCCCCCCCCCACGCCCACCGTTCCCCCAAACACATCCAATCAAAATTTTGAGATAGCCATTTTGTTCAGCGTAGTTGATTTCCAGCTAGAAAATATGTTTTTGAGGAGGAAACGTCCCCAAGACTCTAAGGGCAAGGGTTTTAAGCTATGCCCTGGGGGCATATAAAGTTTTTATAGAAGGCGTTGTCGTTGAAACTTCAAAAAAGGCTCATTTGATTGGAAATCCAAGGGCTAGTGCCCTTTTATAATAGTCGAAAGTGAATGGAGGGCAACAAGCCACCCCCCCCCCCGCCCACCGTTCCCCCAAACACATCCAATCAAAATTTTGAGATAGCCATTTTGTTCGGCGCAGTTGATTTCCAGCTAGAAAATATGTTTTTGAGGAAAAAAAACTCCCCCACGACTCTAAGGGCAAGGGTTTTAAGATATGCCCTGGGGGCATATAAGGTTTTTATAGAAGGCGTTGTCGTAGAAACTTCAAAAAAGGCTCATTTGTTTGGAAATTCAAGGGCTACTGCCCTTTTTAATAGTCGAAAGTGAATGGAGGGCAAATAGCCCCCCCCACACCCATCATTTCCCCGAACACATCCAATCAAAATTTTGGGACAGCCATTTTGTTCAGCGTATTTGATTTCAAGATACAAAAATTTTTTTGAGGAGAACAGTCCCCCAAAACCCTCGGGGCAAGAGTTTTAAGTTATGCCCTGGGGGCATATAAGGTTTTTATAGAAGGCGTTGTCGTAGAAACTTCAAAAAAGGCTCATTCGATTCAAAATTCAACGGGCTAGTGCCCTTTTTAAACAATGATTGAATGTGTTTGGGGGAACGGTGAGCGTGGGGAGGGGGCTTGTTGCCCTCCAGTCACTTTCTACTATGAGTAAAAAGTGATTGGAGGGCAACTAGCCCCCCCCCCCCACGCCCATCATTTCCCCAAACACATCCAATCAAAATTTTGAGATAGCTATCAAATGAATGTTCATTGTCGGTTTAATATACATATACTGATATTTAGTAATGAAAATGTTAATATTATTTGATTTATTAAAGTTATAAAATTAAAAACATTTATATTTTTTCAGTAAAGTGCAAATTTTGTTCTGGCCTTGGGAAGGCATAGGGGTTTTGCGCCCAACGTATGTTAATTTCTGATCGTTTTGAGTTTGACTCGGTTAATTATTGTAATTTTGTTCGTTTTGGGTGTCATTTATTTATCGATGCTGATTTGTGGTAGTTTCATGCTTGGTAGATTATTTGATTTTATTTTCGCTAATTTTTTGTTTAATGGAGTTCTTTACATTTCTTTGAAAAACTTATTTTGTAGAAAAAGTTTTTTAAATTAATGATAAAGTAAAGAAGATTGATCCAAGCATAAAATTTATACACGGACTCGTGGTTGATTATTGACGATTTAGCTGAATCTATTCAAGAATGGTCGCGGGAAATGATACGATTGTTTATTGTCCGGTCCCATCACGAAAAAATTTCTGTAACTATTGTTCTCCATAATCTTTTTCATCAGAATAAATGCATGAGAACACTTGCGTTGAATTTTACCTGCTATATCATCTATAGAGTTGTTCGCGATTCAAGTTCTCTTATAACTCTAAACAAACAAATTTATCATGGTGAACCTAAATTTTTGCTTTCCGCATACGATCAAGCAACTAATAAACATTATGGTTACATATTATTAGACCTGAATCAAAACACGCCCGAAGAGTTGCGTGTAGTCACTGATATTTTTGATAATGAAATCACTGTATATCTACCCGTGAATAGTAAAAAAGGTCATTAGTCGCAATCATGACATTGAAGAAGCTACATGAAAACCGACATTTATTTTCCGTGCTAGCCAATTTAAAACCACGACTTAGAAAAGCAATTCTCAAGCATGGTGTTGACAAGGAATTTATTAATCTCTTGTCTGAATTTTGTTTAAATTTAACGGAGGGTAATGTTCAACTGTCAGATCGTGTTAAGCAACAGACAAGGCAACATCGATCACTTGTACGTGGTCTAGCTTGCAAAAAGAAAACAAATTGTAAAAGAAAACGTCTTGTTCAAGCAGGTGGTAATTTCTTTTCAGTGTTACTACGGATAATCGCAGGACTTGTAAACACTATTCTCTAGAAATGGCTAAACCCTATAAGTTGACGCCGATTGAACTTGCTCTTTCACCAAAGAGCACTTTGAAGATAATCTTGATAAATTTCTTAACAATGAAACAATTGCTGATGGTGCAAAATTAATTTTGCTTCAAAATGCCCTTCGTCTTGTCAACAAACATAAACCTTATCTTGAAAAACCGCTCAAAGTCAATGTCATTGATCAACCTTCTAAAAACACTGAAACACCGAAAAAAGAAGATTTAATAACAAGTGTTGTAGACTTGTTGCCTCAATCCTATCGTGAACAAGGTAAAAGACTCTTGACGAATCTCACTGAAAATGACAAATTGATGAGAAAAAGAATGAAGTAATAATCCAGGGCAAGCCTTACAATTTAATTGATTTATGATCGGATCTGATTGCAAATCGTAAAACAGTCGAATCCTTTGATGGGCATTTATATAATTTTTGAAAGTCGTCAAATTTTCCTAAAAGTCTTATTAGCAATAAGCAAATTCTAAAGATATCAAAAGAACATAGTCCATTAAAGGTAGAAGGTGATTTTAAATCAATCTTGGAAAGCACATCTACTGGCAATTTGACATCGGTAACTAGACAAAAACGAAGACGTATTGATTCGCCTGGTAGTATACAAAAGGGTAGCGGACGGTTACGATCAAAATGGATCAAAATTTTGAACGGTGTTTGTGAAAATATTGGAGAACCAGGAAGTTTAAGTTCTCCTACTACACTTGCTCAGGTTACCGGAATTGAAGAAGCTAGCGAAACAGTATTTGCAAAAGGAATCCAGTTATACTCTTCATCGAAATCATAGAACTAGGAGTGATCACTATCGAAAAACTAAAACCTTTTACCCTCGGCATATTTACAAGCAGATCTTTTGACTCTAGACGCGATTCAAAGACGTTATAATAAACCGTACAAGTAGATTTTACTCGCAATAAGTGTTTTTGGTCGGTATGCATATTCAATTCCATTGCAGTAAAAGAGAGGCAATGAAGTTGCTAAAGCCCTTGAATCCATCTTTGAACAAGATTCATAAGAAAAATTCAAAGAGACCTTGGAAGTGAACTTGTTAATCCTCATGTAAACAAAATTTTATTGAAATATAATACAATAGTCTATCATAGTCATAGTCCTATAAAGGCGGCATTGGCTGAACGTTTAATACGAACTGTTCGACTTTTAATTTCGAGATATTGTACATTGAAAAATACGGCTGCATTTATTCATGATTTAGATAAAATCATGCAAATATACAACCAACGTCCTCATCAATCCTTGTTCAATGCTAGCCCTCAGGAAGTTCACCATAGTGAGAGTACACATTTCCTTAAACAATATTCTAATGAAAAGACAGGAAAGAAAAAATTTAATGTTGGTGATACTGTTCGAATCAATCATACAAAAAATATTTTTGAAAAGGGAAATTGCTTGTGGTCTACTGAACTTTTTAAAGTATCAAAAATCCTAGACACTAAACCTATAACATATCATCTTAGTGATATGAAAGATGAAGAGATTCTTGGCGGATTATACGATTATGAATTACAAAAAGTTAAAAACACTGGAATAAATCAAATTGAAAAGGTATTAAAAACTCGTGCTCGTCTGGGTAAGCGTTAAGACCGACAGTTGCCTGTTCGTTGGCTAGGATATAACTCATGATTTTGATTCGTGGATACCCGCTGAGACGTTCATAATGTCTGAAGGTTTTTATGTGACATTCATGTCCAATGTTTCTGATCCTTTATATGACGATTTGAATAAACCGAGCAATTTTTGGACAAAACTTTCCCCTGCCATTAAATTTGAGGGAAGTTATGAAGCTGCTCTGGTCGATTGTATTATTAAAATTACAAATGATATCGTAAGAAAGGATCGTCATATTATATTAAAGTACGACCTTTTGAATTCGGTGATGAAGGTGCAATGGCAACTTTTCACTCTAATGATTACCCTATTGGTACCATACCCTACAGGGAATACAATAATATTCATGAGCTATGTCGTGCTATCAACAAAAAATTTCCGCTCGTAAAAATGGTTCCTTCCAATTCAATTATTCGACGGAACAAAGGAGAATTTATATTACCGATCCATTTGAGAATGAAAGAATTTTCCTCAATGGGGATTTACGTGAGGTTCTCGGTTTAACAACCGTATTATTAAGACAGACAATTTCAGGGGCAATGACCATGTTATCTATGCAGACTATGAACCCACCTTCTCTTCGGACAGTTGTATATTTCTTTATGCATCCTTTGTCGAGAGATCAAGTGTTGGTAATACCAATGTCCCCCTCCTACGTGTTCTTGAACGAAAAACCTCTAATGACCATATTCATCACTACAATATAAAGCACCTTCAATACGTTCCGGTCAACACTTCGTATTTGGAGCTCTGTCATTTAACATTAAGAAGCGAATTGGGTGATCCATTAGCAATAACAAAAGGTTTGGCCGTGATTATATGTCATTTTCGACCCATTCAGTGAAATGGCTAATAGAACTCAGTTTGTATGTCGTGATATTGATTGCTATGTTGCTACTCTTGGACCACGACAGTTGGGATATGGAACAGACTATATAGGGGTCGTTCGTCAATGTCCGGGTACGGTCTCGGCAGTTGGTTTGCTAAGCTTTTTCGCTATGCACTACCCTTGGCTAGAAAATATATTGCACCAGTTGCAGCGCATTTTGCGTCCTCTACAGTATATGATTGGAGCTCTAGGAAAGATATACAAGAAAGTGTTTCGCAAAATCTCAGGTCGAGCGCACGATCCCTCGGCGAGCGATTGAAACAACGGGGAAAAGGTTTAAAAATAAGGAGAAAGACCCCATCATTCATCAGTCTCAAGTCAGCCGGGAAGCGTAAAGCATCAAAGAAAGTAAAAAGATCCAAAAAGGATTTCTTTTCCTAAGATGGCATATCTACCACATAAGGATTGTCACCCTTCAATCACCTCATCTCTAAATCTTTTCAATGCTGAAAATGTAGATGTCAGTGTAAACCATGAATACTATGAAAAATTTTACCCGAAACAACCGCTCTCTGAAAATGTCCATTTTCAAACTTATTCTAATGAGGACTACTTTATCGATTTGAATTCGACATTTATAGATTTAAATGTTATTGTTAAAAAATCAATCAATGAAAAGCCAAGTGCCTCCGAGGGGTTATCCTACGAAAATTGTGTATTACATAATTTATTTCAACAAATAACTGTCTATATAAATGGAACTTTGGTGAGCACGAGCAATAATCTTTCAAATTATGCAAGTTATATACAGTTCATGTTGATGACACCAATGTCCCATAAGCAGTTGAGGGGTATGACAATTGGATATGAATAAAAACTAATACTGATACTACCAATATTCTTAGAGAGGCGACAACTAAAGATTTACATTTATTTGGGACACTAAATCATGAGATATTTAATACACCTCAATGATTGCCTCCTAATGTAAAGATTGATATAAAACTACAACTCGTGCCGTCCAATTATATATTATGCGAAAAAGTACTGGACGCTACACCCGATGCAACAGTTTTTCTCACCTCGGCAATACTTCATGTGCGAAAACAACAAGTTATGAGGTCTATTGCATTGGCAGCTGAAAAACTGAGAGCCAACGGTAACAATATCAAACTGCTCGTTCCTTATACAATCACGAATCAACGACATATTGTTACAGGTGCGCGTACCTATACCGATTCGTCATTCATCAATAGCGAAATTCCTTCAAAATTGGCATCAGCTTTGTAAAAAGCGCTAGTGCTGTTAGATCATGGACAGATTCCCCACATAAATTTGAATCATTTGGGCTTTCATCGCTTGCATTTAAAGTAAATGGAATCCCACTCTACAATTTATCCTTTGATAAAACCTACAGGACCCTCTATGAATTGACAATGCAATCCCTAGACTGAGATTTTCAATTGTTCGAAAATGGTATAAGTGAAGAAATGTTTGCGAAAACGCATGGCATTATTGTATTAGATTTGTATGGTACTCAAGACATGAGTATTGTCCGATGGGGAAATGTACGGATAGAGTGTACCTTTGCCAAACTGTTGGAGGAAAGTATTGCATTAATCTCGCTAAATCAATTTGAAACTTATTGGGAAATTACCCCTGACGGCAGTGTTTTATTAGACTTGGCGCCATGAACACGGAAAAAATAATTGATGTATTTAACATGGACCCCTAAATGTCCAAATATAAATCTTATTGCATACCTTCAGATTTCCTGGAGCATATTCAACATGTTGACAATCCTCTAATCATTGTTAATAGTAGTCCATCGAGTGTAAATTGGTTATGCATCTTTCATTCAAGAATTCAAACAAGAATATAGAATTTTTTGATTCCCTTGGCTTGCCGTATACATTCTACACACATCATATTAAAAATTTTCTCGAGAAGAGCGGAAAATATATTATCCAAAATCTGAAGCGAGTACAAGATATATCAACGAAAAGCTGTGGTTTTCATGCCCTATTATATTTTAATTTTCGAAATCGTGGACATACTTACAGTGAATTCCTCTAGACTTATGGTGACAATCCTCGATTGAACGACTTTCTAGTTGAAAACTCTTTCTTACCTCTATAATATAAATGTCGTTGAACTAAAAGTGAAATGCTTTAAAAATGTATGTAAATTTGTTTGCTAATAAAATTTTGTACAAAACACTGTGTCCTTTAGATTTCTTCTTCTACGTATAGGTAATCATCCGAAACGATAAGTGGTAGTAGCTCGTCGAGATTCAACTTGTATTCGTCTTGACGTGCAAAGGCAGGATCAAATTTTCTACAATATAGGGTAAGTTCATTTTTATTAAATCTCTTAGTAAAGTCAATAATACTACTCTGATTCATACGATAAAATTCACGTGTTTCAAATTGCTGACTTGAAGCAATGTCACAAACAAGATTCTCATATAAAAAATCACTTTCTGTAACAGCCAAACAAAAGTCTGTAGGTTTATAATCAAAGTAGCCAGTATCTTCACAGCGATGTAGTAAAAACCAGACTCTTTATTATTCCAGCAATTAAAGTGTAGACCTGGTTCTTCTTCCCAAAATAATTTAAAGCCACGACGATACCAGTCTCTTAAAAACAAACTGAACTCACGTTCAGGGTTTTTTCGCAATCAGGCCAGGATAAGTATTTTCCCATTGATCGCATTTATCATAGTGACAATTGGAGCATAAGAATCCTCTATTATGAGAGTCACAAATTTCTTCAAGACATGAATGACAGTCTTTAATTTGCACTGCATATCCTCTATGCAATTTACATGGATTGCATAATTTACACTTTTCATTATACTCATCAGCAAAAGTACAATTCTCACAGGATGACCAGCTGCTCAAAGTATACAAGCATAATGGGCATGTGTAAAAACATTTTTCGATGTTGACTGGTCCACTTCCAAAAAACAAATGACTCTTAAACAACATCTTCTAGGAGCGTTACAAAATGGCCGTCTATGTAGTGGTTAAGAGCAAAACCACAATATCATTTTGTGTTTGGTCTCAATCAATATATCTATAAATTGAGTAAAAGCCTGGGGACCACGATGACAAAGTTTCATAGTCCAAACATGGGGAATCGGTTTCCCATTAATCGTTAAGAATTTCTCCAGAAAATATCTTTCTTTGAAGAGATAATTCCAGAAATTCATCATCTAAAACTAACCATTTTTCAAATTTTACTAGATTACGCATGATTTTCTGTTTTTCAAATCTATCCATTTTAACACTCTCATGTCAAATACAGACTGTTTTCTATAAATTGTTCTATTCAATATATTTCGCCAGCGTATTTAATCCATCTTGTAGTCTCTTTATATACGCTATATTCACCTTAGCCGCGAAGCACATTGTTCTTCTGACTTGAATTTGCTTATGTGTTATAACATATCCATTATACATATTGTCCCATTCTAGGGTTAGCCGGGAACCCCTTGTAATTTCTACCAGCACCTTAGGCGCTCTAAGCTCCCGTTTCACAATCAGCACTTTTAATATTCAATAATGTATAAGCATCCATGTTGACTGTCCCAATTCCAGAAAGAAACTGATCCTCGATCAATAGTTTCAACCACCTGGGAAGGTGTCTAGAGATGATTCTGCCTAGAAACAGGGAAGAGGGTGTCACCTAACCTTTGAACTCTTGCCAAGGGCAGGAATGTCGGCTAGAAATAGGGATGCCGTGACGTCAGAGGGCATGCCGTAGAATTCAACGGAAAAGGTAGGGCATGTCTTTGAAACCGGGGAGGGCACGACTTTGAAAGCAGTGAGGCCCCACTACTCACTTTACTGAAAATATAAATATTTTTACTTTTATAACTTTAACAAATCAAATAATATTAACATTTTGATTACTAAATATCAGTATATGTATATTAAACTGATAATTCACATTCATTTGTATTTTTTTTTCAGTAAAGTGCAAATTATGTTCTGGCCCTGGAAGGCATAGGGATTTTGAGCCCAACTTATATTAATTTCTGCTCGTTTTGAGTTTGACTCGGTTATTTATTGTAATTTCTATTTGTCTTGGGTTTCATTTATTTATCAATGCTGATTTATGGTAGTTTCACGCTTGGTAGATTATTTGATTTTATTTTTGCTATTTTTTGTTCAATGGAGTTCTTTACTTTTCTTTGTAAAAGCTTATTTTGTGAAAAAGTTTTTTTTAATTAATTTCTGTTCGTTTTATATTGACATAGTCTTTTCAGGGAAAAAGAAAATAATACTTTAAATCTTTTCGTTTTTTTAAGAATTTATAGTCTGGCCTGCTATTTGTATGCTGGAGAGAAAATTTTCAGCAATTTTTAACAACATACACCCTTTTAAAAATCTGGACACAAATAGTAGTGTTTAATTTAGTTTCATACCTCCTCTAGTTGCCCTAAAATGGAAAACTTGATACCATTCGCAAAAAAAAAAATCTGTTTACTTTCTTTGATAGCTTGGATACACTTACACTATTTTGATTTGGTTAAATTTTAAGAGCAGAAGTAGCCCCGAAAGTTTGAACATAATACCCTTCATCGTTCTTGGGATACTGCTGAGGCGCCTTATTGGGAATTAGCATTAACACAGTGTATTTTGATTTAATCTTAAGGTAACATTTAGTTTTTAAACATGAAGGCAAATGGGAGGGTGGGCGTGGGAGGGGATTAGTTTCCTTCCAATCACTTTCGACTATAAAAAGGGCATCAGCAATTTCTATTTTCAATCGAATGAGCGCTTTTCGAAGTTCCTACAAGTTCTTCGATACGAAGTGCCCTGGTCTAAAAAACAACAACAACAAAAAATAATGCATTATACCCACATCGATCTTTACTATAAAAAAGGTCAAGCCTTCCAATAACTTTCGACTGTTAAAAAGGGCATAAGGCCTTTCAATTTCCAATCGAATGAGCCCTTTTAGAGTTTCTACGACAACACTTTTTATAAAAACCTTATATGCCCCAAGGGCATATATTACAACCTTACCCTAGGGGCTGTGAGGGTAGTTGTCATCCTCTAAGACCTAATTTCCAGAACTTTCAAATACGTTAAACAAAATGGTTATCCCAAAATTTTGATTGGATGTGTCTGGAAAAATGGTGAGCGTGAGAGGGACGTTAGTTGCTCTCCAATCACTTTCAACTATAAAAAAGGCACTAGCCCTTTGATTTCCAATCAAATGAGCCCTTTTGAAGTTTCTCTACGGCAACACTTTCAATAAAAAACCTTATATGCCCCCAGGGCAAAACTTACAATCCTTGCACTGAGAGCTGTGGGGGAGGGGTGTCATCCTCAAAGACTTAATTTCCAGAACTTTCTGCAACGTTGAACAAAATGGCTATCTGAAAATTTTGATTGGATGTGTTTGGGGGAATGGTGGGCGTGAGAGGGGGGTTAGTTACCCTCCAATCACTTTCAACTATTAAGAAGGGCACTAGCCCTCTCAATTTCCCATTGAATGACCCCTTTTGAAGTTTTTACAACAACTCTATCTATAAAACCTTATATTCCCCAGGGCATAACTTACAAGCTTTGCCCTGAGGGCTGTGCGGGAGTGTCCTCCTCAAACACACAATTTCTATCTGGAAATCACAACGCTCAACAAAATGGCTATCTACAAAATTTTGATTGGATGTGTTTGGGGAAAAGGTGGGCGAGAGAGAGGGGGTTAGTTGCCCTCAAATCACTTTCGATTATTAAAAAGGGCACTAGACCTTTGAATTTCCCATCGAATGAGCCCTTAACAAAATGGCTATCTCAAAATTTTTGATGGATGTGTTTGGGGAAATGGTGGGCATGGAAGGGGTGTTAGTTGCCTTCCAATTACTTTCAACTATTAAAAAGGGCACTAGCCCTTCAACTTTCAATCGAATGAGCCTTTTTTGAAGTTTCTACGAGAACGCCTTCTATAAAAACCTTATATGCCCCGGGGCATACCTTACAACCCTTGCCCTGAAGGCTGTGGCGGAGCGTCCTCCTCAAAACATAATTTCTATCTGGAAATCAACTACGCTGAACAAAATGGCTATCTCAAAATTTTTATTGGATATGTTTCGGGATATGGTGGGCGTGGAAGGGTTGTTAGTTGCCTTCCAATCCCTTTCGACTATTAAAAAACATTTCGACCAACTATTAAATCCCTACTGTTTTATTATGCCCCCAGGGCATAACATATAACCCTTGCCCTAAGGGCTGTAGGAGGGTTGTCATCCTCAAATACATGATTTCCGGACCTTTCAACTACGTTGAACAAAATGGCTATATAAATTTTGACTGGACATGTTTGGGGGAATGGTGGGCGTGGGAGGGGGTTAGTTGTCCTCCAATCACTTTCGACTATTAAAACAGGCACTAGCCCTTTCAATTTCCAATCGAATGAGCCTTTTTAGAAGTTTCTACGACAACAAATAGTCATTTCAAAACTTTTATCAGATTCGTTTCAGAAAAATACGAGGTGTGTCTGTGGGGGGGGGGAAACTTTATATGCATCCAGAGCATAATTTACAACCCTTGCCTTGAGGGCTGTGGGGGTTGTCATCCTCAAAGACATAATTTCCGGACCTTTTAACTACGCTGAACAAAATGGCTATCTCAAAATTTTGACTGGATGTGTTTGGGGAAATGGTGGGCGTAAGAGGGGGATAATTACCCTCTAATCACTTTTGACTTTTAAAAGGGGCACCAGCCCCTTCAATTTCCAATCTAATAAGCCCTTTTGGAAGTTTCTACGACAACAAATGGCCATCTCAAAATTTATATCAGATACATTCCGGGAAATTACGAGGTGTGGGGGCGGTATCCACCCTCCGAACACTCTGAATCTTAAAGAGGGCACTAGAGCTTTTGATTACCAATCCAATGAGCCCCCTCCGAAGTTTATACGATCACCTTACCTATATAAACCTTAAATTCCCCCAGGGCATAACTTACAACCCTTGCCCTGAGGGCTGTGGGGGGGGGTGTCATCCTCAAAGACATACTTTCCGGATCTTTCAACTACGTTGAACAAAATGGCTATCTCACAATTTTGATTGAATGTGTTTGGGGAAATGGTGGGCGTGGGAGGGGGATTAGTTTGCCCTCCAATCATTTTCAACAATGGGCACTAGCCCTTTTAATTTCCAATCGAATGAGCCCCTTTCGAAGTTTCTACGACAACCCCTTCGATACGAAGTGCCCTGGTCTAAATAAATAATACATTGTACTCACATCGCTCTTAATTTAGGCAGCACTATTGCGGTGCCTACTAAATTCTGAGGTTAATCCCGACCATGAAAGAAGCGATTCTAAATATGGGTGCAGCTTTGAAATTTCATTCGTGCCCACTTTTGGCACCATCTTTATTAAGGAGAGTCCAAAACACAGATACTCTTAAATTAGGTAAGATAACCAACCAAGGATGTTATTTGATAAAATGTAAAAGAACACTTTCATTCTTTTATCTGTATTATATTATTAGTTATTTACCAAATGCCCTGACGAGAGTAGGCTGGGTATGGAAGGCTGGAGCTGTTCCAGTGCTGTGAAATCGTTTGGGGTCTCCGCTCCGTCAAAAGTTCCTTTCTCTATCCCTATCCCCGACAAGGAAATCCTGCTTGCGTGGCCTAACAGTGGCATCAGGATGGACCTTTCACGAGTTTTCCTAAGCAAAAATGTGACTACTAACAGTGCTGCAGGATAACCTTGAGGAGTGGCACCCCTCGAGGTAATTACAGCCTAGTGAACGACACAGCATTTGCAATGGATTCTGATGAATGAAGAATTCTTCTGGGTTTGGTTTGTTTTGGTTGGCTTTTTTGGTCTGGAAAACCTCTTCCTAGCTAAGTTCATGCATTGGTTATGGGGCCATTACTTTTCCTGAGGCCTAATAATTTCGATGACTTAAAGAATATGAAAATTGCAACTTGAAATGTTACAATGTTAAAAAAACAACTATTATATCGACATTCTGACTGACGAATTCAGACGCTTCGAACTGGACTTGTTAAAAATTTCAGAAACTCATATCCCAGGTGTAAGAATCATGAAACTAGGTAACCTAAAATTTGTTTACTAGGCAGGAAGGATGGGGTACACAGGCAGGGAGTAGGGTTCATGGTGAATAAGGAAGCTGTTAAGTCTTGTTTAAGTTGGGAAGGTATTGATAACAGAATGCTGGTCGCTCATTTTATGAATAAAAGTGCAGGGTATCAGTCATAGTAGTATATACCCCTATAGAACCGACTACTGGAGATAGTAGTGACTCAGGCGAATTTTCCTTATAGCTATAGGAACAAATAGACAAAGTCACAGGCAGAAATATGGTATTTTTATTAAAAATGTTAATGGCCAGGTCAGTAAAAATAGGGATAGATTGTGTTCTAGCATAGGTAAATTACTTATAGGAAAAAAGTTTTAAATAGAAATTCTAAGTTCGCGTCATTTGTGTAACTTCGTCCCTGTTAACACCCTCTTCAAATTCTTTCTGATTGTGAACTCCAAGAAGAAATCTATTTTGCGAGTGCTATTACGACTTCAAATGACTTAAGTCCCGATTGCTCTATCAGACAACCTAGAAAATTACTAGTAAGACCATTTTATTTGTCACTGGAGTATTTATATTCTGGAAATATTTTTTCCTCGTCACAGCAAAATAATGTAAATTTAACAATTGTGCAAACTTAACAAAAATCTGAGCGATAAAAACTTACCTAATATCAACAATGTTGTCAAGTTGGTCATAAATCCTTTTGGCACCAGATTCAGGATCATCTCCAGACAGTGCTGCAGTCAGCATCTCCGCATATATTGTGGACGACTTTTCTAATTCTCTATTTTTCCTAATTCTCGGCAAAAGTTGTCTCCTCACTTTTATCAAGTCATTCATATTGATAAACGTTAACTTTAAGTAGTTTTGTTTAAGACCCACCAAGTGATTTAGCTAAAATACGTAAAACACGTCATTGAAAATAGAGTAATTTTAAAAAAATATAACATTAATTCATTTATGTTACAGATATTGTTTGGAGGGAAAATGATATTTTGAAAAATCTATATCGGAATTTGCAGGTCTTACTGCGCACCATAATTTACGTCGTTTTATGTAAATAATTGTTAAGTGTGCAAGTTTGCTTTTTTTGTTTTTGATGTACTCCACTTCTTTTTGTTCATAGTGGGTAATAAATAAATTATTATTATTATTATTATTATTATTATTATATCTCAAGATAATGCTGTTTCAAAGGAAACTCCTAAACCGATTAAAAAGTTTTTTTTTTGTAGTTCGACGTTCTATCTTAACAAAACGACCTGCTATCTGCCACTTCCGTAGCTCAAGGTGTTCTTGATAAAGTAAAGGATTGGTGCTGGTCAAATGGTATGGCTCTTAACAGCCATAAGAGTGCCATTGTACATTTCAGGACCCCTTATCGTATGAGAGACTTACAGGAGACAATCATCTGGCTTATGGGAACGACATTACAAGCTACTATGGTGAAATTTCTTGGTGTGTATCTTGAGAGTTTTCTTTCTTTTAAACCCCATATCACTCACACCCGTTCCCTCATCCTCCACCAGTCTTCAATATTGCACCGGGTTAATAAATTTCTTCCCCCAGATGTTATACTTTCTCTTTATTATGCTTTTATTTTTCCTTGCCTTTCTTATTACTGTTCTGTCTGGGGTAGTACTAATAAATCTCTTCTCTGCTTACTTCAAAGAGCCCAAAACACGGCAGTGAAGGCTACTTTTCTTCTCCCTCGGCTTTACCCTTCCTCTGATCTTTATAATGATACTGGAATAGCTCCGCTGGATCGTATTGTGGGTAAAAAATAATCTTTATTTAGCGCATTCTGCTTTTCTAGGTACACTTCCACCATCTCAGCAGCAGTTTTTCTTACAGACAGGCTCAGGTGGGTACTGTTCTTCTTTACGTAGTTCTTCTTGCAGATTTATTTTACCTAAACGTAGACCTCTGAGCAGCTCAGAGATCTCCTATTCGTCAATCAAGTTTTACTATGGAACTCCATCCGCCCTAATGTCCCTCTATCTCTTTCTGCAAAGGCAGTTTCTCGTCGGGTCTTTCCAGTTTAGTAATTTTTATCCCTTTTTTTTTAATTCTATCTTAATGTATATGTCTATCTTCTCTTCTTTTGAAATCACTTTCAGTTATATGTTAAATCTCGTTCTAAATCTCCTATCTATTACATGTCCTTGTTTTGTTCCAGTATTTTTTTTTTTATTGTATGTGTTTTATAAAAGTGTTTTATTTTTGTTTTGTGTGGTCCACTACAAGCCTAGCTTTTTGGGCTCAGTAACCATTTTACCTTTGTAATAGTTTTTTTTGACACTTAGTTAATGGACTCTCTAGTTACGGTTTTCAACCTACGTTGAATGTACTTTGTGCTTTTTGCTTATTTTCTTAACAAGAAGACGTGATTAGAACTTTATGGGAACAATCCAATTCTATGGGCAAATTGAAACATCTTTCCCATGGTAAGCTTACAAGGCGAGGTCAATATGTTCAGTTGTACTGGGTTGATTTTTGAAAAATAATCTTTGTAAGGGTCCAGTTTGTTTTTGAAGCGTGTCCAAGCAGGGCCAACGCTTTAGCGTTGCCAATAGTAAAGAGCCATAAGGCTTCAATGTATTTTTTTTTTTTTTTTAGCAGACCCACTCCATATGGACGGGGCGGTCGCAGAAACTTCGAAGGGCTTCAAATGACGCAATAGGCTTTAGAACTTCCACAGTTAAGGGACGGGAAGGGGAACAATAACCAATCTCTGGTTTGTAGTTTTTTGTTCGTTTTGAGTTTGACTTGAACTTTCAGTATAATGTTTACTCGTTTCAGGATTTATTCATGCATCTATATAGCTATCTGTTATCTTAATTTTTGATATGATTATTTATTTTTAATTTTTATTTGTTTGGTTTTCATTTATATTTTAAGAGTAATTTCGGGTCTTTTTAAGTTTGAACTATTATAGGACTTTATTTTTACTCGTCTTGAGTTTAATATGGCTCTTTACATTTTTTCGAATAATTTTTTTTTCGGATCTTTTTTTTCCAAAATTAATATCATTTAATGTTGAAAAAAAAAACTCCTGATCGCTGGAGAAAAAGTCTCCAATGTACGGGCTTATATAATTCGGTTGTCATCTTTAAACCTAGGATATGACACCCCAATTACAGTGTTCTAACACATGTCAAACGACACAATATGAAAATTTCAAAGACTCCCCTTTTCTAATCTTAGATTTATTTGACAGACATTTGAGAGTTATATTGAACAGCATTGTCACAGTTATAATAAGAAATCTAATGAACTAGAGGTGTTTTGTCATACAACAAGGGCATTAGAATTAGAAATATAAATCAAAGATTCACAAAGTAATAAATTAAAATATATGAAAAATGCCAAAGAGCTAAAGATAATGCCCAAGCATAAGTCAAAACAAACAAGACTATTACGAAAATACGACAAAAAAGGCTTAAAAGCATTATTAAAAGAGTCGAAATTGATCGGAGGGCAACTATCCCCCCCCAAGCCCCATTTTCCGACTGAAATTTTGAGATATCCGACTGAAATTTTGAGAAATACATCCGACTGAAATTTTGAGATATCCATTTTCTTTAAAATAGTCCAAAAATTAGATAAAAAAGCTCTAGGGTCAACACAGCCCCCCAGAGCCCAGGGGCAAGGGTTTTAAGTTATGTCCCGGGGGCATATAAGGTTTTTATAGAAGAGGTGGCCGTATAAACTTTGGATGGGGCTCATTTGATTGGAGATTGAAAGTTCTAGTTCCCTTTTTTAGAGTCAAAAGCTAGCGAAGGGCAACTAGATCAAATTTTGGGTTAGCCATTTTGTTCAAAATAATCCAAAGATCACATAACTATGCCTTTCGAGTTGACAAAATCCCCCAGAACCCAGGGGCGAGGGTTGTAAGTTGTGCCTCGGGGGCATGCAGAGGTTTTTATGCAAGGAATGGTCGTACAAACTTTCTCACTCATACGGGGGCTCCCAAACACTCACACTCACTCCCTTACAGTCGATCTACCACTCAATCACTCACTCATACTCGCTACCTCACACTAACTCACTCATTCACACTCACATCCAGGTGGAAGAAGTTATATAAACTTCGGAGAGGCTCATTCGATCTGAAATCGGAAGTTCTGGTGCCCTTTTAAGGGCAACAGAGTCAAAAGCGATCGAAGGATAACTAACCCCTCCCATATCGTCTTCTCCTAAATGCATCAGATCAAAATTTAGATAGCCATTTGTTCAAAATAGTCATAAGATCATATAACAAAACCTCCGAGGTGATCACAGCCCCGCAGAGGCCGGGAACAAGTGTTGTAAGTTATGCCCCAGGGGCATATAATGTTTTTATGGATTGGGTGGTCGTATAGACTTTGTGTGGACGTTGAAAGGTTTAATTCCCTTTTTAAGAGCCAAGAGTGATCGAAGGGTAACTAGTCCCCCTCTCACGCTCTTTTCCCCAAATGCATCGAATCGAAATTCTGAGATAGTTTGAACTTTGATAATTTCTTTAGTTTTATACTTTGTTACTTTGATGTTGTTACTTTGATACTAGTTTTGATACTCGCCTTGAGAGTTTAGGCGACATGTTGGCCATAATTTTTCAACCTAAAATCCGTGTCACCAGCCAAATCTGACTCCAGTGGGCTTTTCCAATAGACAAAACTCCAGAGCTTGAAAAAATCTCAGTCACATGCTTGCCTACAAGTAGAGTGGGCATCATCTGTTAACTCTACAAGTAGAGTTAACTCATGAGTTAACCTAAGAATCTTGGTCGCTCTGCTGCCATTCTGCTGGGCTTTTCAAATTGATACTAGGCTTGTCCAATAGGTTGAATTATCAACTTGGTGGAGATGAATCTAAGATTTAGAGCCACGGCTAATTAGAGTAAAAACAATACAGATAGTTTCTGTGAGAGGTAAAGCCGGCTTAACTTTTTCAGAATTTTATAAAAATGATTAATTTCACTTCTTGATGATAGTCTATCATCCGTCTTAGGACACAACTAAGGTAGATAGGCATAGAGTAAGGGTAATTCAAAGAGTCTATCAGTTCTACGAGGCATCTGAAGGCAATTGGAGACCCAAAAATGATTAAAAAATTTATGCCCCACCATGTCCACAGGACTTGCAGGCAAGTAGACGACTGAGATTGTTCCTATCATATGAGCTTTGCCTACTGAGAAAGCTCCCTGGAATTGCAATGGGGATGACCAAGATTTTTAAGTTGGTTCATGACAGACAATGTCCACTGTGACAGACAATGTCCACTGGCAAAACGGGGGACTGAGATAAGCTTTAATTATTATATGCCTTTATTTCTGTTTTTTTTTTTTTAATATGATTCTTTACTTTTATTTGAAAAATTTCCTTGTGGAAAGCTTTTTTTTGTGTTTGTGTTAACCAGCTCAGTAAACTTTTTTGGAGAAAGCGATAAGACTGAGGTACACCAGCAAAAAATTATATCTTGACAGAAATTGAAAAAGCTGAAGAGGACAATCGAAAATATTAGACCAAATGGAGAAGCAATAATAATAAAAGATGGAATAGCGAAATTCCCGGTGGTGGGAGAAAACAAGAGATGAAACATTACAAGCTAAGGCTGTAACTACCTATATAGGTCACTTAAAGCTTAGAATTATATTAACATTTATCCTTAAATAACTGAAAATATCTTTGTTCTTAAGGATATCAAGTTCAGAAGATTCTTTATGCATTATAAATGGATAACAATTTTCAGATTGACATCAAATGATCAGCAATGACTTACTGGAAGTGAGGAAGTAGCTTACTTGTTGCAATGCTAGTCACATGTTTCATTTAGACCCCCTTAAGTACTCCGGTCAGCTAGTGTCTTGTAGCAGAAATTGTAAATTGTATCATTTGCAAACAAGGATAAATTTGCTCTCATGGCTACCTCACACTCAAAGCAATAAGTAGGTAGATGAAAGACAAGACATGTACTGCATTACTTGAATACCTAAATATAAACAAGGAAAAATAATGGTGTACGACCCCCTAAGCTGTCTACATGCCCTGGAATTGTCAAGTGGATCAGCGAAAAAGAAAATAAAATCTTCCCGCTCAGAATTGATACACCAGAATTTTTTTTCCAAAATTTGTTGTCCTCATTAAGATACTCTTGGTTGAGGTCCTTGGTTAGATCCTCTTGGTAAATTTGCTTTCATAATTACCTGACGCCCAAAAATTGTAAATTTTGGTAATTTGGCTTTTTCAATGAAAATACCAACTATTTTTTAAAATCTAGGGGGGTCAATTGCCCCCCCCCCTCACTCTTACCCTAGGTGAGAGTGGATATCCCTAAAAAAGATTCTTTCGAAAAACTCCCTTTGAAGACCGAGTATATAAAGTAAAAATCAAAAACACATACTGCGTTACTTAAGTCCTTAGTATAAACAAGAAAAAATAATGGCGCAAGGGCCTTAAAATGGAATAATCCTAGAATACGTAAGTGCAATTTAATCTTTTTTTAACTGAAATATTCCTTTACTTGACAAGATTCTTTAACAAGAAATTGGAGAAGAAAGACGAGGAATATTTCTCAATATGAATATTATGGAATATTCTTTCTTTCATTGAATTACAAAAGGAGAATGATTGTAAGAATTTGTAACTACATACACAATCAGAGAATCCAAAGCAAGACTTTGAATTATTAATGGTAAAAGTCTTAGGTAATCCCACCCTGGCAATTGTTGAAAATTTAAAAAAAATATTACCAATTCTAAGTCTTCTTTGGTACATGGTTCACAGCTATAAAGAATTCCTGCATACTTTTTTGATAAGTATGCCAAAACTTCCTGGAAACAACCAGTCTTGGAAGAACATAAAAATAAGGTTTATACGGTACAGATGCTTTTAAAGCGAGAACCATCCTCTTGAATGAAATAATAATCAACTGCACTAACCAATCTCTTGTCTTGGTCCATGATTTCGGTCTAAAAGTAATCAAAAATTATTTTTAGGTATATGATCGCTTTACAACAGAAAAAATGAAACAAATAGATGGATAGATAGATCGAAATGTATACTATAATGGGTAGCCAAGGTTACCAAAGGTTGATTTTAAAATAAAATGTGTTTCATCCCAATATCTCCATTTCTAGCACTTTTAGCTAATTTGGTCGTTTCTTCATCCTCCTTTTTTGGATCCAATTGATCTTTTCCAATTGCTTCTCAGTAGTTTGTTTACTTTTCTTTCTTTTTCTTTTTCAAGTTAATCAGATCCTTTCTAATTTTCTCAAGTATCAGTCTGACAATTACTCCTTCTATTTCTAACTCTACTTCCTCGCCGTTTCTTTTATGACCTTTGTCCTCCCTAAGCGTTCACCCCTTTTCTGTAATAATGACACAATTTTTCTGGTTATACAGTGATTTCAAATTTTAAATCTTTAGATCAATAGTTTGACAAAAGAAATCATGTATTTTTATCTATTGTTTTTCAGCCATTCCTCAGAAAGGAGTCTATACAGGACGAAATGAAATTATTTGAACTGAATTATGTCCAAATCAACTTTATTCATTAAACAACAAGCAAGAGGCGTATTTCTTTAAATGAAAATAAGAGTTAAGCATTACTCATTTTTGTAGAATTTAGAGTACTGAAATAAAAACATTAGGAACGTTTCTGATAATTTCACGAAAGTCTCAATCCTTAAGACCATTTTTTCCAAGTTTTACCAGAGAAAGGGGTTTAAATTATCAAGAATGCTTACAGTATGCATATTCAAGAGGTACCCAATTTTTTCCCCGTTTTTCCTTGAGACATTCAAATCCAAACTTAGCATCAATCTCATCATTTTCAAGCGAAGTTCTGAGACGCTGATCAGACGACTGCTCACGACTAAAAAGAGAAAAGAGTCTGTTACTGGCTGAAATTCGCATTTGTATTATTTAGCTCTTATCTAGAATTTATTACTGGGGACCGGATCATTCTGGAGAGCCTTAGCCTGAAGCATGAAAAGAAGCATTTTTTCACGGGTCCGAAGGTACTCCCATCTAGTTTTACAAGCCATTTCTTTTTAAAACTTCATTTTTTCTGCGTTTGGGACTGAGGTAGAGGAACGGTATCAAATTTCCCTTCTAAACTTTAATGTTTTCATTATCGGTAAAGAAACTGAAGGTTTCCTTTGCTTCTTTCTAAGTGGTAATATTAGAATGTGGACCTAAAGAAAGAAAACCAGCTCTTGAAATAAGAAAGATAAAATTTTCTATTTAAAACCATGCAATACTCTTTGAAGAAAATGGTATGTCACAAGAAGATGTATTTACCTAAAAAAAAAAAGAAAAAAAAAGACAGGTCCCAGAAGACGGCTTCAAAGTATGTTTGTTAGTACATAAAACCACCTTCATTCTCTGTATCCTATCTTACGTTGCCCCAAATATAACACCTAACCCAAACATTTTTTTTTTTTTTTTTAAGACTGCATATGTCAAGTCAGAGCCAGTTACTTCGCCTCGAAACTAGATTTTAGTGATTTTTGGTTGATTTAGTGATTTTTTCATTATCTAGTGATTTAGAGATTTTTTGTCAAGGCAATATAAAAAATCACAAGAAATAGTGATAAGTCACTAGGGGTGGTAACCCTGCGCAACATATACTATTTGCTTTCGACGCCTTTAATGGAAAGAAAAATTAGATTATGCGTGAGATTGCCACAGAAAAATATTACTAATTAGGATTGCGAAACAACTTCATTGCGTTCTATCATTATCTATAATCGTGAAACTTTGTAACCCAAACTATGAAACTTTAAAGCCAGCTAGCATCTGGACGATAATGGTGAACGGTTTAAAGTTTCAAAAAAGGTACCTGCCTACCAAATTCCAGGTTAATCTAGGACTTAGAATTTAGAAGGTGATTCTTTGGGTATGTAGGGCACGGAAGCTTCATGCGCCCCTGAAAATCAATTCCTTTTTTTCTCAGGCTCAAGGTACTTGCCCCAAAGCTTTCAAGCGAATCTGCAAATTTTCGTGATTACGTCAGTAAAGGGGCGTAGACCTCTGTAATTTATCATTTCGATGTTTCATTGGCCCAAGGAATTTGCCCAATACGTTTCGAGCTCACCAAAAAAAACCTGCCTACCTTCCTGTCGAAAATTTTGTCGGTGATAAGATGTTCGAGGGGCATAGGGCCATTACATACCCCCAATGATGCAAATTGAAAACCCTTGTCTGATGCCTCTCAAAGAGTGTGCAACATATCAATCTTTCTGCTAAAAAGTTGACAAGGAGCGTTAGAGGGGCCATCCTCCAATCATATAGATTGAACTGCATGATTCTGGTTCTATGGGGAACAATGTGTCACTTTCTTTTCCAATAAAACTGATTAAAAACAGTTGCATAATTCTGTTTCAAACACAGTGCAACATGCCTACCTTTCCAATTAGAGTGAGGAGAGGCGAAGTATTGGAGGAGCAACGGGCCTACTCTACATTTTTCATAATACAGATTGAAAACATTTGCATGACCTCAAATCAAATAATATATAACATGGCCACCTTTATGCTAAAAATTTAGCAATGACTGGCAGGTTTTTTTGTCGCTTTTTTCCTGAGCAGTGAAGAGAAATCCAAGGGCCCTCTTTGCTTCTCAAATAATAATGGCTGAAATAACTGGATGATTCCTGTTAAAACAAGGTAGGGAAAAACTCGGCAGCAGGAGGGCAGGGACCTACGAGGGGAGCGCTCAGGGCCTGGACCATCCCCCAAAATAGCAAATTTTCTTAGAACTTGTGGACAATTTTTATTCAAGTTATCAAATACAATTTGTTTTTTTTAGCATTATTGCCCTATCTCTATATCTCTATATGAAAACAAATTCTTTCGTACGTGCCTATATGAGGAGAAACTGACCATGGAACAGCTTCATGTCTTTAATAATATCCCTTGTATGATTTTGCTTCTATAAAGAACAAAAAACCTGCCTTTCAACTAAAAATGCAGTGAGGGCGATAATGGAGGGTCTAAGGCCCTGCAATCATACATATTGAAAATCTGTCCACCATTCCATTCCAAATAAGGTGCCATAAGCCTACCTTCTTCCTAAAAATTTAGGTGAGGGAGTGATGTCGGATGGGTTATCAACCCACATTGATTTTGTAATCACATGAATTAAGCACTTGTATGATTCCAGCTTAAACTAGGCACAGCAAGCGTACTTTTCTGCAAAAAAAAATAAGGCTGGTGGGGGGGGGGAGGGGTTAAAGAGCCAAGGACCCACTTTGCTCTTTTAATTATACAAATTAAAAATGCTCAATTATTCTGGTTCTAACAGGGGTAATATGCCAACCTCTGCACTAACGGACAGTGAGAGCAGAAGTAAGCTGCTGTAGAGGCCACTCGCCTACATTTCTTCTCCAAATCATATGGATTAAAAGTCTATGCATGATCCCCCTTTAAACAAGGTGACGCATCTCTGCTAAAAAGGAGGCGGCAGGACAGGCAGGGGTATTAGAGGAGCCACGAGCCCACTCGTGGCTCCAATAATACAGACTGAAAATCGATTGCGAGATTCTGCTTCAAACAAAGAGCAACATGCCAAACTTTGAGTTAAAAAGTTAACATTGGGAAGGGAAGAGGCTGTTGCAGAAGTCCATATCCCACTTCGCTTCTCCTGATCACATCAGAGGCAACGCTATAGCGTTGTCAGAAGCAACGCTATAGCGTTGCCTATAGTAAAGGCATAGAGCTCCAATGTTTTATTTTTTTTTCCCAGAGGCACTTCATATGGAACGGATCGTCGTAGAAACTTCAAAAAGGGCTCATTCGATTGGAAATCGAGAGTTCTAGTGCCCTTTTTAGTAGTCGAAAGTGATTGGAGGGCAACTAGCCCCCCCCCCCACGCCCATCTGCACCAGCAGTAGAATACCATATATTTAAAATACAAGATTCTTTCCTTCTAAAGATGATTCGGGCAAGATGATTCCAAGAGTCTAAATTCTTAATCAGCAAAAAGAGAAACTACGTTCTATCTTTAGTCAAACAACGACGTAGTCGTTCGAATTTCGCTAAGATAATTGTAGCAAAAAAAAATGCAATGCACAACATTTCTAAGGAGTTTAAAAGGCAAAAAAAACTGTGTGAACTCCTGAATCATCTGAAAAATCTTAAAGAGATTATTGGACGAAGATTTTCGTCCTTGGGTCACTTGGTCCAATGGCAGGCAGTCCCTACAGCGCAGGACGAAAGAACTGCGTTTGGGAGTGGGGTAAATGTGTTTTTAATTTTAATCTTAAGTCAGACCTGATACGATTAGTACCACAAAATAATCTCGGTCACCATAATTGTCATTGAAGTAACCCGTTGCTGTACAACTAAGCATGTAAGTTCAATAAATCTATTGTCTTTTTGTATGTGTCTGTTTCGTTTATATGTCTGCGTCTAGTCCAATAGTGGGTAATTAGTTCGCAAGTCTCCAAAGTAAATGCTCCCAAAGGAATCTGATCTCCAGATAGCTCAAGAAAGAAGAAGCCACATTTGTATGTCTACATATTCAATTTTCTCTCATTAATTGAGAGCGGCGCTAGCCTAGTTGACACAATCTCCAGCGCTATAAGTGGCGCTATAGGAGAAATTTCTATCACCACAGTAGCGAATCTTCCCATTACCACAATACAAAATCTTTTATCGCTACAAATGGTGCGGTCGGAAATTGGAGGAAAACTGCGAACTAGTTGGGCTGTTTAAACTTTGTAATTTGGATTTGATTGTTGGAGAGATACAGACATATAAATGAAGTGATTAGGCCTATTGCCGCTAAGCTACTACAGGGAAACCCTTTAGAATATCTCATAGGAGATAATAGCCTCCCCCAAAATAGGTTAAGTAAAATAATAAATTTATTTTAAGTTGATATAAACGCAAAAAAAAAAATGTCTGAAGATTTAGAAGAAAAAAATTAATAGTGCAGAAATTGGTCGCGAAAAATATAGAAATAGCGAAATCTATCCCGGAGTACAATGGTCAATCAGATATTGACGAATTTAATATCCAATTGACCCAGTTTGTACAATTAACAAAAACAGACGTTGGAGCGTTTAAAAGACATGCTGCTTCTACGATTAAGAGGCCAGGCCTTAACCTTTCTAAAACAGGTCGAACATACCATAGGAAATAACGCAAACTTGCCAATAAATACGCTTGATGACTTGTTAAAAGCATTCAAAGAGAGATTTATAGAAACCAGTTCAATAAATAAATTAAAACATGGAGTAGTGAACTTTGATTTTTCACAAAATATAAGGGAATATCTGGATAATATACGCATTTCTGTAGAAGCAAAATACGGAAGTGGTTCTGGGCAACTGTATGAAAAAGTCATACTAAATACCTTTTTACAAGGGCTACCCCCAAAACTATATAGAGTAGTAATATCCAAGAATATTCAGACGTTGGATCTTGCAGTCCAAGAGGTAGAGCGACTAATCGAAGTTGATAAAATGGTTGCTAATCATAGTAATGCAAAAATAAACAGCCTAACGACTCAAACGCGAACCTAATTTTCAAGGGCGATCAGGCATCCCCCAATTTCTTTTCAAGGGATAACTCCCCAGTAGCACAAAGAAACAAAACGCCAGAACCCGCTAGGCAGAAAACAGTACGTTTTCAGCCCATTAACCCTACAATAATAAGGTGCTATAACTGCAATCGTGTTGGCCACATAGCAAGAGAGTGCCACTACGTCACCAATCCCATACCAAGAAATGCTGTCGGTAATACGCAAAATTACGGTAACCATTTGTTCAGAAGAACAAATTTTAGCACCGGTCGTGCAATAGACTATAGCCAGGGGGATTGCGCCAATCAGTACCTTATAATGCGTACCAACCAAATTTGTATAACCCTTTCCCTAACAGGCAAATTAATTACCGGTTTGAAAACCCAAATACTCGCCAAGGCCAATATAATGCGAGAATGCAATATAAAAATCATGAAATTTGCCGATGAGAAATAAAAATTTTACAAGCCAACAGCACTGGCAAACAGCGCCAGCAAACGGCACTGACACGAGACATCCACGTTACCATAATAATACATGGCGAAGACAGGCAGACGTAAATCATTTAAATATGCCTACGGAACCTAATACGTCTGAATATCTATTACAGGCACCGACAAATGAAATAAATTCTCAGGGAAACGCTTCAGGCCCTCAGAAAACATAAGTTGGACCCAGAGGGTGCCAGGGATATTTAATAGGTCCAAAACAATACTAGTGCCTTCTTGTAGTGATATTATTAACAAGTTACCTATATTTAATGATTTTTGTGTGGAAAACGTTTACTTTACGGCCTTAGTTGACAGTGGAGCTACTGTAAATATCATAAACTCTTGCGTATTTAATATGTTGCCTCTGCACATTAGGCGACAAAAGAACCCTAATATTCCCAATTTAACAAGCGTTACAGGTCATAAATTAAATGCAAAAGGGTCAATTTGCCTAAACGTAAAAAGAGACAATAGAACCTTCATGACAAATTTTATTATATGTGATAATCTCCCATATGAAGCTATTATAGGGGCAAATTTTCTAAGGTCTAATAGAATACTATTAGACGTAGCCAACGAGAAGCTTGTATACCCAGCTAAGGTAGGGGAAGAAATTTCGACCTTAAGAAATCGTAACAGAGGTTACGAAGATAACATAACAGTAAACAAAATTTCTAGTGGTATAATGTCGAAGTATTTTGAACCCCATGTCTCGCAAAGACATGGCATAATTGGAAATTTGTTCAATTATCCTGAGAGATATCGCAGAAATGAAGTAAATTTAAATAATAACAGTATTGAATCTGCGAAAATAAAAATAGGAGATATGCGACAGTACAGATCAAATGAAATTAAGAAAATAGTGGAATTGTGGAAAAACATAATAAAACCCAACGTGACGCCGCAAGATGCCGCAATGGCGCAGCATAGCGCCAGTATGAATCTAATAAACAATGAAAATGAAGAGAAATATTACGGATTTGCGATAAGGAAAACAAAAATCCCTCCCAAAACGATGCAAAAAAATCCAAATATCACAAATGATCGAGCCAATAATTAGCAAATCAGAAATATGGTTTGCGACACCGTCTGAAATACCTGAAAATCTGTTATGCGAGGAACAGATTATATCTTATGACAAAGGGGAAGGTTTATTTGGGTAACCAATAACCATGAAAATGATACAATTACAATTAAAAAGGGGACGTGTTTAGTCCAAATCGAGGTTTTAACGGAAAATGATTTAAATAAATGAGAAAATTCTAAGAAGAAACCTAGTTAACGGCATTAAAACTTCAAATAACGAATATCCTTTGACTAAATCGCAATTTTTAAACAAATTTAAAATGGATCATATTACGGATATGGAACTTAAGAAAAAATTATGCGAATTATTATGGAAATTTAAGGATGTATTTTCTGCATCTGAAAATGATATCGGGCTGATTCCATTTTATGAGCATTCAATTTTAACGACTGGTAATCCCGTAGCAAAACAGCCATATCGTGTGCCATATAAGCACACAAAAGAGTGGTTAAAAAATAAAATCCATGAATTAGAAAGAAACGAAATTATACGCCCAAGTATAAGTCCGTATAGTGCACCAGTGATCTTAGTACCAAAAAAGAATGGAGATCTTAGACTCGTAGTAGATTATAGGGCTCTCAACAAACAAGTAGTTAGCGATAAATTTCCTCTACCAAGAATAGACGAAATTCTTGACTCAATTTCAAGCAAAAACAAAATTTTTACTTCTTTGGACCTTACCCAAGGCTACCACCAAGTGAAAATAGCCGAAAAGGATGTCCATAAAACTGCATTTTCAGCATCCGAATATGGATCTTATGAATACTTAAGGGTACCATTTGGGCTTAAAACTAGTTCAAGCGCGTTATGTAGACCCCTATTGCACCTGTTAAGAGGATTAAAGAATATAATTCATTTTGTTGATGATATTATATGCGTGGGGGAAAAACACTGAGCAACACTTAGCAACTTTAGCTAAGGTGTTCGAGAAGTTCAGGCAAGGCAATTTAAAATGCCGGCCTGAGAAAGTAAATTTATTTCAATCCAAATTAAATTTTTAGGAGTAGTAGTAACCCAGGGAGAGATATCCCCAGACCCTGATAAAATAAAATGTGTTGAAAACCTCAAGCCCCCCAGAACTATGAAAGAATTAAGGGGAATTTTAGGACTTACTGGCTACTTTACAAAATTTGTACGCAATTATGCCCAAATTGCGAAACCCCTCACGGAATTAACCAAAGGAAACTCCCATAATGTTACCTGGTCCCAGGAAGCTCAAACTTCCCTAGACCAACTCAAAAAGGCGCTCACTTCTGAACCAATTTTATCACTCCCTGATTTCGAAAACGGGAAATTCATCGTTACCACTGATGCTAGCTCAAAGGGCATAGGCGCTATCCTTTCGCAAACAATCCCAGTAGAAAACCCTAACCCTCTACAGGGAACACCTAAACAAATAGAAAAAGTTATATGCTATTCAAGTAAAACTTTATCAAAAGGCGAAAGTAGTTATTCCGCCACAAACTTAGAATTACTATCTATTATCTACCACTTGGACAAGTTTAGACATTATTTAATTGGTAGAAAACTTATACTACGATCAGACCATAAAAGCTTGCAGTACCTGCGCACATTTAAAAATCCCACGGGCATTCTAGCTAGATGGATTATGAAAATCCAAGACCTAGATTATGAATTTGAACATTTAAAGGGAAAAACAAAACGCAGCTTGCGACTTTTTGAGTAGATATCCAGAAAATAGTCCGTCGGAAACCGAAGAAAATGAAGTTATGCTATTAATGCTAAAAGCAAACATGGATGTAAGAAAAACAAAGTCAAAGACGCAGTAAAAGAAAATAAGATTAACTATTGTCCCTTATCTTTGGAAAATATAAAAAGAAAGCAAAAAAAGGACGAAATGTGTGTAGCACTAATTAATTATTTTGTGAATGATGAGGCGTTACCGGATAAATTCAAAACTCTTAGAAAAGAGATAGATAATTTTTACTACGACCTTGATGAAGAAATACTGTGTAGGATTGTGACTGCTGAGACAAATAGAAACCAAACCTCGATAATACCTGTGTTACCCACAAAACTTGATAGGGCCTGCATTTGAATATTTCATTCGGACACAGGTGGACATTTAGGAGTTATGAAAACGTTCCATAAGTTAAAACAATACTTTTACGTACAATCGGCACTGACCAAAACTTAAAGAATTTGTAAGTACATGCGAAGCATGTAATTTGAGAAAAATCCCCCCAGCTTATCCAAATCCTCCAATGGGAAGGGTCCCGGTAGCAAAGTACCCCTTCGATATTATCTCATTTGACCTATACGGTACAAGTGGAGGCTTACCTGTTTCTAGCAGAGGCCATACGTGTATTCTTTCGGTTGTAGATAATTTTTCCGGATTTACTTTTGCAAAAGCATTAAAAAATCAAGGTGCTTATGCCACAAGTAAGGCATTAGCAAATTATTTTTACAATTTGGCATTCCTAATAAAATTTTGAGCGACAACGGGAGCAATTTTGTTGCAAAAGTAACTAAAGATTTAATGAGTTTCCTTAATATAGAGAAAATGGTGACAGCGCCGTACCATCCACAAGCTAATGGCAAAATAGAAAACAGACATAAAATATTTTCGAACGTTCTAAGTATTTATACGAAAGACAATAGGAGCGACTGGGATAAATTCTTACCTTATTTAACCAACGTAATCAACACTGCTTATTCCGAAACAACCAGAGACAATCCATTTTATTTACTTTTTGGTCGAGATTTTAGAATCCCGTATTATGAGATTATTGAATCTCGGCAATATTATAACGACTCAGAAGATTATAAACAAGAATTCATAAATAGGATGAGAAAAACTTATAAAATAGTTAGGCAAGAGTTGGAAAAATGTAAAATAAACCAAGAACTAAGAAACCAACCCAAAGTTAAGGGGAATATAGATTTCAAAGTAGGAGACTTCGTTTACCTAAAGAACGAGGCGAAAACGGAAGGAAAAAAACTCTCCAACAAATATTCTGGACCGTACAGAATAGTCAAAAAGTACGATAATGAATATACCTTTAAAATGGAAAACCCCGATAGTGGAAAAACTTACAAGGCGCATGTTAGCCAAATAAAAACAGCCAAATTTCCAGAGAGATGGGTATCCCATCCCTCTTCGACTGATAAATCAGATTCGGAAAATGAGCCCCCTAGGTCAAGATTGGCAGAGCTAAAACCTTTCAATTTTAAACAAGATTATTTTGAAAATGAAAGTGATGAACAAAACTTTGAAGAATTTTTGGCTATGGAAAATCTAGTTATTCCAGAGAAAAAATCCCTAACACCAGTAAGAATAAGAACGCCAAAAAGCCCAAAAAGTTATTCATCGGCAAACGCAGGAGATTTAGATTATACAATATCTCCAAAAACCCCATTTTTTTTTTTTTTTTTTTTTTTTTTTTTTTTTTTTTTTTTTTCTTTTTTTTTTTTTTTTTTTTTTTTTTTTGTTTTTTTTTTTTTTTTTTTTTTTTTTTTTTTTTTCCCCGATAGAATCTCGACCCCATGTCCCCCCAAAAGATTTCCAGACGATATGGTTTCCCCTACAACACCAATAGAAAGGCCCCTGTCTTTACAGGAGGAATTAAACAGAGCTGTAGAAACCCCCGGCATTGCTGTAAAGAAAACTCCTCTCAAAGATTTAATTAAAACAAACCTGCGAGAAGCTATGGATTTAATTAATTTCCCCATAAAAAAGAGTCAAAGTACATTGCCCGAGAATAAAACTCCCAAGGATGACCAGCAAGGTCAACATCATGATATAACTGTGTCCAAGGTCAAACCTAAAAAGTGGACTTCATGGAGGGAAACCTTTGTGCAAAGAATGCCCCATCCCCCTGAAGACATGGCCTTCAAACAATGGAGGAATCCCGCAAAAAACTATTGATTCCTCCCAAAGCTCTCAAGAATCTTTCAAATCCCCCGAGTTGAGAACTCAAGGCGAGGACTTAGAGAATAAACCTTCTACTTCCAGAGGAGTGGAAATTTACGAAGGAATGGCAGGTGATACCACAAAAAGTGCCACCTCTAAAAGTTCCAATCCGGATTCGTCAGAAACTAGTTCCGAAGAGTCTGATGGTGAATCAGGCCAAATAGTAGCTAAAGAAATAGGGAAATCAAGGCCGTCCTCAGCAGCCGCACACGGGAAACAAACGAAATTAAAAGGGCAAGAATTTTTTGAAAAAAACAATACAAAAAAATTTGACCTTATTTCGCTAGACAAACCGAAAAAAAGAAAAACCACAAGAAACAGAGGAGAAAATAACGACACAGTCAGGTAGAACGGTTAAAAAACCTGACAGATGGAAATATCCCTAATTAACGTAAAGAAAAATTTCAAATCCCTTATGAAAACCAACTTGTGATCCACCATAATAAATGTAACAGTGTGCAAGTAAAGTTAACCAAGTCAATATTAATGAAAAAAAAAAATAAAATAAAATAATACGAGTAATGTCAAAACGTTGACGATCACAGAAAATAACCAAAGGTAGGAAGCTAGTGGTCTACTGAAAACGACAACTGTTGTTGGACCACGTCTTGTGGGAAGCCCGGGGAGGAACTCAAGGCCCATGATTGTTTTGTATTTTTTTTGTGTAAACGACCGTAGGAAGGGATATTTCTCAGTCCTTCAAGTGTAAGAAATTAGTATTTTTATGCCAATCAGGGCCAGTCCAAAACAATACTTAAAGGTTGAATAGAAACTTCTGTGAGCTAGTTAAGTTTTCGTTTTTGGATCTGAATGCTTTGAAAGAGAAACATAGAGTTTACTTTCTTATAGCTCCGAGGCAAAAAAAAAAGAAAAAAAAAAAAGAGAGAAAAGCTTTTTAATTTCATTATATTATTTCAATGACGTATGCTGTCCTACAGCTCTGTGTTAAACATTACTTCCAAAGGGAAACAGAGACATTAATGTCTTTAGCTCCTTGGCGAAAAAATTTAATTTCATTAGTTTATATCTATGACGTATACAATAACAGAGAGATCACTGTTCTATAGTTCTGTGACAAAAATGTTCTTTAATTTCATTGGTTTATCTATGACATATCTTGTGCTCTAATTTTTGTGACATATTTTCGCAAGTCAGTCACGTTATATCTTACCTATACTGATTCAGGTCTCCCTCGGATTTTCCATGAAAAATCGACCCATGTCCTAACCAAGATGGATATTATCCAAAACAAGATATTATCAGTACAGAAGCGTCTAATTATATGAAATATTTTATCTAGTGCAGATTATAATTATTTCAGGCCTACACATTGCTCATTCATGTGTTTCTTACTCGAGTAATATATGTACCAATAGCCAACTATTGATAACTATAACCAAACAACCTATGGTACGTTTATATGTAGAATTTCACGGCGGATGTGAAATTATATCTCAATAATAATATGTAAAATTTTAAAACCATTTAATCAGTTAAGATATATATGGATTGAAACCCTGTGAATGTCCAATGGCGACTAAGTAAAACCCACAAGGAATTCCCTATTAATGTGAAGGTGTTTCTCGCTTAACGTATTCTAATAAGACTTTAATATAATATTTATTTATTTAGTGCTGAAGGATTTGCTCAAACAATAGCCTTCTAAAAAGATATTGATGTCAGTTCTTCATTATGCTTATATTCTTTGCCAAGCATTAACTGGAATCTACGGAGGCAAGCTTGGAAATCCTGCATCTAATGACCTTATTCGAAAAGCAAATATGAGGCACCAATGTTGACTTGTAATTACGGAAAATCCAAGAGAAGAACACGGGGAAACAAAGAAGAACACCTCTGCATTTCAGCTGAGGTTAAACCCGACAACCCCATAAGAACGTCTAAGCCAAGAAATAGGGAAGACATCAGAAAACTAGTGGGTATAGAGGTCTCCACTAGTCCTTGTTATGTCTTGTTCCCTCATTGTAGTATCGTTTGCGTAAAACCGTGTGGTTATGACGCTGCAACATGCGTTTCTTAAACAGCACGGACTTGCGTGGACAATGAAGGCATGAAATAAGTCGTAAAATTAGACCTCAAACTTAATAATGTAGGGTAAATAACGTTTATTTAATAAGTATTGAAGAAGTATATAAGCCCTTTATCGATGTTTCCGTTCTCAAAACAAATTTGAAAACATCTCTGTTTTAA
Organism: Artemia sinica; assembly: GCA_027921565.1. Lineage (NCBI taxonomy): Eukaryota > Metazoa > Arthropoda > Branchiopoda > Anostraca > Artemiidae > Artemia > Artemia sinica. The sequence goes on from CM051265.1 coordinate 36,920,135, forward strand.
ATTTTTAAATTTTCATTGTGAGTACTAATATTAGTGTATTTATTTAATTCTGTCTCATAGCTAAGAAATTATAACCCAATTAATGCGTGAATTATTGTATATGTATTTACTTCAAAGAACATGTGATTCTGCCTCGCTATTTTTATTACAGGAAAGTAAATGGACATTTTGGTCATTGAGTATTACAATAAATATGTGACAGTACAGATACGACCCAGTAACATCTAGTTTCATCATATCTCAACCAACAAAGAGTACTCACCATGACTCCAGGCAACTTCATCCAGCTTCGTCTACGAAAACAACAGTTGCCTTCGATCGTCGTTTCTTCGACTATGAACCATATTATGTATCAGGTAACACTATATTTGAACCTCAGTATAAAGTGCTTTAACGAACTATATAATCACATAAATGCTGAGAAACCCATCGATCAGAACACTATTTAACGATAAACGCTATTTAACGATATTGAAGTTAAGAGATACTTAAAGACATTTGAAGATATTTGAAACTGAAGTTAGAGTAATTTGAAGTTTAATTCTGAGAACCCCATCGATCAGAAACAAGATAGACGATATTTAACGATATTTGAAGTTGAAAAATACTTAAAGACATTTGAAGATATTTGAAGACGAAATTAAAGACAATTTGAAGTTTAATTCTGAGAACTCTATCGATCAGCACACGATAAACGATATTTGAAGTTAAATGACACTTAAAGACATTTGAAGACATTTGAAGCAGAAATTAAAGACAATTTGAAACTTTAACTCTGAGAACACCATCGAGCAGTACAAGATAAACGATATTTAACGATATTTGAAGTTAAATGATAGTTGAAGATATTCGAAGTTGAATTTAAAGACAATATATTAAGAGAGTCACTATAGTATGACGACAACCCGTTTCAAAAGGCACAAATGAACAATTTTATGCGAGAATACATTCTCTATGTGCCTCTAAAGTCCTAAAAAAATGATATGCTGAGAAGAAAAACACCAACACCTGCAGTGGGAAGAATCATTCCCCAGTTGACTATTAGAACGATATTTAACGGTCATTTCCCAGTTGACTATTAGGGAAAACTTACCGTGTGAAGACAACTAGACTCAACTGTTCCATGAAGAAACCCTAACGTAAGTGCTTCGAAATTTTTGCCAGGACAAAAAGGAGTGAAGGACAGTAATTTACAACAGAAGGGTGTAGTACACTAAGGACACAAAAGGTGATGAATAGATGTGAAGCTACATGTGTTACTCCTAATAACGTTGACAATTCAAAAATCCCAATAGTGAAAGTGTTTTAATGTCATCAGTGAATATGATGAACCAAATATTGTATGTTATAAATCATTCATGTATGTACCACAAGTAGAATTAGGAGTAATATTATTATGTTATTCATTTTAACGTTGTGTAGATAGTATGTAGTACGTCATATAGACAGCAAAATCAAAAAAAAAACTAATATAAAAGTAGAATAGTCCCAACCTTATTGGAAATGTAAAAGTAATCAGAGTTAGATATAGAAAAAAAAAATCTTTAGTATGGTAGCTAACCTAGAACCATAAATAATCCTAGTCCGGTAGATGAATTTTAGATAGGGATGTAGAATAGAATAAGAAATATAGTTGAAAAATTTTTTAAGCACTCCTAATGAGCAGTTACTAATGACGGGACGTCATTATTTCATGGGAAGGGTGATGTGCACCAGCAGTAGAATACCATATATTTAAAATACAAGATTCTTTCCTTCTAAAGATGATTCGGGCAAGATGATACCAAGAGTCTAAATTCTTAATCAGCAAAAAGAGAAACTGCGTTCTATCTTTAGTCAAACAACGACGTAGTCGTTCGAATTTCGCTAAGATAATTGTAGCAAAAAAAAATGCAATGCACAACATTTCTAAGGAAGTTTAAAAGGCAAAAAAAACTGTGTGAACTCCTGAATCATCTGAAAAATCTTAAAGAGATTATTGGACGAAGATTTTCGTCCTTGGGTCACTTGGTCCAATGGCAGGCAGTCCCTACAGCGCAGGACGAAAGAACTGCGTTGGGAGTGGGGTAAATGTGTTTTTTAATTTTAATCTTAAGTCAGACCTGATACGATTAGTACCGCAAATAATCTCGGTCACCATAATTGTCATTGAAGTAACCCGTTGCTGTACAACTAAGCATGTAAGTTCAATAAATCTATTGTCTTTTTGTATGTGTCTGTTTTCGTTTATATGTCTGCGTCTAGTCCAATAGTGGGTAATTAGTTCGCAAGTCTCCAAAGTAAATGCTCCCAAAGGAATCTGATCTCCAGATAGCTCAAGAAAGAAGAAGCCACATTTGTATGTCTACATATTCAATTTTCTCTCATTAATTGAGAGCGGCGCTAGCCTAGTTGGCACAATCTCCAGCGCTATAAGTGGCGCTATAGGAGAAATTTCTATCACCACAGTAGCAAATCTTCCCATTACCCACAATACAAAATCTTTTATCGCTACACATCATCCCACAAACATATCCAATCAAAATTTTGAGATAGCCATTTTGTTCGGCATAGTTGATTGCCAGATAGAAAATATGTTTTTGAGGAGGATACTCCCCCACAACCTTCAGAGCAAGGGTTTTAAGTTATGCCCGGGGGGCATATAAGAACGATGCTGGCACAATGTATTATTTATTTTTTTTTTCCTTTAGAGTAGGGCACTTCGTATCGAAGAAGTTGTCGTAGAAACTTCGAAAAGGGGTCATTCAATTGGAAAATGGAGTGGCTTGTGCCCTTTTTAATAGTCGAAAGTGATTGGAAGGCATTTGACACCCTTCCACGCCCACCATTTCCCGAAACACATCAATCAAAATTTTGAGATAGCCATTTTGTTCAGCGTAGTTGATTTCCAGATAGAAATTATGTTTTTGAGGAGGACACTCCCCCACAGCCTTCAGGGCAAGGGTTGTAAGTTATGCCCTGGGGGCATATAAGGTTTTTATAGAAGGCGTTGTCATAGAAACTTCAAAAAAAGGCTCATTCGATTGGAAATTCAAAGAGCTAGTGCCCTTTTTAATAGTCGAAAGTGATTGGAGGGCAACTAACCCCCCTCTCACGCCCACCTTTTCCCCAAACACATCCAATCAGAATTTGAGATAGCCATTTTATTCAACGTAGTTTTAAGTTCTGGAAATTAGGTCTTTGAGGATGACAACCCCCCCCCCCCACATCCCTCACGGCAAGGGTTGTAAGTTATGCCCTGGGGACATACAAGGTTTTGTATAGACAGCGTTGTTGTAGAAACTTCAGAAAGGGCTCATTCAATTGGAAATTTAAATGGCTAGTTCCATTTTTTAATAGTCGAAAGTGATTCTAAGGCAACTGACACCCCTGCCAAGCCCACCATTTCCCCAAACACATCCAACCAAAATTTTGATATAGCCATTTTGTTCAACGTAGTTGAAAGTTAAGGAAATTATATGTTTGAGCAGGACACTCCCCCCGCAGTCTTCAGTGGCAAGGGTTATAAGTTATGCCCTGGGGGCATATATGGTTTCTTATGGAAGGAATGCTCGTATAAATTTCAAAGAGGGCTCATTTGATTGGAAATTGAAAGTTCTATTTCACTTTTAATAGTCAAAAGAGATTGGAGGGCACCTAGCCCCCCCCCCCCTCCACGCCCTTTTTTCTTCAAACCCATCCGATAAGAACTTTGAGATAGTTTTTTTTTAATAGTTCAAAGACCATATAACAACAATTACGGTGTCGACATACCCCCCAGGGCCCAGGGACAGGTGTTGTAAGTTATGCCCTGGGGGAATATATGGTTCATATTGAAGGGATGCTTGTAAAAACTTTCTGAGATGGCTCATTTGATTGGAAATTGAAAGTTTTAGTTCAGTTTTTTAGAGTCAAAAGAGATTGCAGGGCAACTACCCCCCCACGCCCCTTTTTCCCCAAATACATCCAATAAAATTTTTTAGATAGCCATTAAGTTAAAAATTGCTCAAAAGTCAGATAACGAAAACCCCGGCGTCGTCAAAACCCCCTAGGGCCGGGGGCAGGCATTGTAAGTTATACCCTGGGGCATATATGGTTCGTATGAAAGGGATGCTCGTATAAACTTCAGAGAAGGCTCATTTGGTTGGAAATTGAAAGTTCGAGCTCACTTTTTATAGTCAAAAGAGATCCGAGGGCAGCTTGCCCCCCCCCTCCCCACGCCTTCTTTTCCCAAACCCATCTGATGAAAATATTGATAGACATTTTGTTAAAGATAGTACAAACGTCGAATAAGAAAAAATCCGGTGTCAATACAACCCCCGAGGGTCCAGGGGGGGGGCATTCTAAGTTATGCACTAAGAGCGTGTATGGTTCTTATGAAAGGGATACTCGTATAAACTTCATAGCGGACTCATTTGAATGGAAATTGAAAGTTCTAGTTCACTTTTTAAGAGTTAAGGGCAAATAGCCCCCCCCCGCTCTTTTTTCCCAACCCATCCGCTACAAATTTTGAGATAGCCAGTTTTTTGGAAATTGTTCAAAAATTAAATAACAAAAACTACGCTCTTTACGCTAAATTTTTTTATTGTTTAAAAAAAAGAGTTGTGAGAAAGTCAAAATTTAGCGTAAAGAGCGAGGCATTGAGGAGGGCACAGCAATCAACCTTTCATATACGGAATAATTTCTGTTCGTTTTAAGATTTAATGTCGCTCCTTACTTTCAGTTTAAAAAACTTTTTTTTTTTATTTTAAAGGCTGTGAAAGCGGGGGTTTGGGGGGCGGCAGCCCCCCAACTGTGCCTCCTAATCCCTGTACGTTTTAAGGTTCGACCTTGTAACTCAGCCTCTTTAACTCTTTAGAAAACGTAGTTTTTTTTTCAAATAATAAATTAAAAGGGACACTAAGAAAGTGTCAATAATCCAACTACAGTAAGTCAAAAAAAAGAGTTAAAAAATAAAAACTGGTCAAGAAGGGGGGGACAAAAAAGATGGGGGAAAAAGAAACTATTGGGACATTTTATTCATTTTTTCCGTAATAAAGGGACAAAAGTTCTTTTGTATCTCGAAGTAACGCAGCGAATGGGGGACAAAACAGGGATGGGCTCAGAAACAGCTCGAGGCGGCCGTAATCTGGATGGGGAGTGACGTTTGGGGAAAATACTTGCCGTCCGAGGGTTTGTTATGGCATTTTTTGCAAAACGGAGGCACAAATTATTTTCTTCGTCTCTCGAGGGTCTCTCTAGTTATGAAATATTTAACAAATACAAATATGGTATCTTGCCCTCTTTAAAAATAATTCGTAGAGCTCTCTTTTGGACATTTTCAATTTTTTGTGTTGCTTCAGTTGAGAGGCCAGGGTGCCACACAGGACAAGCAAAATCTAATATGGGACGCACAAAAGAAATATATACTTGTAGTAAATGTGATTGGGGGCAACTAAATTAATTTAAGTTTAAGGAGGGAAAGCGAGGAGTTTGCTTGTCGTAGGATATTATTATATGGGCATCCCATTTCAAATTGGAAGAAATTGTAACACCAAGGGGTTTAAGAGATGTGACAGAGGTTTCAGGAGGAATAGGAGCAAGAAAAAGGGGAGGGGATTTAAGGAAACTTACTGAGACTATTGCGGATTTAGAAGGGTTAACTGTCATGTCAAGGGAAGAGGCCTCACAGGCAATATCTCGGAGTATGCCCATTGGGTTGCTAAACATGTTTTTATGACATATCTCTAAAACTGCCAAGTCATCGACAAATTTCCACCTATTGTCATAAAAGGGTTGAAAGGCTGTTAATCATAAGATAAAAAAGGAGAGGGCCTAGAATAGTCCCGAGGAATGCCATTAAATATGGGGAGATGATCTGAGAAACAATTTAGATATTTAACTGCTTGAGATCTATTAGAGAGAAAAGAGGCAACGAGCTTAACAAGGACAGTTTCAATGTGGAATTCCTTTATAAGTTTATCTATGAGTAAATTGTGGTTAATCAAATCGAAAGCTTTTTGAAGATCAATAGAAATCAGATTAAGCCAAGTGTTAGGTTTTTCAAGTAATTTACCCATGGTATCAACAAGATGGATCAGGTAATGAGAGGTTGACGTGGATTTGAGATTACCAAACTGTCTAAGATCAATGAGGGGAGGACTTTCATCTTAAGCCAGTCTGCGAGAAAAATTTCATACAATTTTGAAAAAATTGAGATGAGGGTAATAGGACGAATGCCATCAAAGCCAGGCTTCCCATTTTTCTTTTTGATTGGGGTAATAAAGCCTTGTTTCCAATATTGAGGGAACTGTCCAGATTTGGTAATTTCATTAAACAGGGTGGATAGGGGTTTTGAGAGGTAATCACTGAAAGCTTTAATCAGAGGAACAGGAATACCTAAAGGGCAAATGCTTGATCGTTTTAGTTTTTTCAATTTTTTTTTACAACATCAAGTGGAGAAATATGTGGGAGTGAAAAAGGATCAGGAATATCTGGAAAATGCGTAAGATATTGGTGGGAGACTCTGGATAATAGAAGCCAGAAACTTATTAAGGTCATTAGCTGTGGTCTTTGGAGGTTCATTCATATTAAAATTTAGTTGTTCTTGACTCTTGCCGGTAAGTTTTTTAATTTCAGAGTACCAGTTCTTTGGTTTATCATGGCGCAAGTATTTAATTTTATTTTTATAGTAGGCTCGGGCAGCTTTTCTAATTTAACTTTTTTAATTCCTTTCTTAACTATTTGCTTAAGCAATATTACCCCTGTTAAATAAGCTTATTTCCGTGCGGATTAACATTTTTATGTGATTGTTTATTTAAGGTTTATCACTGGAGCATTTTCTGATTTTTTTTTTTTTTTCTGGGAAACATAATGAGTAGGAATCAATTAGTTTTTTGTGAAAAATCAAAATTTTGTCATCAAGGTTATTAGAATTATAAAGGTCTGACCAACTTTTATTGGTCAGCCATGATCCAAAAGAAAAAAGGCCTGTGTCACTGGGGGGACGGCAAAACCCAATGGAGGTAGCAAAGGAATGTTCAATGGCTGAAGAGGGAGAAAAAAGAAGACAATAGTGGTAACTGCCTCCTAATGGTGGTAGCGCTTGCGGGGAGTTGTAATACTTACTCATGTTTGAACAAATAACATCCAGAGAGGTGTTACCTTTTGTTGTAGATATTTTAACCAGTTGTTTAATATTAAGAGAGGTGCAGATAGAGTCTATCCTCAGGTCATTTGCATCGCCAAGTAAGCAAATACCAGCGTTCGGATACTTTGATAACACGAAGTCAGCACTTATAAGAAATTGTTGTATAAATTTGCGTTTCTGGTCAATACTTTGGTTAGGGGAATGATAAAAGACGGCGGTTACAATTAAATTGAAAGGGCGGGGAAGTACTTTTGGTCTAAGGCTCAGCCATAGAATTTCATCATAATCTGATAAGTTGGGGGTGGGGATGAGTTTAGGTTGGAGGTTATCTCGGACAAAAAATAATATACCACCCCCTTTTTTCCCGAGAGGGTGATCGGGAGGGCGAAGTTTTATAAACTGAGTATAATTGCTGATTTTTTGGAAATCTGGGTTCTGGGACTGAACCTCTGTCACAGCAATAATATTAATTTTATGAATTTCAGACAGATACCCTCAAGTTCGGTAATTTTTATCAAAATTCAGGCTCTCAGCATTGGTAAGTAGGAAAGTTGTAAACTTAAACCGATTTGGGTATTGGGATTTTTTCTCAATTCGGGATGGAGTTATTTGGGGTTGAAGTTTATGAGGAGGATGCTGTGGGTAAGGGGGTAGTTTTGAGGCATTATTAAAAGGCGGGACTGGACCGGGCTTGAGAGAAAAGGAGGACAGCGGACAAATTATGGGAATATTATTAAGTTGGGATGGAACTATGGTGGAATTCGTCTTGCTATTTGAAGTTTTAGAAACTCTGCATGGAGGTGTTACCTGTGGATCATTCTGCCTGCTTACTCTTAAACCAGAGTCATACTGGTAGGGTAGCCAGGGGGGGATAAAGTGCAAGGGAAGGGAGAAAGGTTTCCTGGTGATCTGGGAATAAGTCAAATTGGGAGTGCTCTTTAAATAGGGGGGGGGGGGGGGCAAGATGATGCTGAGGGAGGGAAGTACGGTGGGGGTTGTCTGAGAGGGGAGGGGTTGGGTTTGTTTCGGCAAATAACGGGTGGAGTCCAGAACGGTCGGTAACTTCTTGGACGCACGGAGAAGAACGAGTCGAAAGGAAGTGGATTTTTGGGAGGAATATGAGTGAGGGGGGTTTGGGGATGGTCCGAATTGAGTAAAGTGATTGTGGGGGTTGGACTGACTAGGCACGCATAAGTACTTGGGGCGGAGGATTGTTTCGAGGGATGGATTCCTGAGGTATACTGCTCTGTATCGGGTATGCAAGGGGATAAGACTAAAAGTCGAATGGAACACGAACTAGGGGAGGGGGCCGTGAATACTTGCGGCGTCGCCCTAAAAAACGTTGGGTTTTAAACCTGCGCTCCAATCCTGAAGATGCATGAGCAAAAGTACACGACTTATTAATACAAGATAAAACAGAACACAGATCAACATGGTCAAAAATACACTTATCAGACACACAAACTCCCGAAATAAAATGACGACAAATATGTAGAAACTTGCATTGTTTGCGAAACTTGCAGAAACCACTATCAAAATGCTTGCAGATCACATTTTCCTTTCTGCTTATTTTTGTATTTATTTCCCTTTTATCCATCACTTTCGTAATTTTTTCAAAAATAATAACAATGTCATCGTCTGGTAATGACTTCTCCATAATCTTATTAATCCCTTTGTTTAGTTCATTATCACCTGATAATTTATGTAAAAAACCGGAAGTCACTGGACTATTCACGAACTCAAGGGCGTCATCAGTAGTCATACTACAACGTAGGTATTTGTATGCTCTCCTGGGATACTTTGCAATTAATGGTGGATTTGCTGAACTCTGATAATTGATCCCCTAGTGTAGTAATAATTGCTTCGTTGTTTTTTAAGTCCTCTTGTAATTTGATGATTTTCGATTTAAAGGTCACTTGATTGTTTTCTAGATTGCAGAGTTCATCTTCCATAAGAAGGCGGTGGAATTATGGGAGTTGATATTTCACTTTAATATTTTAATTTCCAGATCACGTTCATGGAGTAGGCCCTATATCGTTACCAATTTTTTGGTCATTGAGAAAAATGTCAACTTGTTTTTTCAATCTTCTATGGCTACTTCACGGTCTGAATTCTTCTCTAACTGGGAATTGTATTTAGCTCGGAGATCAGCCAGCTGTTCTATATGTTTAACACAGTCAACACAAGGGGGGACTTGGGAAGCTTGATTTTTTTAAACTGATTTTGGGGTTGTAGATTTAGTGGCAGACTTGGTGTAGAGCGTGGTTTAGAGCCAGGGGGTAGAGAAAGTGGCGTTAAAGGTGGTTCAGGGTCATCATTCAAAGAACGGGGGGACTGGCAGTTTAAACATAACCACTCACCACATTGTTTCCTCTCCTCAATAGAAATACCTGCACACTTTGGATGAAACCACTGTTGGCACCAACTGCACTGCACTGCACTGTTCCACTAGTGGCACGAAGTCTGCACTTGGGCATGTGAATTTCATGGGCCTTGACATAATAGTGAAACAATAAATCCAGTTAATATAGCTCGAAACTGGTCAATGACTGAAATTTGGATTATTATAACTTCCAAAAAACGGGTTTCAAAAATTTAACCCAGCATAGGTGTTAACAGGTCAAATGCCAGAAAGCTCAAGCAACTCAATGCCAGTGAAAAGGCAAATAAACGTTTTTCTAACAACTAAATGCCAACCATAATTGGCATTGTGGCTAGTCTTGATTGACAGATAACAGATGTCTTGCAAGGAAATGAGAGAAAATAGGGAGAAAAATAATAATGGAAAGAATAATAATGAAAAAGAGGCAATAAGAATACTAAGAAGATATAGATATGACTATGGACTGTTCCAATCATCTTATACATGAATTACGTCAAGGCAAGATCTGTTCTCTGTAATTTGTGCATGAGTGTCTTAAGATATAGATGCCTTATGACTCTTGTTGCACTATTAACAGTGGGGCTCAACCTGATTCTAAAATTTGTGCATTGAAATTAAGATTGAAGTTTTAAGGAAAATTGGTGAATTTGTAAAATTGGCATCATAAAATGCAGCACTTTGAGAAATAGCCTATACCAACAAGGGGTGTATGTTTGTACTAAATTTTTCCCTGTATTTTGGTGATAAAAAAGAAGATAGTAGGTTTGCTGAAACAAAAGCTAAAAAAGACATATTCAAAAGTAGGGCCCAACTGATATATCAGCCGGCCAATATTATCAGGTTGTTATAGGGGTCAGTGTCATTACTGGCTATTAGAAAAAAATGGCCTTTTTTTTGTAACTTATCCAGAAGATGGTGCCAGAATTCCTCAGGTAATGGAAAAATTTATAATGACAAACAAAGGTCTCTAAGAGGAGAAAATTCTGAAAAGTTGTGCTTTCTGCATTACAACTTGTCCCAGTTGAAGTGGACTAGCACTATGCAGATTAGAATTTTATTTGGATTAATTTTGTTTTTGTAAAAGTTATTGTGAAACATTCCACAGTTGGATACATGACTAAACATACTTAAGGGCTCTGGTTGATGTGTGTTTTAATGCAGATTGTTGTATGCAACTTCTTTATTGTTCTTATTTATGTTTCCTATGTGCAATTATTTCCAGGATATGTGTGTGTTTACTAAGTGAACTTACACAAAGTATTACTGTAACAAAGCAAAAGTATTACATTTTTATTTCTTTAATACTGTATTTGATTTATTTTTATTATCATTCTAAAGTAATAATTTACAAACATTTATGGAAACTACAGTTTACAAGAAAAAAAAAAAATCTAAAACTCAGATTGATGCTCAGGTGGTGTTTCACAGTTCCCTGTTTTTCTAAATCTTTTTCTAAATATATCTGTTTTTGCACTATTTGGGATCCACAATGAATTATTGAGGCTGTTTTTTGGAGTGTAATAGACCAGGAAGAACCATATGAATATGAACAGAGAATGCAGGGTTTAAACTTTAGGTATGTATTTTTTTCTGGGGGGGATTAGCAATTATATTGGCTGTTGGCCTTTATATTGGGTATTGGACCCAAAAATCCATATTGGTGAGGCCCTACTCAAAATACTTTCTTTTACAATACTTCAAATAAAGTGTTTGTATTCATATTCAATCCTGAAAGGAGCATTGAATTTGTAAAACAGAAAAAATGAAACTCCAATTTTTGATATTTCTGATTGTATAGTAAGTACTTTGAAGTGTTCTATGTTTTTAAATAAAAAGACTTCGTCCTCAATGGAAACCCTCCAACATGAAAATGCCTGCCAAATAAAACCCCCTACCAAAAAAAAATCCATTCTTGCTGAAAATTCTCCAAGTAAATTTCCTGTGGACAATTCCCCCTGGAAGATTCTCATTACTTTTCTTTGCCAAAACAAAATTGTGGTTCAAACCCCCTTCCTTGGAAAAATTTTGCCAGAACCCCTTGCTCTCCCTTCCCCAAAAGAAACATTTTTCTATGCAGAATATACCCCCTGGAAATTCCCCCTCCCCTCATGGAAAAATCTGTCCTCACAAATCAGATAAACTTTCTCATGCCCATAGCTTTTGATAGGTAAGGTTAAACTTAATGAATTTTATACTTATTTTAAACTTAATGCAATTGATTTACCCAGCTTATTAACATTTTACTGGAGTTAGGCTATATTTGAGAGAGTGAAGTTATTTTCAAATCAGTTAGTATTCTGAATCTTAGAAAAGTGGAAATAAATTGTGAGTTAGTAAAACCAGCACTTTTGTTAATAGCATATACTTTATATATATATATATGTATATATATATATAAATATATATATATGTATATATATAGATATAATATATAGATATATATATATATATATATATATATATATATATATATATATATATATATATATATATATATATATAGATATATATATATATATATATATATATATATATATATATATATATATATATATATATATATATATAGTATATATATATCTAGATATATATATATATATAATATATATATATATATATATATATATAGGATATATATATATATATATATATATATATATATATATATATATATATATATATATATATATATATATTATATATATATATGTATATATATATATATATATATATACTATATATATATATATATATATATATATAATATATATATATATATATATTATATATATATATATATCTATATATATATATATTATATATATATATATATATATATATATATTATGTATATATATATATATATATACGATATATATATATATATATATATATATATATATATATATAATATATATATATAATATATATATATATATATATATATATATATATATATATATATATATATATATATGTATATATATATATATATATATATATAATATATATATATATATATATATATATATTATATATATATATATATATATATATATATATATATATATATATATATATATATATATATATGCATACTAGTACCATCATTTTTCTATGAATTGCATTCAGCTTTCACTCTAAACATCAACTGTGGAGCTTCACAAGGATAAATCTTTAGATTGCTCCAAGTTGCAATTTAAGGTAAACAAAAATTATAATACTTTTTGTGTAACAGGGGGCAGCAGAGTCTACATGTTACCCCCCCCCCACCCCCATCCCAAGAAAAAAACTAGATCCAGCTCTGATGCCTTCTTCTGTTTGTTTCCATCATTTTTCTAGAAGGAAAGCAATGTGCAATATTTTTGTTTACTTTTTATGTTTGCTACTGTTAGATTATTGCAAAGTTTATTGTACAAAAAATGCAACCTTTTCTATAACCCCAGGAAAATATTTGACATTTTAGAATATTAATTATTATCAATTCAATTTTTGTAGAATAATATTTGGTACTTTTATGATATACCCCCTGCAGCTCAAGTTGTTCATGCATTGATGCAATGAAAACCAGTTTCTTTCAACTTAGTGTGAGAAAATACAAAGATAATTGACAGAATCAATGGGAAACATATAATTTGGGCTATATATTTGCACATTAGTGGATGGAATGCAGACCCACTGTACTTTACCCCCACACCCTCTAATGTGCAAAATACATAGCCCAAATTTGTTTCCAACATACATAACTTCACTTCTTGAGCTGCAGGGGGTATATCATTCAAGTACCTGAGATTTTTATAAATAAATACCATCAGAATATATTACTTTGAATAATAGATTTATAAAAAAAAAAAAAAAACAGTACATTTTAATCATTCTATGAACCTATTTCTAGTGATGGTCACTTTTAGCATGTGACAAAAATAAGTTACCTTTTGGGGCCCCTTTAAAGGCTAAAAAAAGAATTTCCCCTGGAAGCAATTATTATATTTGGAAAGAACTAAAAAAAGTCATCCCATGATGTATTCACTTTCTTCCTAGCTAAATCATGGAGGAAAAAGAAACAATTACAAAAAACACAAAAATGATTTTTGCAGTTAACATAAAATATGAAATTCATTTCCAATAGAAATGCTTATTATATTTGTAATCAGCATAAAAAAAGGCATTGAATGGTGTATTCACTTTAGTCATATCTCAATAATATGATTTCGTAGAACTTTATCCAAACATATACCCTGAATTGTATATGTGGGGGTGGGGGCTAAAATTCATTTCCAACAAAAATGATTATTATATTTGTAAAGAGCATAAAAAAAGGCATCAAGTGGTAGGCCTATATTCACTTTATTTGTAAGTCAATAATATGATTTGGTAAAATTTACCAAATTTATTAGTCAACTAGTTGGAAAAATTAAGTTTTGCTGGGGAGAAGTTATGGTCAATGAATATACCAAATCATTTTATTGAGTTTCAAATAAAGTGATACACCATTGATGCCTTTTTTTTATGCTGATTATGAATATAATAAGCATTTCTATCAGAAATGAATTTCAGCCCCCCCCCCCCATATAGGGCTAGGCTAGGCCTATACCTAACCTAACTCTGAATTGGCATATAGGGGGGGGCTGAAATTCATTTCTGATAGAAATGCTTATTATATTGGTAATCAGCATAAAAAAAGGCATCAAATGGTGTATTCACTTTAGTCCTAACTCAATAATATGATTTGGTATATATTGACCAAAAGTTATTAGTCAACTAGTTGAAAAGGAATGTTTTGCTGGGGAGAAGTTATTAGTCAACTAGTTGGAAAATGAAAAAGTTTTGCTGGGGCAACATTTATTGTCAAATAGTTGGCAAATTTAGATTTTTTCTATATAGATGGGCCAAATTTTCCAACTAGATCACTAAAATGTTTTTAAGTATAAGGAGATTGGATAGTACCATTCTATATAAGCTTATAAAACTAATTTTTTTACAATAGTCAAAGAGTGGATATCCTCTCTAATGTCATGTCCCCTTTTAAATCGCCTAGTAATAATCAGAACACAATTTTTAACCTTGAAGATGAGTTCTTTTTTCAGCTTCATTTGTGATGTTTTCGTTTTTATCAGCACGGAAGCGACCAGTATTCACGGGCATTTTTCTTCAAATTGTCGAAGTTGCAAGTCCTAGCCCACTTGGCGCTTTTTTCTAATTTTCTGCCCAAACCGAACATTAAAAAATAAAAATTGCCTACTCCGTTCTTTTGGGTACCCTTTGTCTGTCAAAGTTTCCGCTGAGCCAAATCGACGTCCCTGAAAAGGATCATGAGGTTTAATGGCTGCTAATGATTACCACGTCTCTCGTCAAACGAAATTAACAAACTTTAAACACAGTGTTAGGTCAAGAACTCAAAAAAAGTATTTAACTTAAAGTACTTGGTTGAGTACCAAGTACTCAACCAAAATTGTAATTAAGTGTCAGTACTAAGTACTCGAAGTAAATTGTACTTAAGTACTTAATACATGTCTTGATGCAACCTTATGCAACCTACTGCAAAATACTTGATAACTTCAATTCGACCGAGTCCGTTGATTTTGAACTGAAGTTGTCAAGTATTTTGCAGTAGATTGCATAGGTTGCATCAAGACATGGCTAATTGTAGACAGAGAAAAGCCAAGACAGATAGTTCAAGTAATGAGAGGCAAATTTTTAAATGGCTGTGGCT
Organism: Artemia sinica; assembly: GCA_027921565.1. Classification (NCBI taxonomy): domain Eukaryota; kingdom Metazoa; phylum Arthropoda; class Branchiopoda; order Anostraca; family Artemiidae; genus Artemia; species Artemia sinica. The sequence continues at coordinate 36,935,339 of CM051265.1, forward strand.
GCACGGGTAAATGGCGGGAGTATGTATGACTCTTTTTATTGAAGATGACACATACTTGCCACGTTAGTTTTTGGAAAGGCATGCCTTGCCCTAGAGTCTCAGGCATCATGTTGACCAAGAATTTAAAATTGACATAAGTCCGTTAGATTGCCTGTAATGATTTGAATTGAAGTTATCAAGTATTTTGCAGTAGGTGCATCAAGACAAGACTAATTGTAGACAGAGAAAAGCCAAGACAGATAGTTCAAGTAACTGAGAGGCAAATGTTTAAATGGCTGGGGCTGCACGGGTAAATGGCGGGAGTATGCATGACTCTTTTATTGGACACATACTTAAGTACAAGTACGTACTTAGTTACGTAAGTACATGGCTTGAAGGCTTTTTTTGTTGCATGGTGAAGAATATGGTTAGGTCGTCAGAAGAGAGACTGAGAATAGTTGTTCCATTACTTCAAATGGAGAAGTGAAAAGGAACTCCCTTCTAGTACCACCAGACCCGTATGCAGGGAGAAGGGATTACTGGGTTGAACCCCCCTCCCCTCCCCCCGAAATTCTTCTCCGACTTGCATATTTGTCTTAAAAATGCCCTAATCTTACTCAAGGCTGTTAGAAAGTTCATGGGAAGGTATTGTTTTGGTAGCCCTCTCCCCCCCCCGAACAAATTTTTCGGTAAAAGCCCTCCCGAACAAAAGTCCTGGATACGGTCCTGATTTCAACCCACAACAAATCAGCTTCATCCATGTTAAAACTTTTATTGGGAAGCAAAAACACAAAAAATGCTTCTCATTCATTAAAATAATATAAATTGTTTAAAAATTCTACCAGTACAGACTTTCATGGTGGTTTCATTGAGTGAACATGGACGGGTGACGTAACAACCATAGCATATCCAATTGTTATGTCAAATAGGCTTTTCTGCCTTTTTTAGATTTTTTTCTTATATCACCCGTCTGAGCGCCGCATTAAGCACTGTTCACATTGGTGTGATAAGAGGAATAAGGAAAATGAAGCTTGGTTCTATTTTCTCGCAGGCATCACCAATCAGAATGCTTAATTGATGGTGTCAACCCGTAAAGAAAGATATGAAAGTCAAAATTAACAAAATTACTAGCTTTACATGGCTGTTTTATTATATTCGGATGCAATGAAGTAACACTGCGTATCACACCAATGTGAACAATGCATTACATTTACTTAAGAAACTAAAATTCAGTCTTCATTGACAGATTCTGGTGCCAGATTCCGGAATCTGGACCAATGAAGACCGGTCATTTTTCGACAGATTGACAAATCCGTCAACAGATGACGGGTCTTCATTTGTCCGGATTTCGGAATCTGGGGCCATAATCAGTCAATGAAAACTGAAGTTAAACCATGAAAACTTCGTCTTAACAGTTGCCATAGCGCTATGATCAATAGCGCAGTTTAATATCCCACTATTTAGAAAAAAAGATATATGAAAAAAGTCGTTATTTGAATGAGGAGTCATTATGACATCTTTTTAGTAGCAAAAGCTTCTCAACTTTAATTTACTTTTAGTAGCAAATAGTTTATTTTAGTAGCAGGCAAAGCTTCTCAATTTTAGCATCTTCTAAGTGGTTTTCTTTTTGCAGTCAACACATTTCCTGCAGCGGAAAATAGGCGTTCAACAGATGCACATGATGGGAGAGGGGTAAAAAGTTTCTTAAACAGTTTTTCCAACTTTCGGATAGTCTTTCAGAAAATCGAGGGTCCTCCACTTGTCTTGAAGAAATTGAAGTATTCAGCTTTGAGGACTAGTGTGTATATTTACTTCTTGATCACTGACAGTATCATTGTCTTTCATAAACGAAATAAATCCTTAGTCTCATTTGTATCAGACTTCTCAGCACCTTAAACCAACTCATCACTGGAGACAAGCATGGCCACTTTTTTTTATTTCTAAGTTCACTATGTCTATTATTCGTTCTTTTTTGCCCTTGCAAGGCTAGAGTCAAACATTGTAATTTGAAACTCGGGTGAGAGCGATTAGCTATGACTAGTTCACGGAAGACTTTATCTTTCAATTCCATTGAGAAAACATGCGAGAAGTGTTCATGCATCTTTACATATTTAACTCATTTTGATAACCAGGATTCATTCTTGACATGCTGACATGGCATATAAATCATTCTGATAGGTCATGCTTAAGAGGATATAGAACTGCTAAGGTCTATTTTCTTATTTGCCTTATTACAACATTCTTACGGCAAGAATGTGAAATGGCTTACCCAATTCCAACTAAAAGGATGACAACTCCAATTTACAATTTCAAAAATTGTATGAGGTATTTCGTATTTGGACTAGATTTCACACATTCAGAAGGTCAGTGACTTCTTTAGGAGATTTCAGCATTGATTTACATTCAAATTCGCAGCCTCAAAAAAAATGCTGCTTCGCAATTCTACATAAGAATCCGTGTTCTCCATTTATTTATAATAAGCCAACATTTTGAAATTTGTTCTAATTTTTAGACGACTTTAGAGAAGTTCAAGACAAAAATGTACTTGGTACTTAAGTACCGATAAGTACCACGAAAAATGTATTTAAGCATTTACTTGAAAAACTCTTCAAAAAATGTCTTTAAGTATGTATTTGAGCACTTGGAACTGTACTTAAGTACGTACTGAAGTACATGTATTTAAGTACCGACCCAATGCTGTTTAAACATTATCCACGTCTTAATAAAATAAAATGTAAAACTGTTAAGAATGTAAAATGATGTGTGATTGGTCAAAGAAGATTAACAAAGATAAACTGATCTATTAACAGTTGCTAAAGTACACTAGTTATAGGACTCTCCTCCTGACAAGAAGATTGAACTTTAAGTCGTTGTATAGTATGGACATCTCAAATCGGCCTTAGCATTCCAAAATCAAAAAGTTTGAGTTCTTCCAAATGTTCGAAATATTTGTTTCAATAATAATTTTTAGTTTAATTATAAAATAGTTTAATTCTATTATTTCGTTCAATTATTCAATTTATAGTTTAATTATAAAATAATTTTTCTATAATTTTATTAAACATTATCTCAAACTACTTGCACTATTTTTGAGGTCTTGGACTTCCGACCAAAAATTGAGACTTAATTTTATCAAAATTCAAAACTTTTTTTACGATCTTTGATATGATATAATCCTTTTATCAAAGTGCATTCAAATTTCAAATACATTTGCAACAACTAGTTTTTTGAACTATTAATCAAATCTAGAAAGTTTCTAGATTTGGTTTTTCTTTACTTTTTAAAACAGAAGAACGCTGCTTCTAAATTATTAAAATGTGAGATTTCATCTCCGTCTTAAAAGTATTCTCAAGGCAAAGTTACCCAACCAGCCTTATTCCTTTACTTCATTATTTAATTTCACATTTTTTTTCTTCTTTCATATAATATGTCCATCTTAAAAAATATAAAGAGAAGAGGTCTCATTTTCCCTTTTAATTTCTGTTTTTCTCCTATGTTTACTTTCCAAACGGGATAAACCACTGGTGACCGAAAATGAAATGCTTTGATTTTACTTTATTTGAGTTTTTAAGGAATGCTTGGAATGCTTAGAGTTTTTAGCTTCTTCTATCATTTTCTTTTAAAGATAAGAAAACTTTGTTTTCTTTCGAACTCCAAAGAGGATGTTTTTTACAAAATATCCTCCTTGATACAAAGTTTTCCGTAAAAAAAGATGGATTATATTTTATTTTAAATATTGATTTTGTTAATTACAAAAATTTAGTAATGGATTTCAAAGACAATTACACACAGAAAAAAGCCTATGGCTTTTGTTTAGTTGGAATAGTAAAAGACGAAGCACAGGGAATCAGGCAGCAAATTCAGTCAAAAATGGCATTATGTCCCAAAGTAATGGCATCATCATGCATATGATGATTTTTTTTAATATTTCAGTTACTATGTAATAGAGTTCGTTCTTTACTACAATTATTTGCCTTAAAGTAGTACAAAACACGGTTACAGCTACCGCTCCAACCACAATCATCATCGTGAAAATGCGGAGGAAAAAAAACGGAAAAAGATACTTCCAGAGCAAATTTTCATTGTTGCAGCCACTTCCTCTGTTTTCCAAGTCTATGTAGTTTCCTTGTGGTTCAAGCCAAGGGACTGTAGGTTCCTGTATAGTTTTATTGGCCAAGGTGATTCTAATGGTGTTCTTTTCCTTTCAATCTAATACCATTTTGAGGGGTTTCAGGCTAAGTTTTCAAGTTACTACCTCACATGTTCGTCTTTTACTAGGTTGTAGCTACCGCTACAGCCACGACTACTATTCTGAATTAATTTTCATTATTACAAATTTTAAGTCAAACAATGTGAACGGGATGGATATTCAATACGCAAAAGGCACAAATGATTGTCATAAGTCAGTCAAGACTGACTATTGATATAACCAGCCTTCTATATCAAAAGCCAGCAAAAACAAAGTGAAAGTTTGGAATTTAGCGTACTTGAACGGTAAACTTAAAGTTAAGGACATGGATGAAGACTTAAATTTAAGTTTCCATGTGGTTCAGTGATTTTATTTATTTCTTTTAATATCCTCAGAGCGTGCACAAAATTCATCCCAAGGTTATTTTCAGGACGAGCAAAGAAAACGCTGGCTTCAACTGTTCGAATAACTGTTTAATCGAGCTGAAATGGATTGAGATTCTTGAATGTTTAGTAATAAGTGACGTATCACAAGTCTTTGGGTGTCACCCAAAAACAAAGACCCAATCATCCTAATGGAAGAGACAAAATTCACCATGGCTAAAGAATGCGGGAGAAATAATCCAGTCAAAGACTGACCATTGATATAACCAGCCTTCTATATCAAAAGCCAGCGAAAACACAGTGAAAGTTGGGATTTAGTGTACTTGGACGGTAAACTTAAAGTTAGGGAGATGGATGAAGACTTAAATTTAAGTTTCCATGTGGTTCAGTGATTTTATTTATTCATTTTAATATCCTCAGACTGTGCACAAAATTCATCCCAAAGTTACTTTCAGGACGAGAGAGAGAAAACACTGGCTTTAACTGTTCGAACAAACTGTTTAATCAAGCTGAAATGGATTGAGATTCTTGAATGTTTAATAATAAGTGACGTACCACAAGTCTTTGGGTGTCAACCGAAAACAAAGACATATGATCAAAGATATTTTGTAACTTTGAAAGTTTGGGATTTGGCGTACTTGGACGGTAAACTTAAAGTTAGGGAGATGGATGAAGACTTAAATTTAAGTTTCCATGTGGTTCAGTGATTTTATTTGTTTATTTTAATATCCTCAGACTATGCACAAAATTCATCCCAAAAGTTATTTTAGGACGAGCAGAGAAAACACTGGCTTTAACTGTTCGAACAACTAATTAATCGAGCTTAAATGGATTGAGATTCTTGAATGTTTAATAATAAGTGACGTATCACAAGTCTTTGGTTGTCACCCGAAAAACAAAGACATATGATCAAAGATGTTTGTAACTTTGAAAAAAACTTTCCAAAAAATAAGTTTTTCAAACGAGTGAAACTTAAATTGAATATGCAAATCAAGCTTGAAACGAACAAAAATCACAACAAACAAAAGTTTGGGTATCGTCTCCTTCTCTCACTGTAAAAATCTAAAACCTACTGCGTCATTCGCACTTTACTGAAAACAAATTTTATTACAAATATATTCTTTTGTACTTGATATTGAAAATAAACATTAAAATTATAGTAAAATTTTGAACTGATGAGCTTTCAGCAATTAATATCATTATACATCAAATATTCAGTTTAATTTATTAGTTCTTTCTAAAGTTGTTCAAGACGAATATAGTTTCATTACAAACAAGAGTTTGAACACTGCCCCCTTCCTTAACTGTAAATATAAAAACCAAAAGCCTACCGCGTCATTGGCGCCTAACTGAAAACGAAATTATATTACAAATATTTTCTTTTCCAGTTCTTACAGCATTGAAAATAAAAATAAAATGACAGTGAAATAAATTCTTGAACTGATGGATCTTTCAAAATTTAATATCATTATACATCAAATATTCAATTTGATGTTGTTTATACTTCCAAGACTGTTCAAGACGCATATAGTTTTCAGTAAAGCGCCAATGACACAGTAGGTTTTTAGACTTTTACAGTGAGAGAAGGAGGCGATACCCAGACTCTTGTTTGTAGTGATTTTTGTTCGTTTCAAGTGATTTGCATATTCAATTTAAGTTTCACTCGTTTTAAGATTTATTTATTCGTTTACATTAATATCTATTGTATATTTGTTTGCATTGATTGTTTATTTAATTTCTGTTCGTTTTAAGTTTCATTTAGGCTTCAATAGCAAAATCTTAATTTTCATTTTAAGCTTGATTTACATATTCAATCTAAGCATTACTCTCTTTAAGATCTATTTATTCATTTATGTTATTACTTGTTGTATATTTTTGCTATGATTCTTTATTTAATTTCTGTTCGTTTCGGGTTTCATTTATTCTTTAATAGTAATTTCTGGTCGTTTTGAGTTTGAATTTTAAGAGTTATTTTTGTATCTGCTGAGCTAAAGTTTAAAATGACCTTTACTTTTCTTCGAAAAAACTTATTTTTCGGAAAGTTTTTTTAAATCAATTTTTGTTCGTTTTTTGATTGCAAAAAGTTTGAACTTTTTAAAAATTCCTTATTTAAAAATCAAACTTAAAAAAAAAATCAAATGTTCATCAAAGTATCAAAACTGGTATCAAAGTAACTTCGCAACGAAGGTTTTGTCGTGGGAACTTCGAAAAGGGCGCATTCGTTTGAAAATAGGAAGGGCTGATGCCCCTTTTAATAGTCGAAAGTGATTGGAGGGCAGCTAATCCCCTCCCACTTCCACCCTCCCATTTGCCCATTATGTTTAAAAACTAAATATTGCCTTAAGATTAAATCAAAATGCACTGTGTTAATGCTAATTCCCAATTACGGCATCTCAGCAGTATGTCGCCGGGCCGTGGGGGGATGTGTCGACACCTGAGTTTTTGTTATCTGACTTTTGAACAATTTTTAACTTAATGGCTATCTCAAAATTTTTATCGGATGCATTCGAGAAAAAAGGGGCGTGGGAGGGGGGCTAGTTGCCCTCCAATCTCTTTTGACTCTCAAAAACTGAACTAGAACTTTCAATTTCCAATCAAATGAGCCCTCTCTGAAGTTTTTAGAAGCATACCTTCCATAAAAACTGTATATTCCTATAGAGCATAACTTACAACGCCTGATCTCGGGCCCTGGGAGGCTGTGTCGACCCTGGAGTTTTCCCTCCAATCTCTTTCGACAATTAAAAAGTGAACTAGAACTTTCAATTTCAAATCCAATGAGCCCTCTTTGAAGTTTCTATGAGTGTCCCTTCAATAAGAACCATATGTGCCCCCAGGGAATAACTTATAACGCCTGCCCCGGGCCCTAGGATCTTGTGTCGACACCGGAGTTTTGGTTATATGATCTTTAAACTATTTTTTTAACAAAATAGCTATCTCAAAATTTTTATCGGATGCCTTTGGTAAAAAAAAGGGCGTGGGGGGCTGGTTACCCTCTAATATCTTTTGACACTTTAAAAAAGAACTAAAACTTTCAATTTCCAATGAAATGAGCCCTCTCTGAAGTTTATACGAGCATTCCTTCCATGAGAACAATATATGCCCCCAGGGTGTAGCTTATAACCCTTACCCTGAAGATTGTGGGGGGGGGATTTCCCTGCTCAAAGATATAATTTCCAGAACTTCCACCTACGTTGAACAAATGGTTATCTCAAAATTTTGATCGGATGTGTTTGGGGAAATGGTGGGCGTGGAAGGGGTTTTAGTTGCATTCCAGTCACTTTCGACTATTACAAAAGACACTAGCCATTTAAATTTCCAATCGAACGAGACCTTCTTGAAGTTTCTATGACAACGCTTTCTATAAAAACCTTATATGCCCCAAAGGCATAACTTACAACCCTTGCCCCGAGGGCTGTGGGAGGGTTGTCATCCTAAAAGACCTAATTTCCAGAATTTATTCTATGTTGATATAAATGACTATCTCAAAATTTTGATTGGATGTGTTTGGGGCAAAGCTGGGCGAGAGAGGAGGGTTTCGCCCTCCAATAACTTTAGACTATTAAAAAGGACACTAGCCATTTAGATTTCCAATCGAAAGAGCCCTTCTTGAAGTTTCTACGACAACGATTTCTATAAAAACCTATATGCCCCCAGGGCATAACTTACAACCCTTGCCCTGAGGGTTGAGGGGGGGGGGGGGGGTTGTCATCCTCAAAGACCTAATTTCCAGAATTTTAAACTATGTCGAACGAAAGGACAATATCAAAATTTTGATTGGATGTGTTTGGGGAAAAGGTGGACGTGAGAGGGGGGTTAGTTTCCCTCCAAACACTTTTGACTATTAAAAAGGGCACTAGCCCTTTGAATTTCCAATCGAATGAGCCCTTTTTGAAGTTTCTACGACAAAGCTTTCAAGCTTTCTATAAAAAGCTTATATGCCCCCAGGGCATAACTTACAACCCTTGCCCTGAGGGCTGTGGGGGAGTGTCCTCCTAAAAAAATAATTTATATCTGGATATCAATTACGTAGAACAAAATGGCTCTCTCAAAATTTTGATTGGATGTGTTTGGGGAAAGGGTGGGCGTGGAAGGGGTGTAGTTACCTTCCAATCACCTTTGACCCTTAAAAAGGGCACTAGAACTCTCGATTTTCGATCGAATGAACCACCTTTGAAGTTTCTGCGACGACCCCTTCCATATGAAGTGCTCTGGGAAAAAAAATCATAGGCAGCGCAATCGCGCTGCCTAAGGAAAGAACGATGTTGGCACAATGTATTTTTTCCCATACCAGGGAAATTCGTTTCGAAGGAGCTGTCGTAGAAACTTCTAAAAGGGCTCTTTCGATTGGAACTTGGAGTGGCTAGTGCCCTTTTTTATAGTCGAAAGTGATTGGAGGGCAACTAGCCCCCCCCCCCCAAGCCCATCATTCCTCCAAACACATCCAATCAAAATTTTGAGATAGCCATTTTGATCAGCGTAGTTGATTTCCAGACAGAAAATATGTTTTTGAGGAGGAAATTCTTCCGCAACCCTCAGGGCAAGGGTTTTAAGTTATGCCCTGGAGGCATATAAAAATGATTTTGGCACAATGTATTATTTATTTTTTTTTACTTTAGAGCAGGGCGTTCAATTACATTCTTAGCAAAGGGCTCATTCAATTGGAAATTGGAGTAGCTTGTGCCCTTTTTAATAGTTGAAAAAGTGATTGGAAGGCGACTAACACCCCTTCCACACCCACCATTCCCGAAACAAATCCAATAAAAAATTTTGAGATTGCTATTTTGTTCAGCGTAGTTGATTTCCATATAGAAATTATGTTTTTGATGAGGATACTCCCCCACAGCCCTTAGGGGCAAGGGTTGTAAGTTATGACCTGGGGGCATTTAAGGTTTTTATAGCAGGCGTTGTCGTAGAAACTTCAAAAAAAGGCTCACTCGATTGGAAATTCAAAGGGCTAGTGCCCATTTTAATAGTCGAAAATGATTGGAGGGCAACTAACCCCCCTCTCAAGCCAACCTTTTCCCCAAACACATCCAATCAAAATTTTGAGATAGCCATTTTATTCAACGTAGTTTTAAGTTCTGGAAATTAGGTCTTTGAGGATTACAACCCCCCACAGCCCTCAGGGCAAGGGTTGTAAGGTGTGCCTTCGGGGCATATAAGGTTTTTATAGAACGCGTTGTAGTAGAAACTTCAAAAAGGGCTCATTCGATTGGAAATTGAAATTGCTAGTGCCCTTTTTAATAGTCGACAGTGATTAGTAGGCAACTAACACCCCTTCCACGCCCACCATTTCCCCATTTTGAGATAGCCATTTTGTCCCACGCAGTTCAAAGTTCAGGATATTATACCTTTGAGCAGGACACTCCCCCCACAGTCTTCCTGGTAAGGGTTATAAGTTATGTCCTGGGGCATATAAGGTTTTTATTGAAATCTTTGTCGCAGAAACTTGTAAAAGGGCTCATTCGATTTGAAATTCAAAGACCTAGTGCCATTTTTAATAGTCGAAAGTAATTTGAGGGCAACTAACCCCCCTCTCACGTTCACCTTATAAGGCTTTTATTGAAAGCATTGTCGTAGAAACTTCAAAAGGTCTCACTCAATTGGAAATTGAAAGGGCTAGTGCCTTTTTAATAGTTGAAAGTGACTGGATAGCGACTAACCCCCCTCTCACGCCCACCATTTCCCCGAACGCATCCAATCAAAATTTTGAGATAACCATTTTGTTCAACGTAGTCGAAAGTTCTGGAAATTACGTCTTTTAGGATGAAAACCCCCTTAGAGCCGTCAGTGCAAGGGTTGTAAGTTATGCCCTGGGGCATATAAGGTTTATATAGAAAATTGTTGTAGAAATTTCAAAAAGGGCTCATTTGATTGGAAATTGATATTGCCCTTTTTAATAGTCAAAAGTGAGTGGAGAGTAATTAACCCCCCTCTCATACCCACCATTTCCCCCCAAAAAATGCAATCAAAGCTTAGAGATATCCATTTTGTTCAAAGTAGTAGAAAGTTTTGGAAAATATGTATTTAAGGATGATAAGCCCCCCAGAGCCCCCAGGACAAAGGTTGTAAGTTATTCCCTGGGGGCATATAAGGTTTTTATATATAGAGTTGTCGTAAAACTTCAAAAGGGGCTTTCAACACCTCTCTTATAAAGTGGCTTAATTAAGGTTTTCCTAAAATCGTTAGGTACTTCCCCTTTTTCAAAATCATATTCATAATCTTCAGTAACTTATTTCTAACCTCAAAGCCACCATATTTAAGGAACACATTTACCACCCTATCAGCACCTGGAGCCTTATTATTCATTATTCCTTTCAGTACTGTTGCTAATTCCTCCTCACAAAACAAATCTTCCTTCACATCCAAGGTATCACAAACTTTTTCATTTTCCTCAAGTTTTTTTCCTGCAACTCTTTCTCGGTTAAGCAAATTCTCAAAATGTTCGGCCCATGTCTCTTTAGTTTTTTTTTCCTTATCGCTAATTGCGACTCCATTCGTATCTTTAACTGGGCCAAGTCCGGATTGACTACTCCCTCTCAATTTGTTAACGTGCCAGTACAATATCTTACTATTATGCCGTCTAGCTGCATCTTTCAGATCCTCGGCAATTTTATCCATCCACTTCACACCTCCTTAGTTCATATTTTAATGCTTTCTCCACCTTCTTTACACTTCTTTTGTTTTCATACGATCTATCACTCAAATAATTCTTGTAAAAGTCCTTTCTCCCTTCTATTAAACATAAAGCTTTTTCACTAATATTCTTAGCTGCAGTTCTTAATTTCTTCCCTAATGCACCTTCAGCAACTTCACAAATTATTTTTCTAAAATTATTCCAACCATCTTTCAGATTATCAAATTTTAAACTCTCAAGTTTAGTATTCAACTGTTCCTGGAAAGTTTCTTTCAAATTCTCATCCTGGAGTCTACCAAACATCATAAGTTCCCGGGAGGTGGTTACCCTTCCGATATTTCAGCTTTAAATTAACCCTTGACACTACTAGATGGTGATCTTTACTTTTAACATCAATAACAGCACTCCTATATACCCTAGTATCTTGTATTGATCCTGCCAGTCTTCGGTTTACTATAACATAATCAATTAGGTTTCCTGTTTTACCATCACGTGAATACCATGTTAACTTATGAGCCATTTTATGACCAAACACCATATTGGTTATAACTATATTGTTATACCTACAAAATTGCAAAAGTCTGTATCCATTACTGTTTTCGTTTCCTACACCAAATTTACCTAGGCTGGGATACCATCTATCCCTATCTCTACCAACCTGGGCGTTAAAATCTTCCAGTAATAACATCATATTTCTACCTGGGACCTGTCTATTTGCTCCTGTAACTGTAAGTAAAATTCATCTGAGTCACTAGTATCTCCGTCAGTCGGTTCTACAGGGGCGTATACTACTATATAAACTGATACTCAGAACTTTCTAGTCATAAAATGAGCAAGTAGTATTCTATTATTAATACCTTCCCAGCCTAAACAAGACTTAGCAGCTTCCTTATTCATCATGAGCCCTACTCCCTGTCTATGTACCCATCCTTCCTGCCTGAGTAAACAAATTATATATCACCTAATTTCATGCTTCCTACCCCTGGGATATGAGTTTCTGAAATTCCTATTAAATCCAGTTCGAATCGTCTGAATTCGTCAGTCAAAATGTCGATACGATAGTCATTTTTTAATGTCGTAACATTCCAAGTTCCAATTTTCATGTTCTTTAAATCATTGAAATTATTTTCACCTCAGGAAAAGCAATGATCCCGGATACCAGTGCAGTACGGGGGTCACATATCTTCTCAAGTCTACACCAAAGTGCTTAAGCCGGCTTAGAACCGGACAGCAAGAAGTCCCTGGGACCTCCATGAATGGCGGCTTTGTGCAATTCTGGGCCCATCTTGGTCACAACATGGTTATCAGCACTTGGCGATGCTCTTCTATCAACAAGAGTCGAAATCCTGCACAAACAATCTCAAGCCTATTACCTCCGACTCATTATATATTCATGCCTACAAATATTATGCTACTAAGGGGAGGCAACCCATAATAGATAAATTAGCTAGGAAGAGGTTTTTCAGCCCGAAGACGCCGATCAAAACATACCAAGCCAAGAAAAATTGTCCATTAGTCAGAATCCCGTGTGAATGCTGTGTCGTTTATCTAGGCTATAATTTCCTCGAGGAGCGCCACTCCTCAAGTGGGAATAGAGTTGACCGCAAGGTCCCCAGTCTTGCAGGTACCCCGAAAAGGTCGAGGCAGCCTTTGCAGAGGCCGTTTGTCCATAGATCTGGATCTTACACCCTGCCACAGTTGTCCTCCTATAGAGGATCCTCCCGCGATGGTGTTCTGCATCACCATGCAATTTAACCCATTGCTGGGAGAAGGTTTGAAACTCATGGGACTTGTGAACAAACCAGTTGGCCCTTTTGAGTGTACATTTGAGGGGCCTTCTTCCTCCTCCGCCTGTATTTATGACCCCGGGCGAGGGTGCCCCAGTTTCTATTATGGACCCCCAGGGACAAGGTCCCCCCTTGGTCCGTGCCTCCTATGGAGGTACTCTACATATCTGCAGAGCGTTCCCCTATCGCCACCTGGGGACACGCTGAATGGCCTGGGGGAGGCCAGAGGAACATAAAAAATGAAATTAATTACTTTAATCTAGGATGCTTAAATCATCAGCACAATCCAAGAGAGTTTTTCCTTACCGTTTGATTCCAGGATCTCCAATTGCCTTTCATGTGCTCCTTTAAGAAAGGTCCATCAAAATGATCCATATAAAAGGGGATAGAGCACAGCGCTGCTTAACCCCTGATTTAATTCGAAATCTGCTGCTAACATCATTTCCTACCTTAACCGCAGTAGTGCTATTCTCGTACATAGCACTAATCACTTTAATGTGTTTGTCTGGTATACCATACAAGGATAAGACTTTCGCTAAAGCTCTTCTATCAACAGAATCAAACGCTTGCTCATAATCTATACAACTGTGGATGAAATGTGTTGGATAACTCAGGCTCTTCTCAATTATTAGCCTAAGAGGTAAATTTTGGTCGACACATCTTCTACCTTATATAAAACCGCACCGTTCTTCTCTTATAGCTTTGTCTACAACATCTCTCAGTCTAAAAAGTATCGTGTTTCTAAATAACTTGCTACCTACAGAGACCAGACTATTGCCTCGATCTAATACCGCATTGACTCAGATCAGCTTTCTTATTGAGTGGCTTAGTTAAAGTTTTCCTCAAACTGCTAGGTACTTCTCCCTTTTCAAAATCATATTCATAATCTTCAGTAATTCATTTCTGACCTCATAGCCACCATATTTAAGAAACTCATTTACCACCAGCCTGAAGTAATAGCCCATCGCCCTGGCCATCGCCAAATGTTCAGTGTTGCCAAATTTTGAAGAAAACATCCCTCGCCGATCGCCCAATCTTTCAATTTCATTACAGTATTGCCAAATTTTGCCTCCTTTAACCTAAAGGACTATTAAAAATACTTTAACACATTGACTCACAGCAGAGAAGATTCTAAGGGGTCAGACACTACTTTTTGGGACTAAACCTTATCTGCTTGACTAGTAGCTCATTTTAAAGCCCATTTTTTGCTGATTCATAATATATACATCTTACCGCGTTTAAAATTCTTGAATTCAATTTAGTTCCCAAATAAAGTTTTTTTTAAGAAATTCAAAATCCTTGTCTCATAAAAAAGCTGGCGATGGCCTTACTTTGCCTTGCTCTAGCTTATTATGTCCTATACAGTGATTTTTTTATGAAGTGAAAAATAAATTTGCCATAGCGTTACCATAACATTCAATATTTCCTTCATTGCTACAACTCTTAGTGACTTTTCCATTTAACCAGGGCGATTTTCTTATCACCCTAGTCTTAAAATTCCAGTCATAAGGTCAAAGAAGGAGACAAAGGTTCCTATTCTTCTCAAAAGGTGGAGTGCTGTCATCAGACCGATGAGACGTTTCAAATGAGCTGTCACTCGCCACAAATCAGAGCACAATCACAATTGACTCACAGCTGAGGAGATTCTAAGGGGTCAGACACTACTTTTTAAGACTAAACCTTATTTGCTTGACTAGTAGCTCATCCTAAAGCCCATTTTTCTATGATTTATAAATATATACGTTTTTACCGCGTTTAAAAGTCTTGAATTCAATTTAGTTCCCAAATAAAGTTTTTTTTAAGAAAATCAAAATCCTTGTCTTACAAAAAAGCGGGCGATGGCCTTGCTTTGGCTTATTATGTCCTATACAGTGTTTTTATGAAGTGAAAAGCAATAGGCCTTAGATTTACCATAACATTCAGTATTTTCTTCATTGCTACAACTCTTTGTGACTTTTTCATTTAACCAGGGCAATTTTCTTCTGACCTTAGTCTTAAAATTCCAGCCATAAGGTCAAAGAATGAGAAAAAGGTTCCTATTCTTCTCAAAACGTGGAGTGCTATCATCAGACAGATGAGACATTTCAAATAAGCTGTCACTCGCCACAACTCGGAGCACAACCACAATTAGCTCATGATTATTGAACTTCTCAACAATGCTCAATTAAATGGCTGCCAAACTAAATGGCTGTCATAATTACGCAACGCCGCCGTAATTATGACTCTAGCCCATTTCTCTTAGACGCATACAAAAAAAAGAAGTAAGATTGCATCAAAAAACGCATACAAAATTTGTTTATATCCATTTTTGCTACGTTTTTACGAGTCAGACAAACATTTGCTTTTTTTTGTTCTTGGGGGGGGGGGGTCAAACCACCCTGACCCGCCCCCCTCCCCCTCTGGGTACGGCCTTGATATCCAGCAAAGAAGACCAACAACTCAAATAAATAATTTCCCCGTAAATTTATCATATAATTCAATTTGTTCTCTATTGTTAAATGTCTTTCTGATTTTCTAATTTAACAATTTATTTTTCCTTATATTCCCTAGTTCACTGTGGAGCGAATACAATTTGTTCTTAAAGGAATCGTTTTATTGCGAAAAAAATCTAGAAAAATGAAAAAATTTCGTCATGATTTTTTCACAAAACATAAATAGCTTAAGTTTCAATTATCAGCCTTCATGAAGCTTGAACAATACCGAAGCATTCGTCTTCATTTGTTTCTTCAACTTTGGCTTTGATGAATTCTCTTTGCTCCTCATTATTTGCTTGTTTCAGTGGATATTTATGAATTCCTTAACAGAGGATTTTCAATGGCTTTATGCAGCAAAGATGCCTGAAAGTAGAAAAAATAAAGGAAGTGAAAATTCGTCAAAAAAAAATATTTGTTGGCATGAAAGTCAGGAAAATGATTATACATAAAATAAGTCAAATTAACCTGAAATATGATTACTGTCACCCCTTCACTAGAATGCTAGGCTTTTGCATATACCTCTACTTCAGCCGACATTAAGTTGTATTGAAAATCAATACTTACTAGTGTGTTATCCTTTTTCAGCATTTAATTTTAAGTCTGATTATGAAAAACTGTGATTTTATGGAATTATTTGACTAGTTTCTGGAGAAGTGCGTAAGCCTTCCACGTTGCTTCAAGCATAATCATTTCTAGTATTGGTAGTACCCAGGGAAAGATAATTTCAGTGTCCCCTCCCAACTCAATTATAATTAAAAAAAAAGCCAAATGATGGTACTACTGTCATTTTAGTTTTTCACTTTTCCCGCGTAGCATCTTTTTTTTTTATTATATACTCTTACAGATTTAACTGCAAAGAGTGGCTACGGCACCTCCTCCATTCAACGACGTTATAATTTAGAAACTTCTAAACTTAAGGTCGCTTAAACTATCTTCCATCATTCACTTTCGGTCGTCATTAATAAACGAAAAAAATTTCTGAAAGTCATCAATAAAGCAAATGAAGTTAAATAAACAGAAACAGAGAACATTATTAAACAGAGCTGTCGATTAAGTTTTCTGCATGACCAACAACTTGATACATGGTGTTGAAGGAATTTTCCCCGAGTTTCTGCTTTTGCCTGATTTTTTTGGCTAAACTAAGATAAAAGTAAAAATAAAAAATTACATTAACAAGGCGAAGACAGATGAGGAAAATTGGAGCAACTCTAAACATTGTAATAGACAATGAATGTTCTCTTGTTTCAAATTGTTTTTCATGTTCTTCAGCTGAGTAATAACTAGCAATTTTATTTTCTTTCTGGATGATAAAATCCGCCATTAATTACTAAGTTAATCAACTTGTTTTGACGAAGCTTATATTTAAAAAAACCCAAATAAACGAGGAATATAAAACACAAAAATGACACAAAAATGAAAATATACCAGTTTCTAACACAGACTTGTAGATACAAATTTCTATTTGACTATCTTATTTTTGAGGGTAACGACCAATGAAATATTACTTTTTTCAAGACTTCCGAGCTCCATAGAATTCAACTTATTTTCTTAAATCTCGCTTTTATTTTGTGATAAGATATACCGCTTATTTTCTATTTACACTCTTTTTGGGTGAAACTACGAAGTAAGCCTACATGAAACATAGAAAAAAAATAAATAAACTTCATTAAGAAAAACAGATTGGCCTCTAGCACTAATGTTTTGTTTTTTTACTTTTAGCTGACCCGAATGTTTTAATATACAATAGGTAATGAATTTTAGCTAATATCAAGATTTTTTTGTTCTTCATCTTGGTCACAATTTAGTTTGTCCCACAACCATTCAATTTACATTAAAAAAGGAATATTTGGTTTACCCCTGAATTTTAGATATACGAAACTTGTGCAACAGTTGAGCACCCAAAACTTCCCTTTAATGAGCCTTTTTTTCGATTTTTTTGGTAATTAACTTTTATAGTTAAGTTTTTAAGTATAGAATAAATAACTCAGTGCAAACAAATGAGAAGAGACCGATTTTCTTGAGCCAAAGTAATCAATTAGTCTAATATCAGTATGTAGTTGTTTTTAAACCCAAACTAATTTATCAATCCAACATTTAGCCCTATCTACTTCAGCAAATTGAGTCTAGGGCCAAATTGGCACTATTATGCACACATTTTATAAGCTATGCAAAACTATGAATATCGTTTGATTCAACTGTTTTATCTGACTCAGTTCTTGTATTGGATTCAAGTCATCCATTATTTTTCATGTGGAAAGATATAATTTAATATTATTTACATGACTGTTGAATTTATCTCTTTCAAAAGATATAATATTTTACAAATTAGACAGTTCAATTTCCCTCTTGTACGGTTTTAAGCGTTTTGAAGAAGCAATCCCTGTGGAACCAATGGTCTTTATTTGTATTACATCCAATCCAATTTGTTGCATCATCTGAACCCGACGAATCAGAATTTGACTGATATGTTACAGGTGACATTCTGCAAATTCTGCAAATATTAGTCAATGATACGTCCATAGCTTTTACAATTTCTGCAAAGATTTGGGCCCGCATTGTATTGCTACTTTCATCATCTGTCAAATTGTCAATTATATTTTCTTCGTCTCTGAAATTTAAGTAGAGCTCGTTGAGTGGATCTTCACACTCCAAATCTATCGAGTTGCAAAGAAAATCTGTAAATTGAAGGCACATCGGCCCGCAATTTTTTTTTTCTCAGGAGTATAATATTTTTTTTTTTTTACACAAAATTTACAAAAAAAACAAACGCCAAGGAACCTTTCGGTTCCTTAGGCCAACTCCAACTTCCAACCAATAATTCAATATAAATAAACAAAAACAAAACATTATCCCCCGCCGACGGGCTAACAAAACAACACAACTAAAAATTCCATTATGGCACTACTAAAAAAAAAAAAAATAAAAAAAAAAAAACAAAAAACAAAAAAAAATCAAACAAATTGATAAATATTATTACAAAAATCCCTCAATTTTCTCCGGAAACTACTTCGGTCATGCTCACGCACAACCCCAATTGGGAAAATGACTCCAGGAGCTCGGCAAAACATGCCAAGCAGAGAACTGTGACCGGGTTGTTTCACACTCCGGCCGCCGAAAAGCATCTGCATTTCTTGTATTATAATTGTGAAGATCTACACCAGTTTATAAACATCCCTTTAATGCATTCTGAGGTAAAGTTATTAATAATATCAAACATTAGCATAGATCGATAAAAAGGAATATACCTGCTAGAGGAAGAATATTCAGTTTTCAAATACACATTTCTCACTGAATCTCTCGGTCCATAATTTTGCTAAAATCCTAATGGCAGAATTCTGCAAAGCTCTAAGTCGTTTCAGATGGGACTGAAAAGTTGAAGACCATACCGAACAACAATATAAAAGGTAACAATGGACAAGTGAAAAATACAAAAGTCGAAGGACAATTTTGGGACAAATATGTTTCAATTTCCTAATAATTCCAACATTACGGGCAATTTTAGATGTTATACAATTTATATGATCTGAAAAACTAAGCGTCTCATCTACAATAATGCCTAAATACCTAGTCGACTGTACTCTATTAATAAATGAATTCCCAAACCTCAACTTATCTACCAAGGATAATACTTTTTAGAACGAGCAAACAACACAAAATTACACTTCTTAAAATTTATTTTCAGCTTATTCAACCTAGTCCACTTTTCAATCAAACCTATATCATGTTGAACCGCTCGGATCAACTCTTTTTCAGTTCTCGCGCATACCGTTAAATTAGTATCATCAGCAAATAAAACTAACGCTTTTACAGGGATCACATTTGGGTCTCCACTGCTTACTGAATCAACAATATTAGACAACTCCACATAGATCATTAATATATACAGCAAATAATAGTGGAGCAAGGGGAGATCCCTGTGGGACTCCAGACTCTATATCATATTCACATGTAGCTTGTTTTCCATCATCCAAATATAATTTTCTATCACTTAGGTAAGACTTCAACAGATTCAGAGCTCTTCCTCTTATACCGGCATTATCTAATTTACACAATGGAATTTCATGGTCCACAGAATCGAACGCTTTTAAAATATCTAAAAATACAGTTATGACTTTAAGATGTTTGTCAAGGCCATCATTAACCAACGTTGTAAGAAACTGAACTGCATGCTCTGTAGAATGTTTCTTTCTGAACCCAAATTGGTTTCTCAAAGAAAAATCCTTTCTCCTCTAGAAATGTCTCAATCCTTAGGCATAACATCTTCTCCATTATTCTAGCTATAATCGGAAGCAGTGATATTGGCCTATAGTTGCTAGGATCTTCTCGGGGTCACCTGACTTAAAAATTTGCACTATTTTTGCAGTTTTAAACGGCTGAGGGAAGATTCAATCCTTAAAACACCCATTAATATGTTCGACAAGTTGATCCTTAATAATTGAAAAATTTCTTTCAGGACACGGATGGATAAAATATCTGATCCAGCGGAATTATTCTTTATTCCAGAAATCACTGTTAACACTTCACTTTCATTCGTCTTTTGCAGCCACATACTTGTTTGACTAGCTGGCCCAATATACTGGTGAAACGACCCTTCGTTTTGATGTATACTTACTGACAGTCTAACTTCATTACCTGCGTTAAAAAAAATGATCCGCCAGTTTTTCATTAAAATCTGCCTGGTATTGTTCACTTCCATATGGCTTCGTGTCACTTCCTCCAATTATCGACCGAATAACTTTCCAAGTCTTCAAAGAGCTACCTCTTCACGACTCAAACATTCTCGAGTAATGATCCTTTTTTGCTTTTCTTAACAATTTATTGAGGCGCGTTATTATAATTCTTATAAATATTTCGTCTATTTCTAATTCTCGGTCAGTAGTTTTACTAACCTTATACAATGCATGCCTCCTCTTGATGCTAGCCAAAAGACTGCGGGCTATCCATGGCTTTTTTGCACTTCTTTCATTTTTTTTCTTTTATAGTTATCTTAATACACACTTCATTGATCAAATTTGTAACTTTTTTCATACCACAGTTGCAAACCTGTCACCATAATTCGCGCATTCACTTAAGCAACTCCAATCACATTCCTCAAGTCGCTCTTTCATTTCATTAGTACTTGATTTATCAAAATAAGAGTATTGTCTATTTCTATTCTCAGAATCATTATGCATGTCTTTTTCGATATCTATACATACCATGATTGAACAGTGATCGGACACATCATTGAAACCATCTTCTTTGTTTTTGAATTGAAAGGGCAAAATTTTTAAATCGAAGCGCTTATCAAGAAAAAACGTTTGAAAATTTGCCCAAATATTTGTCTACACCCTGTAAAGGGTAAAAAAAATGTAACTCCTGCTCAGACTATCAATGAAAATAAGCGTCCAGTGCACACCAAACTCGTTAACCAAAAAAAACCGAAATTTTGGCAGGAATCAAATAACCTGGATGCTTGAGTTGTAATAAGATCTTGTTTATAAGTGGTGCTCCTTGAAGAACGATACCATGGCCTAGATTTCTTTCCTTTATTCCATTCATTATATAGGCCTCCATAATCTGATCGCTTAGCCAAGCCTGTCCTATTATTGACGCCAATTCACCTATTGAAATGTTTGCCAAATTTTTTTCCTTCCCCCCCCCCATTAACACTCTTCCTATAACAATTGAATTGCTGTGACGAAGAATACTTTGAATACGCGCTGCTAAAGTCTTGGAAGTTGTTCAACTGTTAATTTTTCGAAAGCACTTTTTTAGCTAATTTTATATTTCTTCTAATTCAATTTTTCAGCAGGTATGATGTACTCCGGTGGAAGACAAAGATTAGGGGACGGGTCATAATATTTGGAGCCAGTTATATTTTTTTTATTGTTTTTTTTTTCCAGACCTCTTTTACAGTATCCATTTTTGGGAATTACTTTTCCTTTTCTTCCTCTTTTTGTTGCTCCATATCAATATCCATTCGTTTTCTTGAGCTAGTAATTTTAGAGGTAGGGGGATAGTTATTCAGGAGAGCAATCCTGTTTGAAACCATGGGTATAGCATTTATATAGCTCGTATCCACAAATTCACCAGGGTCCATGGAACTTAGCCCAACTTTGTAAACCCGTCTTTTCATTATTTTGAAATAATTTTTCTACTGATGCATTTGTATGCCTAGTAAATCTACCATTTAGCATTATTGCAGTTGTTAAAGGGCAAAGTTTAATAGTTATTTGTTCCAGCCTATGAAAAACTTTCAAACTATAATAACGGTTTAATTCCCTGTCCCTACTACTATCCTCTGAGCACTCATCATGAAAAGCAAAGAAAGATATAAAAGGATTTTCATCATCAGCGTCACAATTACCAGTAAACTCACAATCGTCTATAGTCTTGTCTTCAGAGACAGCATCTGGTTGAAAAACCTCAGGCTAGAAGGTTCACTTACAGATTTTAATAGATCCAGTGCTCTTGATTTTACCTTATCTGTAATATATTTTTCGATGTAAAGTGCTCTTAAGCAGGTCCAGTATTCTTTTATCGACTCCAACGATTCTTGTTGCATTATCATAGCTACTGAACGAACTATGAAGTCAGTTGTCTTAGAATCTTTGTACTCACGAGCACAGAACCTATAAATAAATTTGACCATATATGCCGCACATATGATTAACTTACTTTTTTATTTATATTGACACCTTTTTTACCACATCATAACACCAGTTCAAATACTGTATTAAACGTATCTTTATTTAGTACCTGAAGAACTGCATGCATCGTGGCCCAAGAAAAATCTGTTACTATAAAAGGAACAATTTTTTTTTCTATGGTATATAGCGGACAGATAAAATCTTCTAAAATTACCGTAATGGCTCCCGTATCATGTGTATCACTTACTGCATCAAAGTAGGAAACTGGAGGAAGGCCCGGTCCTCCACCTCCTGATACTAATAAATACAAGAATTTTTTTGCTAGGCTTTATTTTACGTATTATCCCCCCGTTGCATGCAAGTGAAGCACAAGGTCCACGTTAATTCTTAATTCCTGTATGGCCAATTCCATCTGCTTTTCTGAAAAAAGTACTATGCAAAATGGATGCAATGACAGTCTTGGACGTACCTATTTATGCTGTTTTTTTTTTTTTTTTTTTTTTTTTTTTTTTTTTTTTTTTTTTTTTTTTTTTTTTATTCATCTATACTTGTTGCCGCTCGAAATGTTTTCATCTTGATCTCCATTTCCAAGAAGGGATGCAGTTGAGTTTTGAGAGATCTTGAAAGGTCTGACAGAGCCTTATGATGGACATTTAAGCTAAAGGGCAGCATGAACATTTTGTTTTTCGTCATTGGATTCTAAAAATCTGTGCTGGTTTTGTTGGAATTGACCATAATCATACCCTTTATTTTGTAGTTCCTCCTGTTTTTTCTTCCTTGCAACACCCGAGAGTTCCATTTTGACCCTCTTGGATTTATCGTGACACGCTATTCCCACTTGATCTACATCAAAAGTGATTGTCATGTCCGTGGTAGTTATCTACCACGGACATCTAGAACTAAACCTGTATTTTGTGTTACATCCTTCAAATTTGAATTTTGCGCTAGACTTTATCTTATTCTTCGTATGATTATTTAAAAAAATTATTTGACGCTCTTTTTTAAAATAATTTCTGATTAAAGAGGTACAAGCCTTTTTTCTTATACTTCTCTTGCCAAATTCGTTACATTCAAAAGTGTTCCTAAGCTCTTCTAGGACGAAACTGTTTTTTGTAATCAGTTTTGCGCGCATCTGGCTTCTTCATGCTGGTTTTGATTTGTGTTTGGGGTTTGCGGCACCTGTAAATTTAATTTGAATAGTTACTTTCGTCACTTTTAGCATTTACAATATTTAAATTGTAATTCCACAATTTTATTAAACGTGAAAGCGAATGTATTTCTTCTCAAACGTGACCCCTCCCACCTTAATGCAGCTTAGAAAACTGTTATTGACAGTTATTAATAAATAAAAAAAAAAATCTTAAAGAAGTAGAGTTTAAATTGAAACTTTAAACAAACATTTATAATTTCTCGTCAAATCGCAATTATGACTTCTGTTAGTAGAACAATGCAAATGTTACAAAGTTGCAGTATTTTAGCTTTTAGTTAAATTGCTGGCATATTCAAACCCAATTTAATTTTTAACCCAATTTAATAATGGGTGGTCGTCTATCCTTGGAGTAAACATGTGTGAGAAATTTGTTTTTGAATACATTTTTGAAAACAGTTATCAATTAAAACAAAATTCTGATAGAAGTAAAGAGCGACATAAAAACTTTAAACAAACATTTATAATTTGTATCCTCAGTGAAAACATATATGAGAAAATCGTGTAAATACAACAGAATAATAGTTTTTTGACTACGTCCAATTTATTACAATATTTAATTACAATTTAACAATTTTGATTTAACTAATGCAAAAATTGACAAATATATATACAAGTTAGGGTATCGCTGATTTATGCTTGTTTTATAAAAGAAAACAAGTTTTTCAACTGAAAGTAAGGAGCAACATTAAAAATTAAAACGAACTGAAATTATTACGTATATGATGGGTATTGCCCCTCCTCAACGCCTTGCTCCTTCCGCTAAAGTTTTTTAGTATTTTGAAAAGAGCTTCTTATTCTTCTAATTAAACGACTGTTGTGTTTCAGGAGTCGCTCTTAAAGAATTGGGACAAAATTCAAACTTTAGCGTAAAGAGCGAAGTGTTGAGGAGGGGCAATACCACTCAAATACGTAATAATTTCTGTTCGTTTTAATTTTTAATGTTGCTCCTTACTTTCAGTTGAAAAACTTGTTTTCTTTAATTTCTAATCGTTTTTTAAATAATGCCAGGAAATATGGCTCCACCTCCCTGAAAAAATCACCCATCCCCACGGAAATATCCTCTGGACAATTCAATTCTGGTGAAAACTTACCCTGGAAAATTACGCTTAACACCTCCACGCGTAAATTGAGTCAGTAAAGAGAAAGTAAGACATAAAGAAATTTCGTATAGGAATTCTGGCAATTTCCCCTGAAAAATTTCATCCTCTGGAGAATTCCTTCTCCATAGAAAATTCTCCCCGCGCAAAGTCCACCCAGGAAAAAATTCGTCCTCCCCTAACCACCAAAAACTGTATGTATACTTCCCAAAATATTAATACTATACAAATTTAGGCCTTTCAACTATGCTGAACAAAATAGCAATCTCAGAATTTTGAGCGTACGATTTTGCACAAAAAAAAAGTGGCGCGGGAGGGGGCCTAGTTGCCCTACAATTTTTTTGTCACTTAAAAAGGGCACTATAACTTTTTATTTCCGTTAGAATGAGAACCCTCCCAATGTTCTAGGCCCACTAGATCGATATAATCACCTCTAGGGTAAAACAAACAAGAACAAACAAATAAACACACATCCGTGATCTTTTTTCTGGCAAAAAGTACAAAATTCCAAATTTTTGCAGATAGGAGCTCGAAAAAACTCTACACTTAGGTTCTCTAATGCACTGAATCTGACGGTGTGATTTTTGTTAAGATTGTATGAATTTTAGGGGGTCTTTCTTTCTTTTTTCGAAAATCAGGCAAATTTTCTAAGGCTCGTAACCTTTCATTGTTACTACTAAACTTAATAAAGCTTATGTATTTGAAATCAGCATAAAAATCCAATTGATATACCTATTGGTATCAATATTCCGTTTTTTAGAGTTTCGCTTACTATTGAGCCGGGTCGCTCCTTACTTACAGTTCGTTACCACGAACTGTTTGAAAAAAAAAATCGCATAATTTTGTCGTCTGAGACTTCAAACACTTTGTTGTGGACCATAGGTGGCGGTGACGTGGGAAGGCTCGTCTCTATTTGTGTTTGGACGCTCTGCCACTCAGTCTGCATTGATCCCTACCTCTTTCTAAATCCCCTATCTCTTTCTAACACACTACCGTAGATTTATAATCTTCATTTCGGCATTACTAAACTATTTAATAGTAATAAAATTGAAAAAATATTATTCTAAGATCAGAAATGTGGGCTTAAAAAACATAGCTTGCAGCCCTTTGTTCATTGAGCATAGCGTAAAGTTAACGCTGATCAAACAGTTCGTGGTAACGAACTGTAAGTAAGGAGCGACCCGGCTCAATGGTAACCGAAACTGTAGAAAACGGAATTTTGATACCAATAGATACATCAAAAGAACCAAATTTTAATGCTGATTTCAAATATATAAGTTTTCATCAAGTTTAGTTCTACCTATCAAAAGTTACGCGCCTGAGAAAATTTGGCTGATTTTCAAAAAAAGGAGGAAAGACCCCCAAAAATTATATAACCTTAATGGAAATCACATCATCATATCCAGCGTATCAGAGAACCCTACTGCAGAGGTTTCAAGCTCCTATCTACAAAAATGTGGAATCTTGCATTTTTTGCCAGAGAGAAAGATCACGGATGCGTGTTTATTTGTTTGTTTGTTTGTTTTTTTTTCCCAGGGGTGATCGTATCGACCCAGTAGTCCTAGAATATCGTGGGAGGGCTCATTCAAACGGAAATTAAAAGTTCTAGTGCCCTTTTTAAGTGACCAAAAAAATGGAGGGTAACTAGGACCCCTCCCACGCTCATTTTTTTCCTCAAAGTCACGCGTAATCAAAATTTTGAGATAGCCACTTTGTTCAGCATGGTCGAAAATATGATAACCATGTCTTTTAGGATGACTTAATCCCCCGAAGTCCCCGGGGGGAGGGCTTAAAGTTATGAAGTTTACACCCAATGTTAAATTATAGTATTGGTTATTGGGAAGTATACAAACGTTTTAGGGGGGATTTTTTCTGGTAGTGGGGGGGGAGTGGTGTTGGGAGTTATATGGGGAGGATCTTTCCATGAAGGAAGTTTTCATGGGGGAAGGGACATTGCTATGAAGGGGGCGCCGGATTTCCATGCATTATTTTAAAAAAGATCAGAAATTACTATAAAAAAAAACAACAGTTTTTTCAACTGAAAGTAAGGAGCAACATCAAAAACTTAAAACGACAGAAAACAGTTACATATATGATTGGGTTCACCCCCTAGTCAATACCTCGCTCTTTAAGCCAAAGATTATTTAGTACTTTCGTAAGAGCTATTTATTCTAATTAACGGCATTTGTGATTAAGGGTCATTTTGAAAGAATTGGAACAACATTCCAACTTTAGCTTAAAGAGCAAGGTATTGACTAGGGGGTGAACCCTCTAATATACGTATTAAAAATATATGAATATAGAAGTTCGTTACGTAAGTTAATTCGTAAGTTACGTATATTTATTACTAATAAAAACGTTCGTAAATAAAATTAAACAGGTTTCGAGAAAGCCGTTTTAAAACCAAAAAAAAGTAAAATCAATATTCAAATTTTTTCAATTTTTTTTCAAGTCACGCGATCAAAATTTTGAGATAGCCACTTTGTTCAGCATGATGGTCGAAAAATATGATAACCATGTCTTTTAGGATGACTTAATCCCCCGAAGTCTCCGGGGGAGAGGGCTTAAAGTTATGAAGTTTACCCAATGTTTAAATTATAGTATTGGTTATTGGGAAGTATACAAAACGTTTTGGGGGGATTTTTCTGGTAGTGGGGGGGAGTGGGGTTGGGAGTTATATGGGACTCGAGATCTTTCCATGAAGGAAGTTTTCATGGGGGAAGGGACATTGCTATGAAGGGGGCGCCGGATTTCCATGCATTATTTTTAAAAAAGATCAGAAATTATATATAAAAAACAACAAGTTTTTCAACTGAAAGTAAGGAGCAACATCAAAACTTATAACATCATGTTATTCTACGACGCCCCCGTACAAACAGGTTTTTCTAGTAGTTACGGGTCATCACACTCTTTGCCAAGAGGAACGTGTATAACTTGATTGGCGATTAGGATTTGAATATAAGGAATGGTTTTCACTACAATTCATATTAGTAAGAGAATTGGATTCAAAGAGAATAGTTTTTATTTGAGAGGATATTAGTGGAAAAAAAAAAAAAATGAGTGGTGCATTTACACTATTGGAGATTAATGATGGAACCGACAGCAGCAGCAGCAACGATATACGAGTACCTAATGTAGCTGTGGAAATAACTGCTGGTTGTAGACTATGTCTTGAATGGGACACTATGTATGCGAGATATGTGATATCATTAAGCAAATTTAAGCAGGAGGAACAGCTGTGTTTTGCTGGAAAAGTAAATATTCTCCATATAAATAAACTTCGGTCAGCATTAGATGTTCTATCGAAATATATTGATGAGAACAAAATGCATCAGTGAATATTATTATTGTAATTATGTTCAATAAAACTGTTTCTAAATCAATGGTATTTTTTTTTTTTTTCTATAGTAGACTAGCGTATATTTTGAGTACAAAAAAGAGATTCTGATTAGTCTGAAGTTGGTTGTGAGAGAGTTAGGACTCTAAAAAATGGATAGATTCGAGAAAGATCGAATCATGAGGAATCTAATTCTTATGGAAAAACGTTTTGATTCTAGATGATGATTTTCTAGAGTTGTCTATTCAAAGGAAGATATTTTCTCGGGGAATGCTTGTCGATATAATGAAAACTGATTCTCCATCATTAGACTATTGTATGAAGCTTCTACATCGTGGTCCAAATGCATTTACACAATTTATTGATATATTGATCACGACACAGCAAAATGATATTGTGGATATGCTTTTAAACATTAGTTTTTAGAAATTTAGGACTTTTTTTTTTCATAAGAAAGATGGTGCTCAAGGATGATTTACTCCTCTCTCTCTCTCTCTATCTCAGACAATTTTTTGATGTTGCTAGCTCAGTTTTCATTGTGGCAGTGAGAGCGTCAACACATGAAAAATGTTTCATACATGTCCGTTATGTATGTACACACAGGGCAGTTGGTCATCATGTGAGAATTGCACAATGATTGAGGAGTATGATGAAAAGTGTAGATTATGCAACCCGTGTAAATTGCATAGAGGATATGCTGTACAAATTAAAGGTTGTAATTCCTGTCTTGAAGAGGTGTGTGACTCTCATCCTAGAGGCCACCTATGCTCCAATTGTCATTATGAAAAATGTAAGCAATGGAGAGTACATATCCCGGTATGATTGGAAAGAATCCTAACCGGGATTTTAGTTTATTGCTACGAGATTGGTATCGTCGTGGTTTTAGATTGTTCTGGGAGGAGGAACCAGGTCAACGATTCAACTGTTGGAACAACAAGAGAATATGGTTTCTACGTCATTGTTGTGAAGACACTGGGTGTTATGATTATAAGCCCACTGATTTTTATTTGGCAGTGACAGAATGTGATTCGACACTTGAGGACACTGTTTGTGAAATTGCTTCAAATACACAAATTGAAACATGTGAATTCTATAGAATGAATGCGAATAGTATCATTGACTATACAAAGAGATATGACAAGAGTGAAGTCACACTCTACTGTAGAAAATGTGACCCTGACATTGCAGTACATCAGAATCAGTACACTGTGAATTCAAATAATCTACCTGCACTAGTTGTTGTTGACAAATACCTAGTAGTGGATGAAATCTAAAGAGTAGAAAAGTCGTTTTATCATGTATATAATTTTTTTTTTATTAATAAACAATTTCACATACATCTTTAGAACATTTTATTCTTAGGGCACTAAAATCAATATTAAATACACTTGTAAGTATATTCTCCACTAGAAAGTCGTTCAATTGAGGTAAGTCAACGTAGATGTTGAGAAACTGCTTGTAGGTGTAGCCACGACATCTGAACATGAAAAAGAGTAGTGCATGAAAGCCGCATGTCTTAGTTGTTAAATCCTGTACTCTTCGTTGATTTTGAATAATGGTTTTCCCACTGCTTTCAATAAAGTTGCTGATGTATGGAACGTAGAATTTATACGATAGGCCAAGAGGATCAAAAAATTCAATATTCTTCGCCGTTTGAAAGATGCATAGCCAATGACCAGTCTTCAAAGTCGATGGACTGCTATTAACAATGATTAGGGTATTGTTATCACTTGGAATTTTTTCAATGAAGTCCGAGGGTATGCAATAGGACTTGTATTGGGACATGTATGGGTCCATACTAAATACATTGATTATTTGATTTGTGTTCATGGTGCAAGGTCTAGTAGAACACTGCCGTCGGGTGTGATTTCCCAATAGGTTTCAAATTGACTCAGTGATATTAGCGTGATACTCTCAGTCAGAGCATCGGCAAATGTACACTCTAAACGTACATTCCCAGTTCGTACTATGCTCATATCCTGTGTGCCTGACAAGTCCAAAACAATAACCCCATGATTTTTTGAAAACATTGATTCGGTTATTCCATTTTCAAATAGTTGAGAGTCATGATCTAGGGATTGCATGGTCAACTCGTACAGAGTTCTATAGGATTTTTTATCAAATGATAGAGTGTACAGTGGAATACCATTCACTTTGCACACAAGGCTAGATAGACCGAAAAAATTAAAATCATGGGGGGATTCAGTCCAGGATCCAACGGCATTGCCACTCTTCACAAAGGCCAAAGCCAATTTTGAAGGGATTTCTCCATTGATAAAAGATGAATCGCTATAGCTACGAGAACCGGTGGCAATGTGACGTTGATTGGTGATTGTATGGGGGACAAGAAGTTTAATGTTGTTACCATTGGCTCTTAGCTTTTCCACTGCCAATGCAACAGAGCTCATAACTTGTTGTTTTCGGACGTGGAGAATTGCCGATGTGATAATAACATTTGCATCGGGTGCTGCAGGAAGTGTTTTTCTCAGAATGAAATTCGATGGGGCCATCTGTAACTTTATGTCAATCTTGACATTGGGAGGTAGCCATTGGGATATATTGAATATCTCATGATTTAATTTTCCAACTAGATGATACTCCTGGGTCACTGCTGTAGTCAACTCACCGTCAGTATCAACACCTGTTCGATATTCATAGCCCGATGATTGTCCTCTCATCTCCTTGTACACCTTCGGCGTCATCATCATAAATTGTATGTAGCTTGCATAGTTGGATAAATTATTGCTAGTGCTCACCAATGTCCCATTAATAAATACATTAATTTGTTTGAATAGGTTGTGTAGAATACAGTTTTCATAGGAGAGACCATCGCCGGCATTTGGAGTTGTATTATCTGACTTTTTCTTCACCACAACATTTAAATCAATAAATGTTGACGACAAATCAATGAAATAGTCTTCATTGGAAAATATTTGAAAGTGTATATTTTCCGAGAGGGCTGTTGGGGATGAAATTGTTCATAGTAGCCATACTTGACACTGACATCAACATTTTCAGCATTGAATAGATTCAATGAGGAAGTGATTGATGGATATGATTCCTTGTGAGGGAGATAAGTCATCTTAAGAGAAGAAATCCTTCTTTGATCTAACAATCTTTTTCTTCTTCTGCTGCTTATTGGTCTTTGTTGTTTTATTTCTCAAAGTCCTTGTTGATGTCCTTTGCTTCCTGCCTGGGTGGAGACTGATGAGTGAATGACGCGAACGCATCCTTTTCAATCCCTCCCCATTTTGTCGAGATTTTAATTGTTCGCCAACGGCTCTTGCTGAAGATCTAATATTTTCTTTAACACTCTCCTTGAAATTCTTGCCCCGACCCCCAGTCCTGTAGTGTGGAGGCAGCAAAATTTGATGCAGCAGGTACAAGATATTTTCTGGCAAGGGGTAGTGCAGAACGAAATAGCTTAGCAAACCAGCTACCAAGACCATAGCCAGACATTGTAGTACGCCCCTTGTAGTAGTCCAATCCATTGCCTATTTGACGTGGACTCAAAGCACTGAGATAACAGTCAATATCGGGACAGACAAATGGAATTCTTCTATTGTTCATTTTTTAGGTGATTGTACCGTCTTTGTCGTTGACAATAGGTCGAAAATGACATGTAATCACTGCTAGGCCTTTTGAAATTGCTATTGGATCACCTAATTCGGTTCTTAGTGTTAACTGACAGAGTTCCAAATAGGAAGTGTTTACGGGAATATACTGAAGATGCTTTATATTGTAGTGGTGAACATGTTCTTGATTGGTTTTTCGTTCAAGAACTCGTAGGAGGGGAACATTTGAATTACCAACCCGAGATGTTTCCACAAATGAAGCGTAGAGAAATATACAAGTGTCCGTGGAGAAGCTGGGTGCATAGTCTGCATAGATAACTTGGTCACTACCACTGAAATTTTCTGTCCTAATAATACGTTTTTTTAAAACCAAGAACCTCACGTAAATTCTCATTGAGGAAAATTCTTTCATTCTCAAATGGATTGGTAATATAAATTCTCCTTTGTTCCGTCGAGTAATTGAAAGTGAAACCACCTTTTTTTCGACTTGCAATTTTTTTGTTGATAACTCGACACAGTTCATGCATGTTATTGTATTCCCTGTAGGGGATGTTAGCAATAGGGTACTGATTAGAGTCAAAAGTTGCCATTGCACCTTCATCACCGAATTCAAACGGTCGTATTTTTACTTCATATTTACGATCCTTTCTCAGGATGTCATAGGTATTTTTGAGGATACAGTCGACAAGGGCCACTTCATATGCACCGTCAAATTTGATGGCGGGTGAGAGTTTTGTCCAAAAATCACTTGTTGTATTCAAGTCATTGTAGAGAGGATCGGAAACGTTGGACATGAAAGTTACATAGAAATCATTGGGCATTGTCAATATCTTCAACACCAATCCAAGAATCAAAATCAGAGTTGTATCCTAGCCAGCGAACAAGTAACTGTTTCTTACCCCCGCGAGTACGTGTCTTTAATATCTTTTCAATTTGATAGATTTCACTAGCATTTTTAACTTTTTGCAATTCATAGTCATAAAAGCCGCCGAGAATCTCTTCATCTTTGGTATCACGCAGGCGATAAGTTATGGGTTTAGTGTCTAGGATTTTTGCCACTTTAAAAAGTTCAGTGGACCACAAGTAATTCCCCTTTTCAAAACATTAGTTGTTCTATTAATTCGAACAGTATCACCAACCTTGAATTTATTTTTCTTCTTCTTGACTTTTGATTCATTGGAATATTGTTTAAGAAAGGTGTCAATTGTATTATGATCCGAATGATGAACTTCCGTTGGTGTAGAGTTGGACAATGAGCGATGAGGTCGTTGATTATAAATCAACATGATTTTATCTAGATCATGAATAAAAGCTGGTGTATTTTTCAATGTACAATATCTTGAAATTAAAAGTCGAATAGTTCTTATCAATCGTTCGGCCAATGCAGCCTTTATAGGACTGTGACTATGATAGAGCAGTGTACTATATTTCTCTAGTACTTTTGCAACATGAGGATTAACAAATTCACTACCGCGATCCGTTTGAATTTTTTTTATATGAATCCTTTTCGAGAATACTTTCAATGGCCTGAGCAACTTCAACACCTCTCTTTGATCGCAATGGAATTGCATATGCATAGCGACTAAAAACACTGATTGCAAGTAGAATGTACTTGTACGGTGTATTGTGACGTCTTTGAAGCTCATCTAGAGTCAGGAGATCTGCTTGCATTATATCCAATGGGTAAAAGGCTTTAGTTTTTTTCGATATTGATTGGCACGAAGTCTATGATTTCTATGCAGAGTGTAACTTGGTTCATTTTGTAGATAGTCTTGTACACTTTTAGTGCGAACACCCGTGACTTTGGAAAGAGTTGTGGGGGAACTTAAACTCCCCGCCTCGCCAATATTTTCATAAACACCTTTCAGAACTTCAGCCATTTTGAACGTAAACACGTTGTGTAACGTCCGCTACCCTTTTGTATACTGGCTGCTGCCGCTGCTGCTGGTGACGGAGACGTTGACTTGATACGTCTTCGCTTTTGTCTAGCTATCAGTGGTGTGCTAGTATTTTCCAAAATTGATTTAAAATCTTCTTCTGCTTCAAGTTCATCTTTTAATGTTGATGATGATGATGATGCACGTTCATTTAATTTTTTTAGAATTTGTCTATTGCCAATAAGACTTTTGGGGAAGTTTAATGTATTTAGAAAGTTGTATAGACGAGTGTCAAATGATAATAGTCCTTTACGATTTGTAACCATGTCATACATTAAATCAAGTAGATTATAGCTCTTGCCCTGAATTATAATCCTTTCCCCATTGCTCTCAACTTGAATTTGATCACTTTCCAAGAGATAGATTAGGAGTCGTTTACTTTGTTCACGATATGAGTGGGGCATTAGATTTCCAATTTTCAATACAATTGAATCCAATTCCTCCTTCTTTAATTGTGTTCCAGCAGCAGCAGCAGCAGGAGACTCTTGAGGAGATGATTCTTTTTTGGGATCAACAGCAGCAGCAGTGGGCTTTGATCGATAGTGTTTGTCCACTCGGCGAAGTGCATCTTGAAGTAAAATCAGTTTTTTATCATCATCAATAGTTTCATTGTCGAGGAATTTACTCAGATTGTCCTCAAAGTGTTCGACGGGTGAGAGAGCGAGTTCTATTGGAGTCAATTTATAGGGTTTTGCCATTCTCACTAGAGAAAACTGTTTACAAGTCCTGCAATTATTGGCAGTAAAAGTGTGAAAAAGCTACCGCCCGCCTGAAGAAGTCGTTTCCTTTTAAAATTCTTTCCTTTCTTTTTAGAGGCCAATGTACGTACAATGGAACGATGTTGCTTTGCCTGTTGCTTAACTACTTCTGGTAGTTGAACATTACCCTCGGTCAAATTTAAACAAAGTTCAGATATTAGATTAATGAAATCATTGTCATACCATGTTTGAGTATTGCTTTTCTAAGCTGAGGTTTTGAAGTGCTTAGAACTGAAAACAAGTGTCTATTTTCATGTAGTTTCTTCAGTGTCATGATAGCGACTAATAGGTCTTTTTAGTGTTCACCGGGAGATATACTGTAATTTCATTGTCGAAAATATCTGTGACAACACGCAGATCCTCAGGTGTATTTTGATTAAGATCCAGCAGGATATAACCGTGGGGTTTATTAGTTGCCTGATTGTATGCTGAGAGTAGAAATTTAGGGGCACCTGGATAGATTTTTATTGAGGGTTATTAGCGAGCTAGAATCACGAACAACTCTGTAGATGATATAGTAGGTACAGTTCAAAGCAAGTGTGTTCGCATACATTTGCTCTGATGAAAGAGATTGTGTAGAACCAGAGTAACGGAAATCTGTTCATGATGAGAGCGAACAGTGAACAATTGCAACATTTGCTGGGACCATTGTTCAATGGATTCAGCCAGATCGTCAATGATCAGCCAAGAGTTTGGTTCAACAATGTTGAAAACATCAAGTCCCTGTATGAACTGTATCTGCATCGATCCCATGGCAGCAATTGCTTTTATTTTATTGTACGACTCCTGCCAAATACTATAGCAATAGTAGATTTTTTTCGGCTTTTCCGCAAACATTTTATCACAATTTTTAATTATTTTAGTTAAGAGTGTTGTTTTGCCCGACATTGAGGGCCCACACAGAAACGATCTGAATGGTGTTTTAAATTGAT
Source organism: Artemia sinica (assembly GCA_027921565.1). Lineage (NCBI taxonomy): Eukaryota > Metazoa > Arthropoda > Branchiopoda > Anostraca > Artemiidae > Artemia > Artemia sinica. Next base: position 36,970,266 of record CM051265.1, read on the forward strand.
ACATGTTCCTTTCAACAGTTCACCTGGAGAACAACTAACTGTAGACCCTAATTGTCTAATGACTAAATAATTTTTTTTTTTCCCTACTACTCTGTTCTTCCAGAAGACAAAGACAAAAGACAAAGAATCATATTTTTTTCTTTTATTATATGCAGATAAAAAAGTAACAATACATTGAAAAAATACACTTTTTTTTTTAAATTTATTCATAATAAAAAAATACAACAACAACAACAACAACATTTACATAGGTACACACAGATAAAAAACACTTTTTTTTTTACAGAGAAAAAAAAACATTAAATTAGAGAGAGAGCACTTGAAAAAAAATACATTTTTTTTTTTTAAATTTATTTATAATAATAAAATACAACAACAGCATTTACATGGGTACAGAGAGAAAAAAATTTTTTCTTTTTTTTTTTTTTTTTTTTTTTTTTTTTTTTTTTTTTTTACAGAGAAAAAAAATTAAATTAGAGATGGCACTTGAAAAAAAAAAAAAAAAATCTGCTCTAAGTCCAAAAAAAGAGAACTTTGGTGACGGTGCGCCTCCCGCGCTGGCGGCGGCGGCCGGCCCCCCCCCCCCGGGCCGCGAGGCCCCCCCCCCCCCCCCGCCCCCCCCCGCGAGGCCCCCCCCCCCAAAGGTTTTTAGGAAATTAGTTACAGGACTTTATTTAAACCGAGACTTTCACGGTGGGCAATACATTCGGTCCGGTCTGAAGTTAAATAGTGTCCAAGGGGGAGGGTGGTCACACCATCTTGACAAACATAGACCTTGTCGGAAATGGTACTCATGGCTATTTTTTCTACATTTACAGTATAGTTCTTGTACTTCAATGAACGAATTGCCAACAATTTGGCTCGTGGAATTGTATTTTTGAACAATACAATTCCTGTAAATGTCCATATTGAAATTCTTGTCCACATAGCGCGTGGGTACTCCTTTGCAACGTTTCTTGATTTCCTCGTCGTGTGTCTGTATAAAGTACACCTTCGGACCTACAAACATACCACGGGAAATCAAGTCGCTACCCGTTTCAGATTTTAAAAATAAAAGTTGATTGGGCGCCCGACGTTTTACTAGCTCAGGGTAAAGACCAACACTCCAATTGGTGTAGTCCATCCGTGAACTGATAATTTCACCGTGCGCCAAATCATCAATTAGATTTGATGTTTTTACTTTGAGCAGTAGAGAATCCGTGTCACCGTAGCAGACCTCTACTTGCCCCTTTTCCGGCCACTGTACCCTAGCCACATTGTAGTAGAATTCCAACATGAGCTTTTTTGAGATCTCCAAGATAGCACTGCCTGCTGCAATATTTTTATTCAGGACAATGCGTCTTTTTTTTCCTATTCAAAAGTACCATGTCCGGGCCAATGATTGTAAAGGAAGTGTAATTGGGATCGGCAATAATTCGAGCACATTGTTCTGGATCGGTCACAACGTCGCAACGATTCCTATTGCGAACACTCTCACACATTTTGCCGAAAGCCGAATTCAAAATGAGTTTATAAATTTCTTTTTCGGCTTTCGTCTTTGCTGCAGAACGTTTGCTGACAAAAGTGTCAACAAACGTTTTCAAATAGGGTTTTTGACTAAACTCGAGTGCTCGGTGAACCTTTGTGACGTTGAAACCATTGTTGCACATCCATTTTAACGCTACATGATGTACAACTATGTTTTTTTTCGGCAGAAGGTCAGCAATAAGTTTTTGTTTTGAAGGCGCCCAATGCAATCCGTCCACCTCGACTAAACGCCTATTGCGAGGACTCAAAGAGTCCTTAGTCACAGGTCTATTGATACACGGGAAAACAAAATCCTTTACTGAATCGTGAAGCTCGACTGGTATCTCTCCATCAATTTCAAAAAACCATCCAACCGGTCCATTCTCCTCAACACTGTCGTCGCCAATGTTGGGGAAATGGGGAGCTTGAGGGTCATTGAGCCATTTATAGTCGCCGCAAGGTAGTGCATAATGGGACATGGCCGAGGGGTAGAGAGAATTCATATCGAGGAAAACTGCATTTGATTTTGTCCCCGTCTTCTCCCCCGTAGGATCAGTTTCCAAGATACGGTCTCCGTGAAAAACAAAACCCCCCCTCATTGACCTCTCGATGAACAGATGCTGATCAATGTCAGTGATCAGCCCGATTTTTTCCCCACTAATTTTCAGGATGAGGTCCATCACTAGATGAGGCGAAGAAAAATAATAGCCCAAATCAAGATTAAACTCCTCGTAGATTTTATCCGTATTTTTACACATAATGTCTAACAAAGTTAACACGTCACTCGACAAATACAGCTTGCAGTAGTCAAATCCATTTTTACACCCTCCCGCTGCCCAAACTTTTTTAGCAAAACTGTATTCCTCGGGGGTGCAACTACGATCGTGAAGACTGTCGTAAAACGATTCAATACAAGGAATAGCCTCCTCGGCGAATCTCGACATGGAACAATAAAAGTCATAAGGATAGATGCCCTTGACCGTTAACAAATCATATAAATCATTTGGAAATCGTTGCTTGAGAAGGGGGAAAGCATTGCTGCCGTCATCGTTTTTCTGCACTTGAATTAATTCGCTCAATGATTTGGGAAAAAAACTGTAGGAATCTAAAAAGCGAATTTTATTCGTGTACTCAACACCGGCTTCAACAAATTTCCACATAAATTCCAAAACAAGCAACTTTTCCGATGACTTAGGTATGATTTTGTACGTAAAGCTGTCTATCACCCATGCATCATCATCCACTGTTCCATTTCTTTGAAGATGTGCCAATGCAGGTAGCACAAACTTCAGATCGTAGTTAGAGTTATGTATAAAAACCGGTAGAAAAAGTTGTTGTTTAATTTTTAAATTACATGAATTGTGAGCCCACCCCCGAAAGTTACTTTTTCCCGTTGAATTGGGGTCAATAAGGTGATCGTGGTCCTGCACCGCGTCTTTTGGGGCAAGGGCACCCTACACACCCAGCAAATTGTCCCCTTTTCCAACGCCAATTGCTCTTTATCCGACAATGTCATCGGATAATTAGTATGACGTAATCGTGAAATTGCTCTGTTTGCTGTTTTTATTAAAGAAACCAATAGCTTTTCCATACTGCCCTCCTCGTCCATAGTAAAAAAAAAAACTCTTCCAATAGCATTTTATTGTTGGCATCGCGACGGGCATGTGCATAGGAACACGCAACTAGTTTGTGTTCCTTGACTATATTTGGCCTTGATGGGTCTGATACCTCAACCAGTCTTGTTTCACAATCCAAAGACATTTTATCAGATTGCAGAAGAGAATTTTGAAAATTTTTAAATTGTAAAATGTCTTTGCCTTCTGCCGGCATTTCTATTCTTTGATTTCCGTGAATTTTGCAATGTCCCATGTGATCTGAAAACGTTCGCTCAGATGTGAATGGGGAGAGGCACATGGGACAATAGAAACGTTCACCCTTCTGAACGCCTTGAGAGAGGAGTCGACTTATCGCCGTAACGGGGAAAAAATGACCATAAGAATTTACATCTTGGGAGGCTGGTAAATAACCCATACAAAATTTTTAACATTTTCCACCCTCGGTGTCCTCACTGAGTACAAAACCCCTTTTTTATTCGGTTTTTTCCCCCCATCTACAAATTCAGTGTCGTACTGGAGAACAACTACCCCCACCCCAAGATTTTCATTTGCTTTCTCGAATATGCTTATTTCTTTAAAGGACACCGGATATTTTCCCTCTAAACAATCAAAATTTACTTTAGGGAAATTTTTTCCACCGTTACGTGCAAGTTTGTCGAGATTTTTCATTGTTGATTCTGTTTTAATAATGTCTTATGGGCCGCCGCTAAAAATGCATACTTAAAGCATTGAAGTCCAGTGTCAAATGTGAAACCCTGAACTCCTCCTGTAGTTGACAAATCTGGGTGGCATTTTATTTTTTTACCCCTCCCACCCCTTAAAATAAAGTTTTTTTTAAATCTACTGAGATTCAGATCCATTCGTTCAATGTATAAAATGGTGGACCCACTCCCTCTCTCGCTAAATGTATCCAAAGTTGAAATTAGTTTATTTACCCAGTTGAAAAAGTTGTCTTCAAAATCGTTTAGACCTGGGTAAAAAGTCTGGTTCCCCGTCGAAAAATGAAAATAAAAAATGTCCCCAGATGTCCCCTTTTGTAAAAAAACTTTTTGGTTTCACTGATGCTTTAATTCCCCCCTGACCTCCCCATTTCTGGATCTGAATATCAATAAGTGCTCGAATTTTGTCGATATAGCTATGGAGATTTTTCACGGGGTCAGTTAAAATATTGCCAGCGTTTTCCTCGGGAAGGCTAAAATCTACCCTGTATGTTTGCAAATGACCTAGAGCAGATTCTAACAGATAAAAATCAGGCAATTCCGAGGACGTAGTACTGTTTTGATGTCCTGACCCTGTTTGTTCAATCACATTGGAGGGTTGTGACATGAGGTCCCCTAGTACGTATTCCAAGGTGTTTGGGGACAATTGGTCAAGCCAGCCTGTATTGTCCTCTGATGGAATTTCATTATGAGGACCCAGTTCAGATTTACTTGTAGCATCATCATCTAAATATTCGCGCATGAAACTATCTGCCCACTCTGGGTCCTCAACCATGTCAATATCACAAGTTAAGTCCTCCAGGCCGGCCATTTCCCCAAAAACATCATTAAGGAATCCCTCATGCCACTCCATATTCTCTAGAACCAGTGTAGGTTCATCCCTGAACTCTGCTGGTGGTGACAGAATTGGTTCTGTAAATATACTTGCATCATCACTCAATGGTGCTTGCCGCTGGGGGTGCTATATTTTTAATCTGTAGAAAAAAAAAGTTTTTTTTATTTTTTATGTAAAATAATCATTTTTTTTTTTATAGTTAATAAAATTTTGTCAATTTCTCATAGTCATTGTCCCACCACCTGAACAATTAAAAAGAAGAAAAAAAGTTACATTGCCTTATGTCTTTCATAATGTCAACTGAACATGTTAAAAAAAAAAATATTTTTTTTGTCGGAAAATGTAGTCCTATTCTTATTAGAAGGGTAAGTTCGAACAAGAGAATGATAGAAAAAAATTAATGGTTTTATTCCAAATTTTTTTTTTTTTTAAATAAAAACGCAAAATATGAGTCCAATTCGATTCTTTGAGCCTCTTCATTATAACTGTCGATGAAACTTGACCATTGTTCGACTGATGCAGTATGTTGTACGAGCAGTTGCTCCTCGGCTTCAGTTAAAGGAAACGAACTCCATATGTCGGAGCTTGGTGGTGTTGTTGTTACTTTCTCAATAATCCGTATTTTCCTCTGTCTTTTGCCAATGGATTTTTTCGACCTGGGCTAAATAAATACTTGTAAGAGAGAAGAACTTTTTTCTCCGTCCATATCAACAATTAAAATGTTGAATGCCCCCTTTTTAGAGCCCCCCCCCCCCCCCAAACCCCTCCCAGGGAGAACCCTTGGGAACCGGGGGGGCTTCCTTCGAGGTAGGAGGATCGATACCCTTTCCGAGTTGGAGGGGTATCGGATTTCACAACACTGTTCAAATAGAATAGTCTCAAATTCTTTTCTTGAAAACACCTAAGTGTTTCAATGAAATGGCCAAAAACAGCTTCATCCAAATAATGTTTCTTAACATTGCTGCGATGACATATTTTGGAAATTGTCAAAAAAACCTTTTTCCCTGTGTAAATTGCTTATTGAAGATATACATCTTGCTATTTAAAGTCCAATTTGCATGCGACCCTACTTAGAATTCAAGTCGGATTAAAAGCAGTGGTAGATCTGATAAGTATAGCGGATGTATTCAAATGCATTAGGGACAAAAATACCAGTCTAAAAGTGCACGTTAACTGTATAGTAGCAATTGTTTTCGCTTTTCGTTTTTTTTTTTTCAAATAGTTAGTTTTTTTTTTGTCTAAAAGGAATATTGCATTAGAATGCATCTTAGTTATAAGTTACGAGGTAAGGTTTTTTTTTTTTCGTTATAGAAACGCATGATAAGCACTCCTTTATATATCGCTAATTTGGTTAATGAAAGAAAATTAAATAGCTTAAAAACAAATTTTAAGTTTTTAAAAAGCTATGCGTCTGAGAAAATTTTGTCTTATTTTTTGAAAATAGGGATAGAAAAAAAAAAATATGTATATACTTACAAATTCTGATTGGACTTCTATATCTGAACTCCTTTGTAATACTTGAGGGGGGTTTGCCATGGAGCCAACGCGGGAGTCAGAGGGTTCTGTCACTATAAGTTGAGTGCTTGATGCATGATCGTGTGTAACTTTTCTAGCGAATTTGATAACAGATGCCCTTGTAGTCTGTATTAATGAAGGTTCGCCATATTTTGCTTTTTTCTCAGAAGGAGGATTATTGCAAGTCTCTTCTTCCTTTAAAAAAAAAAAAAAAAAAAAAAAATTTAGCATGTAGCAAAAATGCATTTTTGGGTTTTTGGAAAATAATTCAGTTTATGTTAGACATCTTGATTTCAAAATCAGGGTTTTGATAGTGGGATGGAGGACCTTTTATAAACTGCTCCTCCCCCCCCCCTCCTGTAATAATGGAAGGCCTTTAATAAACTGCTCCACACTGTAATAAAAAGGAAGCTTTTGTAACAATTAATACATTAAAAGAATCAACATTTTATTCTAATCCCAATTTACCGATCGAAAGCTAAGCACTTTTTTCAAAAACATCCCTAAAAAGGCCACTGATCTTGATAAAAAAATCACACCGTAAATGCAGACTGGCCTGGAAGTATTTTCAAAAACATTCCTAAAAAAAGCCACTGATCTTGATAAAAAGGAAGCTTTTGTAACAATTAATATATTTTTATAAGAGGTAACCACAAGGAAAGAATAAGGAAAGAATTTCTTCCTTAACTTAATTTTTTTTTTTTTTTTTTTTTTTTTTTTTTTTTTTTTTTGCAGACTGGCCTGGAAGTATTTTCAAAAACACCCCTAAGAAAAGGGTCTTGTAACAATTAATACATTAAAAGAATCAACATTTTTTATTCTAATCCCAATTTACCGATCGAAAGCTGAGCACTTTTTTTTTTCAAAAAAACATCTAAAAGACCTATTGATCCCGATAAAAAATCACACCGTAAATTTCAACCTATAAGAGAATTAGAGGTTTTTTTCAGCTCCTAAAAAAACAACAGGCTTCTAAGTGTATAAGTATCCCTTAGTTCTAGTGTAAGGAAAGAATTTCTTCCTTAACTTAATGACAATTTCTTTTTAATAATGAGAATATTTTTACTCACCAAAAATTGCATAGAATTATCCATTTTTCTATGTAATTACAAAAAATGCTATCTCGAGTATAAACGATTCGAAACTGATGGAGAATCAATTATGGAGTCTAAATATATAAAAAATAATTGTATAACAATGAAACAAGACGTGCTGGTTTTTTGGGCTTATCACCAAAAAGGCTGTGAACTTTGAAATTGTGTCATGACCTGTAGGCCGCAAATAAAACAGGATGGAACATAAAGTCCTCAAAGTATAAGTTAACATACTAAAAACCTGTTTGGTACGGGGGCGTCGTAGAATAACATGATATTTCCTATATGTCTGTTAGAATAACATGATATCTGCTATATGTCTGCGCAATATGGTAGGTACTACTCTAGTGAGCCAAAATCAAAACATGCATTAATTCAAAAACGTTCAAAAAGTAAATTAAAAAAAACACAAGTTTTTTTTTAACTGAAAGGAAGGAACGACGTTAAAACTTAAAACGAACAGAAATTATTCCGTATATGAAAGTGGCTGTCCCCTCCTAAACGCCTCGCTCTTTACGCTAAAGTTTGACTTTCTCACAACTCTATTTTTTAAACAATGAAAATTGTTAGCGTAAAGAGCGAGGCGTTGAGGAGGGGACAGCCCCTTTCATATACGGAATAATTTCTGTTCGTTTTTAAGTTTTAACGTCGTTCCTTACTTTCAGTTAAAAAAACTTGTTTTTTTATTTAACTCACTTTGAAGCACGGTTATTTTGGTTTCGGTAATAACAATGTCCAATATTTTATCTTACCTCCTCATCCTTCTTTTCTTCGAAGAGCATCAAATAAGGCTCACCGTGTTCACCATCGAATCTAGTCACCTAAGTAATAAAGAAAATGTAAGTATAGGTATTACATCTAGAAAAATAACTTGCTCACCTATCCTTAAAAGAAAGGCATATATTAAAAAATAAACGAAGGAAATTGTTTGTATTTCCTATTGATTAAAAAAAATTCTTAGAATTCTTATAAGCTAGCTCTTCACTGAAAATCCGTAACTGACGCAACAAAATGAATTAATAGCAGTAAAATCCGTAATTATCCTGGAAAATATAAAATCCTTGATTGTATTGCTCCCAAGAGTCTTTACTAGACTTGAAATAACACTAAATTTGTATATATTTACTATTCAAAACAAGTTCAATTTTTGTAGAAATGTTATTTTTTGCAAAAGCTAGTATTTTGATACAAAATAGTCCATCAAAAGAATTGGCGGTTTATGCTGATTCTAAAAATAATAAAGTTCCTTAGGTTTAATGTTGCCCATCAAAAGGTGCGAGCCTAAGAAAATGTGTCTGCATTTCAAATAAGGGAGGTTACGCACCCAAAAAAAAGTCAAGGAATCTTGATGAAACACATTTTGCAGGGGGGGGGGACCTTTACCTTCACTTCTTTCCTTGTTATTCCAGTTTTTCTAAGAAATTCATGAATTTTTTAGAACCTATATATTTACAGAGTGTATACCCCGAGCCCCCTAATGTGCAAATATATACCCAGAATTGCATCCTTAATCTAAATATAAAATTCATTTGTATCACAAATGACCTTTACATCCATATTAGCCATATGGTGGATGTCGGGTTTTTTTCCCCGTGGTGATCGCATCGAGACAATAGTCTTAGGAAATACAGAGAGGGGTCATTCCAACGGAAAGAAAAAACTTTAGAGCCCTTTACTTTGGATATTTGGCAATAAATGTCACCCTAACAATATGGGCCTAATAAAAATTAGTGGGTTGTTTAACACCGAAGAAACTGAACTGTAGCAATTTGAATTAGTAGGTGGAAGCTATAGCGAGGGAATCCATAATAGGCATTGTGTAACAGCCTATGTCAAAATGTTCAGTAAGAAACTTGTCGAGAATATGTCGAGAATACTTGCCAAGTGATTACTATTATCACTATCATGGATGGGTTTCAGACCAAAATTCAAATGTTTATTAAAAATTTTCCTATATGAAATCTATAGATTTCATAAAACTCAAAGACAAGCTGGAACATGCATAAATTTGAGATTTAAGCTATAAATAATTCAACTGATAAGAATTCATCTCTTTATCATTGCAATTATTTTGTCACAATGCTGTAAAACATTTTGAAGTTCTCATAGGAAAGTATACTTTTATTATTTTTACTAACCCCCCCCCCCCGTGGAAAATAAGGCTTACCCCCCCCCAGTGGAAAATAAGGCTTTCCAAATTTAAGAATTTTGTTTGACTTTTATTTTTTTTTATTTCCGTAGGGGGGAGGAATTTTGGTACTTGTGTATTATGCGCCATACACTCAAGTTTACGCTGCGTAAAATTTGAGAACGCACCAGTTTTTATGTTAGTTTCTTCATTGCTTTAGAAATAAATTTTGGCTATATATTTGCATATTAGGGGGGGGGGGGTAAATTATAGCGGGTCTGCATGCAAAAATGTGTTTGGTACAAGTATTCTGCATATTAGATAGATAGATAGAAAAGTGTATTTTAAAGCCAAAAATACGGCTATGAAAATAGTAAAATAACATAAATGAAAGGCACAAATAACATAAACTTTGATCAGCGATCATCATAAAATACTTAAATGAAACAATACATTAACCTAATAATAGTACTTAATACTTGGAAAAAAAGGTCATTGAAAAAAAAAAAACTTAACACTTGGAAAAAAAACGCTTAAATGAAACATCACATATACTTTATACTGGGATTTTTTTTCATGTTTATTTTTTAGTTAACAAAATTTCCAGATACCTCGCTATTCTTCTGTAATTTTTATGTGGCCATACCTAGAAAGAATTGTTTTCTGACTTCAAACTGTCCAAATACTTTACCACCACCCCCCCCCCCCTTATGTGCAAATATATAGCCAAAATTATATATTCCCATATATTCTGTCACTTCTCTTTGTGTTGTCTCATGCTAAGCTGAAAAAAACTAACGAAGAAACAGGTTTGTTCTCGAGTTTTACACAGCATAAACTTTAGTGAGTGGTGCATAATACACAAGTACCAAAATTCCTTCCCCCTACAGAAATAAAAAAATAAAACTTAAATAAAATTCTCAAATTTGGAAAGCCTTATTTTCTTCGGGGCGTTTAACGCGGGGGGGGGGGGTATTACCCGGGGGTATTTGTCGGGGGGGGGGGGGGGGGGGGTTTAAATGCCGGCCACCATTTTGAAGTACCTACCTCCACTCCTTCTCCGTCTCGAGGGTCCTGAAATTTGCCTATATGACAGGTCTATTTTGACCTCTTAAAATAGAAATTTTGAAATTTTGACAAAACAGAATTTTACCTTAATTTTCAGTTATCAGTTTCTTTTTATCTGGTGTTAGTTCCGAAAATACAATTCCTGTTATTTGAGTAGAATTTTAAGCCTTATAAATGTTTTTTTTCAAATTTAGGAAATGTTTTTGCATATATTTAAAACTTTATAAATTGGGATTGATTAAAGTTGTACAGGTGAAAGCAATTTTGTTGTACCTCACTTAAGCAGAAGACCTATTTTTCAAGGTTTCACTTTTATAACACGCAGATTTTTAAAGGTCATCAAAGGTCAGAACCCTCTAGAAGGAGAAGGAGTGGAGGCAGGTACTTCAAAATCCCTTCCAGGGACATACTTTAGCCTGTAGACCCAACCCTGAAAGTTTCTTTTTCCTAGCCTAACCCCTTTCCAAGATAGCCAAAAGTAGCTAAAGTAGAATTTTACCGTTTGTTGTTACAATTTAATGTAGAAACAACACTGCCATGATCTTTTTATATAAACGGAATAATTTCTGTTCGTTTTCAGTTTTAATGTTGCTCCATAGTTTCAGTTCAAAACTTATTTTTTTTATATAATTTCTAATCTCTTCCAATTTATGGAAGTAAGACAGCTCAAGCCTTAATAAGGAGCTGAAACGATGAAGCGGTACAAGAATTGAAGGAAAAAATAAGCTTAGAGTGGAAAAAAATTAAAACACAGTGTCGTTTCTTTTTTGTAAACAAAAATTAAGAAAGAAAAATATATATATTTAATTCTTTCTTTAAAACATTTTAATTTAGTAGCACTTCAGAAAGTAGCTCCAGGCGAGTAGCTTCGAAACAAAAGGTTAACTAAGTGGACAGGTTTGCATATCGATATACTAGTGAAAAATTTTGCTAGCTCGACAGAAATGTGCCTTTAGACTTAGGGAGTTAGTTAACCTGTCCCTAAATTGAAAAGACACCCATTACTAAGAAATGAATCGAAATTTCAAAAAAAAGATCATTTCTCGTGTGGGTACGATAGATGGTATTATAAACTGAGTTTATTTTCATTTCCAAAATTTTGGGAAGAATTACCTGAATTCTCCTACAGAACTGTTTTCATACTTTGGGTGCCATTTCTGGACTAGAAAGGCTGGGAATAATGAAATGGGGGTAAAATTTCCAAAACGGCTAATATTTTAACGAAATGAATATTTTACCTGTAAAGCAGCGTCGATATTTGGTTTTTGGAAAACAGGGAAGGAGTGATCAGATTGAGCTTTGGAAAACAGGGAAGGAGTGATCAGATTGAGCTGAAATTTCGAGGATAAGCTCCCAGGCTCCAAGAAAGCTTATCCTCTAAATTTCAGCCCGATCCAGACAACGTTAAAGGGGGGTTGTGGTGGGAAAAATTAACATGGGCTATTATAGGAAAACGAGGTTTTTCGTAAATGTAAATTCGGGGGATAATTTTTTCGGTCTGAAAATATCAAAAGGCCCTAACAGGTCGAATTCTGCTTCGAATGAGTCCTCATTCACCCGGATCAGTTGCCAACTGTGGCCTGTAGGCGTGGATAAGAAAAAAAAAGAAATGAATTTTAAGTGGCTATATTTGGTTTTTTGAAAACAGGGAAGGAGTGATCGGATTGAGCTGAAATTTCGAGGATAAGCTCCCGGGCCCTAGGAAAGCTTAACCTCTAAATTTCAGCCCAATCGGACAACGTTAAAGGGGGGCTGTGGTGGGAGGGTCGAAACTTCTGGCCCAGTTTACCCCATGAAGATAAAGTCGGAGGAGGATGAAATTTTGCAAGTTTCTTAGTTTGAGCTTGGGCTACAAAATGCGATTCCCGCCGTCTCTCTGCGACCTCTAGAACCTGAAATCGCTTAACATTGTGGTGGGTCGCCTCTTTATAGAGGCACAAGTGTGCCTCCTTGATGTTCGTTTTAGTCAATAGTCTATATTTTCAAGAAGTATAAAACATATAGCTTGAATAATGTTATCAGTAGATTATCGAGTCACTCAGCAATAGCTTAGATTAATATTGAGAATATCCAAAATAATGCCAGGTCAATTTTGGCCGGAAAAAATACCAATGAATGAGAAATAGGCCAAAAAATTTGATTTGGTTTCAACTATTGTCAAATCTCGACTAAGGACTAAACGACAAATTCACATAAAGCTGTTTTTTTTTTCAACTGAAAAAGGTCTTGCCTTAGGATCAAGCGAATCTTCACAAGGCCGTTCTTAAGTTATTCAAAATTTAAATTATTCAAAATTTATTATCAAAAGGCCTTTTCTTTGTTCAACCTTGTTCAACCTTGGCGGCTTCCTTGTCCTCGTCCCTGTGGAATTGATAATTATTGTCATAGCTCTATGGCGTGGGAATTCAGCTATCATATCTATTTACAATTATGAAATTTGACACTTGTACGAAACACAAGCAGATTTTGGGTTTTGGGCATTGTGTCAACTGATAATTTCTTAAAAGACGCAAAATGAGCAGACGTAAAATCGAGCAATCAAAAGAAAGTACAAAATAGGTGGGAACCGGCGTTTACCTCTTCCCCTCACCAAAAATACCCCGTGATGCTTCTCTTATGGCAAACACTATGGAATTTCATTTTTATAGATAGGAGCTTGGAACCTCTACAGTGGGGTTCTCTGATACGCTGAATCTGATGGCGTGGTTTCCATTAAAATTCTTTCACTTTTATGGGGGGTGTTTTCCACCTTTTTGAAAATTTGGCAAATTTTCTCAGACCCACTAATGGGTAACACTATACTTAAAAAATATTACATATTTGGAACCAGCACAATAAGCTAATTTCTTAGTACATCTATTGATATCAAAATTGATTCCAGATCATCAAGAATCTAATTTTTTTTCTTTTGCTAACTTTTCATTTTCAGTTAGTAATACTTGATAAATAGATAGATGTTTTTCCTGACTACTGGAAGCCGAAAGCGATTGTTAACTAAAAAGGTGCTTGCGTATTATCTTGACTGTAGCGTAAAAGCAAGGAGAAATAAAATTGTTTATAGATGAAAGAATACAAACTTGCAAAGAATTTCAAGAGTGTTTGCAAATAGTTGTCTGCAGGAAAGAGCAAGTAAATCCGAAAAATAATAACGTTTGTTAAAAAAAATTGTAGAAGATAAGTAGTTACGTAAATTAGACAAGTGGCTAGACAAGTGGTTTTAATACTGATTTGGTGAAAAATGATATTTTTTTTTTTTTTTTTTACAAAAATATATATCCAGCGGGGAAATATTCTATTTCATGTCATAAATTTGCAAAATATGTCCATAAAATGTCCCAAATTTCTAAAATATGTCCCTTTTTGCCCTATTATGTCATTGTGTCCCGGACATAAAATATGTCCAGTTGGCAACCCTGCATACAGTAGAGGTACATAACCCCTACTCCCTGAAAACGACCGTGGTCTAGCAACCAATCCTCAATCCAATTCTAACTTGTGTTAGAATTCTCTTCTCCTAATTATTATAATAAATAAAGGTAAACTAAATTTGTAGAACTTTGTAGCCAATTAAGCAAGAGAATGATAATTCTAAGTAAGAGAATGATGCTTTTACCGTTAGGGAAACGGGCAGTAGCCATACTCTTGTTTGTGAGACGACCTGGAGGCGACCACGGTCTAACAACCAATTCTTAATCCAATTCTCACTTGTCTTTGAATTCTGTTCACCCACTAATTACAATAAACGGTAAACAAATTTTGCAGAACTTTGTAGCCACTTAAGTAAGAGAATGATAATTCTAAGCAAGTGAATTGGTTATTTAAGTAAGAGAATGATACTTTTTACCGTTTGGGAAACGGGCAGTAGCCATACTCTTGTTTGTAGTGAAGACACCATTTATTAGAAGTACACCCTGATTCTTTCGGAAATTGGGGGGGGGGACTTTCAGAAAGATTTTTTTAATTAATTTTTGTTCGTTTTTTGATTGCAAAAAGTTTCAAGTTTTAAAAAACTCCTTATCTGAAAATAAGATTTTATTTTCAACATAAAATGTTCATCAAAGTTTCAAAACTAGTATCAAAGTAACAATATCAAAGTGCCAAAGTATCGAAGTATAGAGAGGATCAAAGTTAACAAGGTATCAAAGTAAACAAAGTATCAAAGTAGCAATAAGTAACTTGCACAACTTACAGCCCTTGCACTGTAAATCGAAGTTACCACGTAAATCACTAATTCCAAGTATTAATGTAAATAAAGTATCAAAGTAACAATAATTAAGTTCCGTAACTCAGAGCCATTTTCCCGGGGCGAGGGGGGGGGGGTAAACCCCAGAAGAATAGTTATTTGGCCCTGGAACTATTTTTGAAGAAAATGGATATCTCCCAATTTTGATTGGATGTATTTGGGGAAAAAGGGCCTTGGGGGGGATACTTGCCCTCCAATCACTTTTGACTCTTTAGAAAGGCATTAGAAATTCTTATTTACAATCGAATACACCTCATCCCAAGTTTATGCGACCACCCCTTCCATAAAAACCTTATATACCCCCAGGGCCCATTTTACAACACTTGCCCCCAGATTCTTGGTGGTGTTGAATGTTTTATCCCTGGAATTTCTGTTATATTATCTTTGGTCTGTTTTGTACAAAATGGCTGTATAAAAAATTCGACTGGACGCATTTGGGGAAAAGAAGGTTGGGAGGGAGGGGGGCTAGTCACCATTGGATCACTATTGACTCATAAAAGGTGAATTAGAACTTTCAATTTCTAATCATTTGAGTCCCCTCCAAAGTTTATACGACCACCTCTTCCATAAATAGCTTATATGCCCACGCGGCATAAGTTACAACCCTTCCTGTGGCTCTGGGGGGGAGGGGGGAGGTTCGTATTAACAACAAAGTTTTTGTAATCTTATCATTGGACTATTTCAAACCAACTGACTTTCTCAAAATTTTAATTTGATGCGTTTGGGGAAAAGAGGGTGTTTGTGTCAGGGAGGGATAGATGCCCTCCATTAAGTTTTGACTCATAAAAAGGTGACTAGAACTTTTAATGTCCAATCAAATAAGCCACCTTCGAAGTTTATACGATCACCCCTTACATAAAAACCTTATATGCCTCCAGGGCATAACTTAAAATAATTGCCCCGGGCTCTGTGGGGCTGTGTCAATCCCCAGAGCTTTTGTTATCTGATGTTTGAACTGTTAAAAAATTGGCTATCTCAAGATTTGTATCGGATGGGTTTGGGGGGAAAAGGACTAGGGGGGGCCTAGTTGCCCTCAGATCTCCTTCGACTCTTAAAAAGTGAACTTGAACTTTCAATTTCCAATCAAATGGGCCCTCTTCAAAATTTATACGAGCATCCCTTACATAAGAACCATATATGCCCCATGGACACAACTGACAACGCCTACACCCAGGCCCTGGGGGATTGTGTCGACAAAGGAGCTTTTGTTATCTGACGTTTGAACTATCTAAAAAAATGGCTATCTCAAAATTTGTATCTGATTGGCTTGGGGTAAAAACGTGTGGGGGGGGGGGGCTAGTTTACCCGCCGATCTCCTTTGACCCTTAAAAATTGAACTAGAACTTTCAATTTTCATTCAAATGAGCCATCTCTGAAGTTTATACGAGCATCCCTTCCATAAGAACCGTATACGCCCCAAGTGCATAACTTAGAACGCCTGCCCTCAGGCCCTGGGGGGGTTGTATCGACACCGGAGTTTTTCTTATCTGAACTTTGAACTATTTATAACAAAATGCTTACTTACTTACTTACTTTCGGTGGAAACCAGACGATGAACTGTCCTGCCCAGCACCAAGGGATCTAGGGATGACTTCCGACGACCACTTGGATCTGTCGGCTGCGGCTTCTCCGGCGATCCTCAGCCAGTCTTTGTCCCATCTCCGACCATGTATCCTGAATCCTCCCCACGGTTCCAGGTCTTCCTTGAATTTTTGTCACTGGTTCTTCTTTTTCCCTCCTGGTTTACGTTTTCAAGAGGGGCTGGTTCGTAGACAAGGACGTCTCGACATTTCGTGCCTTCGGGACGGCGCAATGTGTGGCCGAGGAGCTCCAGGCGACGTCTTTTAATTCTAAGCGATAGCTTTTCTGATTGACCGCAGTGACTCCTTACTTCACTATTGGAAATCCTGCCCAGTCTCTTGAAGCGGAGGATGTAACGAAGGCAGCGGTGGTCGAACACGTCCAAAGTTCTCACGTCTTCAGCCTTGATCAGCCATGTCTCACAAGCATACAGTAGTACTGCTCGAACAGTTACAACATAGATTCTGAATTTTGTTTTGGTTGAGATCTCTCATCTGTTCCATAGTGCTTTTTTCAGACTAGTAAAGACTTCCCGGGCTTTTTATATGCTGGCAGAGATATCCCTGTCAGCTCCGCCCTCTTTTGTTATGATAGAGCAAAGATATTTGAATTCTTCGACGTTTTCTATTGGCTCACCGTCGAGAGTGATTTGTCAAGGAGCAGGTTGATTGAGAGCCAATACTTTAGTCTTTGCGCCACTGATGGCCAGATCCAGATCTGTCAGGGACTAGAGGAAACCAGCTGTTTGTCCAAAGACTATTCCACTGTGGTTTCTCACTGCATTATTCATGATCCAGTCTATCACGTAGTTGAATAATATAGGTGAAAGGGGGCACATCCCTGCTTTACCCCAAACTCCACTGGAACTTAAGAGTGTCATTACCGGAAAACACGGACGCAAGTCTCAGTGTCCTTATACGCACTTTGGAATATCTCAATGAGCTCCTGTGGCCCACCGTCTTCAGGCATAATTCTCCAAAACTCCTCTCTGATGAGAGAACCAAAGGCAGCTACAAAGTCAATAAAGGCGATGAGAAGGGGCAGATGAAACCTGCTGTAATGCTGAAGGATGAGGCGAATCATCAATATCTGTTCTGGACAGCCTCTGCCTGGTCTGAAGCCTGCTTGTTCAGGATGGTTTAACTTGTCTCGTGCGTCTTTGAATCGATTCAAAAGAATGACGCAGAAGATCTTCATGGCATGGTCGATCAGGGAGATACCTCTATAGTTTTCGCAAATGGCCTTATCTCTTTTTTTGTATAGCAGAACGAGGACTGATACTTTCCAGTCTTTTGGAAAGGTCTTCGTCGTCCATACCTGGACAAACAGGTCCGATAGGCGGCATAGTAGAGTTAGTGAGGACTTTAACATTTCAGAAGGGATCCCAACCTCTCCTGGAGTTTTATTGTTTTTCATGCACTTCAGCGCTTTTAGTACGTCCGCAATACTTGGCGCATTGATATTTATTGCGTATGGCTCTCTAGCAGCACTCGAGAAGGCAGGTAAATCGTAAGGGGGTTTGACAGGGTTCAGTAGCTCAGAAAAATGCTCTCGCGAGCGTTCTAGGTGTCCTTCTTCTGTAGGGATGAGTTCTCCGGACTTATCTTTCAGTGTGTTAACCGCTACAGGAGCTTTTCCTGTCGTTTCTTTCAGGAGTTTGAACATTTTCCTGCTGTTGTGGCTCTTGGACGCTTGTTCCAACTTATTCACCAGATCTGACCAGTACTGTTCTATGTCCCGTTTCAGTGACTGTTTAACTGCTTTGCAGGCTAATTTTAAGGGTTTTTTTTGCACCTCCCACGAGAGATCGCTTCTTATCGACTAGTTCTATGGTGTAGTCAGAGATCCAGGCTCACTGTTTTCGTTTTGTGTGGCCAAGAACCTCCTCAGCTACGTCCTGTGTCGCAATTTTTATTTGCGTCCATTCTTCTTCGACGTGTTAAAGACGGTTTAAGGCTTCGAACCGGTTGCTTAGCTTCAACTCGAAGTCGGCTTTGATTTCTGGACATCTCAGTTTCGACACATCGAAGCACTTCCCTGCCTTCTGCCCCTTCTGCCTACTAAGGCGGTGACAGACTTTGCAAGTAAGGAGATAGTGATCAGATCCATTTAAAAATCCCGTGTCTGCTCCTCTGTATACCCGAGCATCTGTGCAGGAGCTCCTCCATATTCTGCTGACTAAGATGTGGTCCATCTGAGCTGTTGTTATGCCGTGGTTCGAACACCATATAACGAGGCTGAGTCTCTTGTGCTCAAAGAGAGTGTTTGTGACGCATAGGTTGTTGTATCTGGCTAGCTGTAAGAGCCCTTCTCCATTGATGCATCTGCCACTGACGGTGTGGCGGTCAATAGCTACTGCTGTGTCGGGGTCTACTCTGCCAAGCCAGGCATTCCAGTCCCCAGCGACAAAGAGCATGTCATGCCTTGGTGTCTTGTCGATGATTCTTTGTAGGTCATAATGGAAGACATCTTTGACCGCGTCACTGCTGTCCCTTATCGGAGCGTACACAGCGATTATGGTTATGTGGCTAATATGGCCTCTCAGTCCCAATCATGGCGATATTCAGATGTTTTCTTAATCGGGCGGCTTGCATACTTGTCGGGCCAGGCACCACCCTGACCAAGTGCTCGTCGGCTTCCGCGAACACCGTAGTAGAAGTATCTATTTTGCAATTGATCTTCAATATCCATTGGTGTTTCGTGGGAATTGACTTGACCAAGGGATCCCCAGACCCTTGGCACCCCGTTGTGTTAGCCATTCTATTTGTCAGGCTAGGCTACCAATAGAATATTACACCACACCCCCGCAGTGAGGTGCAACTTAGGGGTCTCCTCCTGGCTCGCTAGGGACGGGGGCGTGAATCGTCGTTCCGAGGCCCAAACCATAGCTTGGGAGTATTCGTGCTTATCAGGCCCTGATTCCCACCTAGGAGGTCGGGAGGTTGAAGTGGGAGGTTATAACAAAATGGCCATCAACATACTGTTTGTATGCTGGTTGCAAATAAGACATCTCAGCAATATACCAAGAACTGCTGACGGTATTAAGTTGAAATTTTCGGGGCTACTTCAATTACTACTTCTGCTCTTAAAATTTTACTAAATTAAAACAGTGTAATTGTATCCAGGATGTGAAAGAGCATAGATATAATTTTTTGGGAATGGTATTAACTTTTATTTATCTGGTCAACAAGAGGACGTATATGACTAAATTAAACACTACTATTTGTGTCGTGATTTTCGAAAGAGTTTATGTTCTTAAAAAGTGCGGAAAAAGTTTCCCCAGCGTATAAATAGCAGGCCAAACTATAAATTCTTAAAGGAAAACCGGAAAGATTCAAACAATTATTTTCTTTTTCTCTGAAAAAGACTTTGTTAATATAAAACGAACAGAAATAATTAAAAAAAAACTTTTTCAACTAAATAAGTTTATCAAAAAAAGGTTTTTCAATAGGACTTTTACTTTACGTTTGAATGCACCCTCTACCGATCTTCTAGGACCATTGGTACCACAAGTTGGCCCCTGGGGGAAAAAAAAACAACAACAAACCAGTTATAGTCAGAAAAAAAAGTTTGAACATTATTAGCATAATTTACATCACATTCTACCCTCGTACCGCTGGTTCAAAGTATAAACACATACTGAACAAGTACTGACAAAACCTATCCTCTCCACACAAAAAAAGTAGCCCTTTGTCCGCGTCTCCGGAGACGATTCCATACCTATGCGAACCTGGCGACTAAATCACAAGTTCCTTAGGTGATTATACTTGTTCCGTAAAAGCTGTATTAAATTTAATTTATGGCTCGGAGCCATTAAGTAGTACAACATTTTCCCTCTAGAGGCACTGAGGTACGCGGGGTCACTTTTGGAGAGTTTTGACTGTACTTGTTCAGTAGATGATTATACTTTGCGCTGGTTAATGCTACGTTGAAAAAGTGAATGCAAGTGAATGCAAAATGTTATCTAACTGCCTATTGGCAAATAGCTCACGCAATCAAAGCACACTACTATTTTACTTCAAGTCCGATATTAGATGATTTTTACGATGAGGTGATTCACTTAAGTTGGAATTGTTGGGTAATAATTTGACTAAACGATACATCGATGTCTTCACTTTCTATATTTGTTTATATCTCCCCTGATCTTCGCTTTGCTTCAGTTCATAAACAAAAAAAAAATATTAAAACTTTAAGGAATAAGTATCAGTATATGTCAAAAAAAACCAACTGAGAGAAAAATCTCAGTGAAAAAAACAACAAACGAGACTGCGGCCAGTGGAGAGAAAAGACAAAAAATGTAAAAAAAAAAACGCGGATATTTCGCCTGTACCAAAACAAGGCGTTTTCAGCAAGAGAAAGACACAAGAAGAACAAGATAAAAAAAAACTAAATCTAAAAAACAAATAAAACCACCACCACAAAAAAATATACAATTGGCCCAAACTAACCCATGTAGGGAAACGATGCTATTAGAGTTACTTCAGTGAGAACACCAGAGTAACTAAGGTAAAATAGAAAAAAAATGGAAATTACGTTAATTATTCTGTTGCGGAATAATCCTCTTGTTAGCTATTACTGAAGCAAATCGTTTTGGTCTAGCAGGTAAAATAGTCCCCTGGTGATTACTTAAGATGTTAACTCCCTTATTGACTGTTGATTCACTTTTTAGAAGGTTATCATAAATCGAGTCAATATTTAAATTACCTGTGTCCCTATTTATCGAAAGGTTAGCAAACATATGTTTTTTTTTTTTTATTTCTATGGCTTCTCTCGCCTATTGATTGTACCCCTTATCATTTGAAATAGCTAAGGCTTCATCAAAGTTTACAAGGTGATCTGGTTGAAACCAAATATGTTCTGCTAAGGCTGAAGCAAAAGTTTTCGGAGGCTTGCTTAATTGTAGGGGTTTTTCTATTGAGTTTCGATGTTCAATAAATCTTTCAACAAATTGTTGGTGAGTCCTACCAATATAAAACTTCCCAATAGAACACGGAATCTTATACACCCCAATTACTAAATTTCCCCGGGTTAAATCCTTTCCAGAACTAAAGAAACTACCCATTGGCCTTAACAATTGGAAACATCTATCGATGTTAAATTTACACAAATCCGTGAAAACTTCTCACCCAAACCAGGTACATATGGCAGTGAAATGAAACTTTTTGATACGTTTAAATCTGAAGACTGAGAAACCCCAATAACCCTACTATCATGTTTAACACGTCTATTTTCCATCAATAAACTTAATTGGGTAATTATTACAAAACAAAATATCCCTCAAGTATAACAATTCCGAATCCAGAAATTCCTGGGAACAAATTCTAAAGGCTCTATCCACTAGTGAAATCGCAAACCCCCGTTTCACCGACATAGGGTGGCATGAATGAAAATTCAAATACCTATCATTGTGTGTAGGTTTTCTATAAATCGAGAAAAGTAAGGGGAGATCCCTTTTAATTAATAAAATATCCAGAAAAGGCAATTTGTTATTTTCCTCAGACTCAACTGTAAATTTAATATTATTATCACAACTATTTAAATGCTTTTTTTTTCGTTTTTTCGTCTTTTCTCTCCACTGGCCACAATCTCGTTTTTTTCACTGAGATTTTTCTCTCTGTTGGTTTTTTGTCAAGGCTGGCCAGTTCGGCTTAAGATCTTTCATCAGTATATGCATACTAAACTGAAAATCCACAGCCATTTTCTTCAATAAAGTGCAAATTATGTTCTAGTTTTTGAGAAGGTTTGGGGGTTGTCAATGACAAAATTTCCAGACCTGGCAACTACGCAGAACAAAATGGCTAACTCAAAATTTTGATTTTTTGTGTTTTATGAATTGATGGGCGTGGAGGGGGGGGGGGGGGGGGGGCTTGTTGCCCTCCAATCACTTTTGACCAATAAAAAGAGCACTAGCCCTTTTAATTTCCAATCGAATGAGTGCTTTTCAAAGTTTCTATGACAAAAAATGACAATCTCAAACTTTCTATCAGAAGCATTTCGGAAAAAAAAAAACCAGTTTTTTTTTGGGGGGGGAGGTATTCACCCATCGATCACTCTTAATCTTAAAAACGACACTAGAACTTTTGGTACCAATCCAATTAGCCCCTCCAAAGTTTATACGATATCCCTTACTATATAAACCTTATATATGTTAAGGGTTTAACTTACAACCCTTGCCCTGAGGGCTGTGGGGAGGTTGTCATCCTCAACGACAGAATTTCTAGACCTTTTAATTACGTTGAACGAAATGGATATCTCAAAACTTTGATTGGATATGTTTGGGGAAATGGTGGGCGTGAGAAGGGGGTCAGTTGCCCTCCAATCACTTTTTACTATTAAATAGGGCACTACCCTTTTCAATTTCCAATCGAATGAACTCTTTTCGAAGTTTCTACGACAACAAATGGTCATCTCAAAATTTCTATCCCCTGCATTTCCAGAAAATACGAAGTAGGGCGGGTATCCACCCTCCAATCACTCTGAATCTTAAAAAGGGCAATAAAACTTCTGATTGCCAATCCAATGAGCCCCCTCCAATACGATCACCCTTTCTATATATACCATATATGCCCCCAGGCGCATAACTTACAAAACTTAACCTGAAGGCTATGGGGGGGACTGTCATCTTCAAAGACATATTTCCGGACCTTTCAATTACGCTGAACAAAATGGATGTCTCAAATTTTGATTGGATGTGTTTGGGTAAATGGTAGGCGTGGGAGGAGGGGTTAGTTTCCCTCCAATCAATTTCGACTATGAAAAAGGGGCCCTAGCCCTTTCAATTTCCAATCGAATGAGCTCTTTTCAAAGTTTCTACGACAGCAAATGGCAATCTCAAAATTTCGATTAGATGCATTTCGGGAAAATACGAGGGGGTATCCACCCTCTGATCACTGTAAATCTTAAAACTAGAACTTCCATTACCAATCCAATGATCCCCTCCGAAATTTACACGATCACCCTTTCTATATACACCTTATAAACCCCCTGGGCATAACTTACAACACTTGCCCTGGGGTTGTGGAGAGGTTGTCATCTTCAAAAACATAATCTCCAGACCTTTCTATTATATTGAACAAAATGGCTATCTCCAAATTTTGATTAGATGTGTTTGGGAAAATGGTGGGCGTGGGAGGGGGATTAGTTGCCCTCCAATCATTTTTTTTTATTATTAAAAAGGGCACTAGCCCTTTCAATATCCAATAGAATGAGCCTTTTTCAAAGTTTATACGATTTAAACCCTTCCGCGTATTATAAACGGTAGTATCAGATGAACTAACTGTCAACATGTTGGTGATACTACATAAATACTACCGTTTACAATATGCGGAAGGGTTTACAACGACAATAAATGGCCATCTCAAAATTTCTATCAGATGCATTTCGGGAAAATACATGGTGTGGGGGGTAGCTACCCTCCCATCACTCTGAATCTCAAAAAGGACACTAAAAATTCTGATTAGCAATCCCGTAAACCCCTCCAAAGTTTATACGATCACCCTTTCTACATAAACCTTATATGCCCCCGGGGCATAGCTTACAAAACTTGCCCTGAGGGCTGTAGGGGGGAGGGTTGTCATCTTCAAAGACATAATTTCCGGACCTTGCAATTACGTTCAACAAAATGGCTATCTCAAATTTTGATTGGATGTGCTTGGGGAGATGGTGAGCGTGGGAAAGGTTAGTTGTCCTCCAATCGCTTTTGACTATTAAAAAGCGCACTAGCCATTTCAATTTTCAATCGGATGAGCTCTTTCCGAAATTTCTACGACAAAAAAAGGCCATCTCAAAATTCTGACCATCTCAAAAAGGCCATCACGAGATGTGGGAGGGAGTATCCACCCTCCAATCACTGTAAATTTAAAAAGGACACTAGAACTTCTAATTACCAATCCAATTAGCCCCTCCAAAGTTTATACGATAACCCTTTCTATATATACCTTAAATGCCCCCAGGGCATAACTTACAGCACTTGCCCTAAATGGGGGGGGGGGGGGGTGCCATCTTCAAAGAGATTATTTCCGGAACTTTCAATTACGTTGAACAAAATAGCTATCTCAAATTTTTATTGGATGTGTTTGGGGAAACGGTGGGCGTGGGAGAGGGTTAGTTGACCTCCAATCATTTTCGACTATTAAAAAGGGCATTATCCCTTTCAATTTCTAATCGAATGAGCCCTATTTGAAGTTTCTACGACAACTCCTTCGATACGAAGTGCCATGGTCTAAAACCAAAAAAGAACCCAAAAATAAATAAATAACGCATTGTGCCCACATCGCTGTTTACTTAGGCAGCGCTATTGCGCTGCATATGATAAGCACCGGGAACCTGGTGGCAAAGCGGAGTACATAGAAATACAAAAGAAATTCAAAAAACACAAGAAAAAGAAGAGAAGGCCTAGACACAATGTATCCTTAACTAATACTCAGTAGCACGAAAAGACTGGTTAAACTATGGCGAAAACACGCCGAGTTCCACTACCGGAGGATTTCAATCCCCAAATGGCTTTTAATATTATTAATAAACTTTGAGATCTAATTAAGGATGCCTGAGGTTGGATCTGTTATATTATATTTCGTAATAAGAAAAGAATTTCAGCCTTAAAATGGGAGATGAAGCAGAAATTTACCATACTTAAAGAAAACAGATCGAAGTTTACGTTTATCGCACTCGGTAAAAATTCTCCAAAAAGGACTCAAATACAAAAGATGGGGGACGACAATTGCATTATAAAGGTGTAAGATTACCCTACTTATCAGGGCTTAAAATTTGGAAGCGTGCTATAACTGAGGCATTGATAAGATCGGTACTCAAAATCCAGTGACAACTGATTTTTTTTATAGAATAGAATAAAAGGAAAAAATTTTGTAATTCTAATTATTCTGAATTCTTCCAATACCTCTTCTACGTCGGCTAATCATATATTGTGTGTCTTTTGTTCAATCCACGTTGTTTACCAAAAAGGGGATTAATCTAGTTCTAGGCTATCAATACTTCTAATTGCAAGCGTTACTTATGAATAATTAGACAAGACTCGGGTACTAAGGTAATTAAAATCCTTTACTTCAAATTAATATTTCTCGGAAACTAGGAATAACCCTCTGATTAG
The DNA here is from genome assembly GCA_027921565.1 of Artemia sinica. Lineage (NCBI taxonomy): Eukaryota > Metazoa > Arthropoda > Branchiopoda > Anostraca > Artemiidae > Artemia > Artemia sinica. The sequence goes on from CM051265.1 coordinate 36,995,677, forward strand.
ATCTAAAATTATTTGTTTAAACTAAACCAAGCTCTTATTTTTATATCTTGAAAAAGAAGTTAATGCTCTTTGGAACTTTGATAAGCTTAAACTATACCAGGGAAGATTGAATCTATCTGGACGGAAAGAGACTGAAATTCTTAATCTGACAATATAATTCCCCTTTCTTCCCTAACCTATCTGTATAACATCGAGGTTACCTTTATATAAATAGCTGACATGGGGTAACAAATGCAAGAGTGGCTAAAAAGAGGAATGAGGTCCCCTTTCGTTTAAACGTCAGAGAATACACAAGGTAGGAGTGCTGTCAGTGTCCGATAGTCCCAATCTTCTTATATATAAGATTTTAATAAATGCCAGCAACGTTCCAAGGGCCACTAGGCTGGAAAAGGAAGCACAAAAGCTCTCCTAATCTAATCTTCTTGGTTAAGGTTTTTTCTCTTGTTTAAACCTTAGGTTATTCACAAATTTCAGTTTCTGGGAAGAAACTAATTTATTTCTATTTTAACCCTGAAACTGCTGTACCTTGTCTAGAGGACCCAAGTCTTGGTTAATTAATATACTCTAACCGAATTATAAAACCCAAATCCCCAAATATAATAAAAATCTAGAGTCCTAAGCTATTTGCGCGCGTGTTTTACTACTTTTAATCTGGTTTAATTCGATCTCGCATCCTTTAATTAATAAACCCTTTATAAGGCTATTGACAACCCTCTAATGGAAATTTCTGCCCTAACTCCAATTTCAGTTTAAATGTCTCAAATTTATGTATTAAATTAATTCAGTATATGGCCTGGTCTAGCCCAGGCGACAGAAATCTCTCTGAAGTTTATTACCTTATTTTAGTATTATTCTCAAAGGAAATTTAGACAGACTAGTGGTAGCTTTTATCCTAATTATAAAGAAAGAAACTTACTTATTCCAAGCTCAAAAAGTAAAGCCTACCCTTTTTGTCCCCTAAAAATCTCTCTTTTATCCTGCGTCTTGTTTTGTCGTTCTTGTCTCCCATTGGCTAGAGACCAGTTTTTTATGCAATCCTTTATTTAGTTCTTTGGCTAATCATAGTCTTTTGTTAAAAAACGACGGTTACTGTTCCCATTATGTTCAAAAACTGCTGTTCTGAAGCAATTTTTATCATGTGATATTATCACATGATATTTTTAAGTGTTCAATCTGATTTTGAAACAGACTGGTTTATTTGCATTTTGTGGGGACATAAATTGTAACAAAGTCAAAGACAAGTTTGTATCTTACTGAGCCAAGGGTCTCCCTTTGTTCAACTAAGATTTCACAATTTTAGATTTGTTATATCTTACACAAGTCATAATAAGGGTTTGTTATTTTTACAATTTAGTTAGGCTATAATAGGCTTTCTCACAACCTCCCAAACTTAAATTCTTAGTAAAGCTATTGTTTTCTTAGAGATAACCATAAATTTGCTAAGAATAAATTTAATTCGGTTTCTTCTTGTTCTACTGTAACGTGAAAGCCTTGATGCTTTTGTTTTCTAGAGTCTACCCATAGCTTTCTTATTTTTTAAAAAACTAGTCCTATTGAAACTAGTCCTACTAAAGAAATAAGTAGATTGAAAATATTGAAAGTAAGTGTCCAATAATTAGCTATTCCCTTTCCTCTGTCTTCTCTTAAGGAAATATGCATTTTCCTCGTTCATCTAGGCCAATTTTCGTCTTAGAGTTGTTCGGACATATATAGATATTAAATCTTCGAATTTATTATCCCAGTCATTATTTATCCTTGTTAGGGAGAGGTTCCCTTTTAGGCCTATTATACATATGTTTGAAGGCGTGATTTCCTTTGCAATGTGCCCTCTCCCATTTATCTTGAATATTTCTGGTGTTAGAGAACATTCTTCCGGTAATTCTATTTTTGAGCTTCCCTTTATATACGTGAATTTACTATTTTTCTCGGTTTTGCATTCGAAATGTATTCTTATTTCTTCTTTGAAAGAATAAGTGATAATATTATTTGTCCTTCCAATTCTTTGAATTAAGATTTTATTTTCTTTTATAATTTTGGTTGCACACACTTTGTTAACTAATGGGCTATTTTCCATGTAGTTTGCTAAAATGCAGGAATTCATTTGTGTGCTTCTAATAAGAAATTGGTGGTTACATAATAGTGGTAAACCTTTCAAGTTACATTCTTTTTCTATATTGTAATCTTCTAAGAAATATCTAGTTTGATCATTACTCAGCCCAAAAAATTAAACTCGTTTTCAATTTGAAAAAAATACGAAGTGTTTGATATTGGAAATGGTATGCTGAACATTTCCTACATTCTGAACTCATCTTGTTTATTTGATATAGAGAAATCACAAATTACTAACAGTTTTCAATTGTTGGGTGGCCACATTGCAGGTAGTCGATTTATAAAGTTCTAATAGGCCGTAACGCCTATAATTAACCGATATTCTTCAGCCTAGTGAACTCTCAATTTCGAAAATTGTTTTAAGCATGTCTGCAGAATTTGTAACAATAAATGGGAAACTTCTATTTTCTGCTTGAAGAATAGAAAGGATTACTCTTTCTTTTTTCTTTACTGATTGTTTTTTTATTCGAATTGAGCTTTTTGTCACTTCCTTGTTTATCTGCAGTCTTAGAAAATTTATCTAATTATTCTCTCTGAATATATACTCGATAATACGTTTTGGAAGTCCTTCCCAAAATTTCTAAACTTTTGTTTCTTTCCATTTTTAATTCTCTTAGTTTAGGGTACATAGTGCTAACTTTATTCCTCCTCAAACATAGATCACAGTTCTTTACTGCCTCCTCAACTTGACAGAACATATTTTCAAAAACAGAACTTTGTTTTAATTTATTCAAAGTTTTCACAGTCCCCATGTGCGCTCCTAGGAAAAGGCTCGTATGCATAAGACTAATGGTTCCACTAATTAGTTTTTTTGGTAGAATAATTTTAAATCTATGCATTTGTTTTCCTTTCTCTGAATCGCCTATTGCGTACAATAAACTATCTATCAGGATCAATTGGAGATCTCTTAACCACTTTACAAAAAAAGGATTCCCTTTCCCCAAATTTGAGGTTTCTGGTATGTTGTTGATTTGAGCTCAGCCCGAAATCTCAAATTTTGGAAATTCTCTGGTATCCTGCGGCTTACTCCTCTTGGTGTCTAGGTCTGCGGGTATTCCAAACCAATCCAAATTATCCGTACCAGTGACTCCTTCTATAACCCTGGTCTTCGGAAGCTCCACCGCTCGAGCTTGTCCTTTGCTTAGCGGTTTACCCCTCTCGGAGTCTAGATCCGTGGGGGTTTTGGACCTAGCCCAATTATACTTCATGCAAGTGACTCTTTCCGTAGTCCTGGTCTTCGCAAGTTCCACCGCCAGAACTTGTTTTGCACCGGATTCAATTTTACTCCCTATAAAAATGTCCTGCCTTCAGTTACGCAAGTGTTTGTACTGATTTTCCTTAGACTAACCTCATCCAGTTTGCCATGAATAGACCCAGAGGTTAATCATCTATCCCTGACAGGCCTGTTCCCTCTCATAGAAGGAAGATCCTCGTCAGTAGTATTATTACTATTGAATTCACCCTTTTTGATGTTTTGTTAGCTCCGTGAATGCTTGAGCCAACCATGACTCACAGCACAGGGCCTGGTCAAACCAGTCTGGCTCGACTGTTCATTTTATACCCTCTTTAAACTTCTCATTATTTTTATATGTATTTTGGGGAGATTTTAAGCCTAAGAGTGTATTTTCTAATTATATTATTTCGTTGATTGCCAACTTAATTTCAGGGTCTTCTAGTAGGAGTCTTTTCATTTCTTCTTTACTTATCCCAAAGAAATCAATAGGGACCATGTCCCCAGCTAAATATTCTTCTTCTAACTCATCAAGATTAATTGACCTATTTTCCTTAACAAACTCTGAGCTAGGCCTACTCAGATAGTCAGCAGGTTTTCTACTAGTGCTAATGTGATGATAAGTATATAAATTTTGTCTAAGAGAACCGCAATTCTATATAATTTCGAGTGAAGGTCTTTGGACCTCTTAAGATACGTGAGAGCAGCGCAGTCTACAAATATGTGAGTTCCCGCGGCCCATAAATATCCCTTTTGGAAGTGCTTTAAACTTTGTACTAAGGCAAAAAGTTCCCTGTTATGGTTATCAAACCTAGAGGCTGCACCACTCAGAACTTTTAGATATGTCGCCACTATTCGAAATCTATCAGGTATTTCGCATTGCTGCATTAAAATTGAAGCAATACTTTTTTCTGATGCGTTCGTGATGAGGTAAAATTCTTTGTCTTTATCAGGAAATTCTAGAAAAATACTATTAGGATTTGATAATTCTCTCTTTAATTTCTCAAAGGCTACGCTTTGTTCTGGGCCGAAGATAAAAGGAACGTTTTTTTTCTAGTTAGTCGAATTAAAGGTTCGGTAATTTTGCGTAATTATAATAAAAACCTCTGTAACAACCTGTAAAGCCTAGGAATGACCTAATTCCTGTGCCGGTACTTGCTGGTTCTAATTTTTTTATGGCTTCTAATTTTTTGGGCATGTGGTTTTACTCCTTTCGTGGAGACCCGAAACCCTAAAAAGTCGCATTCTTCTGAAAAAACTGGGATTTATCAATATTAAGCCTTAGATTAAATTTTATGACCTGTTTTAAGGTTAGTTCAATATGTTTCAAATGTTCTTCAAAGTTCCCTGAAGTATGTATTCTCAAGTCATCTACATAACTTGACAAAAACGAAGAAAATTCGGGTCCATAGACCTGATTTAAAAATTCAACAAAGGCGCGAGGTGAGAAAACTGGCCCTTGTGGTACGCGTTTAAACACATAAGAAATCCCCTTATTTGAAAAACTAAAATATTTTTTTGCTTTCTTCAGCTAATTTACAGTGACTAAACCCATTTCTAATATCAATTGTTGAAATAAATATTGGTTTTTTTAGATAGGTCAGAGATGACTTCTGCAGTTTCTACGAATACCCCACTGTGAGTCTTTTATCGCTTTATTTATTGCCCTTAGATCTATAAGAAACCGGCTGTTGCGTTCATCCCACAAATTATTCGGTGGAATTTTCCCATCCTTTCCGGGTTTCCTTATGCAAAATTATTTGAAAAAAACTACGTTTTCTAAAGAGTTAAAGAGGCTGAGTTACAAGGTCGAACCTTAAAACGTACAGGGATTAGAAGGCACAGTTGGGGGGCTACCGCCCCCCAAACCCCCAGCTTTCGCAGCCTTTAAATATAAAAAAAAATTCTTTAAACTGAAAGTAAGGAGCGACATTAAAACTTAAAACGAACAGAAATTATTCCGTATATGAAAGAGGCTGTGCCCTCCTCAACGCCTCGCTCTTTACGCTAAAGTTTGACTTTCTCACAAATCTTTTTTAAACAATAAAAACTTTAGCGTAAAGAGCGAGGCGTTGAGGAGGGCACAGCCTCTTTCATATACGGAATAATTTCTGTTCGTTTTAAGTTTTAATGTCGCTCCTTACTTTCAGTTTAAAGAAATTTTTTTTATATTTAAAGGCTGCGAAAGCGGGGGTTTGGGGGGCGGTAGCCCCCCAACTGTGCCTTCTAATCCCTGTACGTTTTAAGGTTCGACCTTGTAACTCAGCCTCTTTAACTCTTTAGAAAACGTAGTTTTTTTCAAATAATACACAGAAACAGGTTAGACATGCTTTGTTATGAAAATTGACGCGCAGATATTTTCATAACAAAGCATGTCTAACCTGTTTATCTGTGTTATTTGAAAAAAACTAAGGTTTTTCGTAAATGTAAATTCGGGGATAATTTTTTCGGTCTGAAAATATCAAAAGGCCCTAACAGGTCGAATTCTGCTTCGAATGAGTCCTCATTCAACCGGATCCGTTGCCAACTGTGGCCTGTAGGCGTGGCTAAGAAAAAAAAAGAAATGATGATTAATTTTAAGTGGCTATATTTGGTTTTTTGAAAACAGGGAAGGAGTGATCGGATTGAGCTGAAATTTCGAGGATAAGCTTCCGGGCCCTAGGAAAGCTTAACCTCTAAATTTCAGCCCAATCGGACAACGTTAAAGGGGGGCTGTGGTGGGAGGGTCCAAACTTCCGGCCCAGTTTACCCCATGAAGATAAAGTCGGAGGAGGATGAAATTTTGCAAGTTTCTTAGTTTTGAGCTTGGGCTACAAAATGCGATTACCGCCGTCTCTCTGCGACCTCTAGGACCTGAAATCGCTTAACATTGTGGTGGGTCGCCTCTTTATAGAGGCACAAGTGTGCCTCCTTGATATTGGAGCTGAATACTCGGAACGTCTCATTTCAATTATTCCTGCTCTTACCATTTTGTTTACGTGCTTTTTTAAACATTTCGTCATTAAAAATGGTAAAGGGAATTGTTTAACACATTTAATAGGTATATCTGGGTTTATTTGTACTTTATATCCTGGAAGGCTCATTTTGCCCTACATCATAATGTCCAGTTGCAAAAGCTCGTTTTAGTTTTAACAAGACTGTCTCCACTATTTGTTTTCCTTCTGAGCTTGAAGGGCCTGTTTTAATTCTCTTCATAAATTCACTGTCTTACCATATTATTTTATCATCCTCTATAGAGAGGGATTCCTCCTTATTTTCTATTAATCCTGCTGCTAAAAGGGTCGTATACTTTAAATAATCACTGTTTATTACATCATATGAACCAACCGTTTTGCCTCGTGGTAAGTTAAGGGGTTCATCGCTAGTATTAAAATAAACTATTTTTACTGAATTGTTATAAGTTTCACATAGTGAAGGGGATATGTGTAATTGTATCTCAATATTCGGGGTAAACATTATAGTGTCCCCATGAGCTACAAAGGGTTCTGACTGACTTGACAACTTGGCCCTAATGATTTTAAAACAGTTGGCCTGAATACAGGTTTGTTTTGCCATATATGCCGTCCCTCTTCCTGAAATTTCTTCTGTGAAAAACACAAGGGAATATATTTTACTGCTTACTTGGGTTCCCTAAAGAAATTGTATTACATCTTAAATTTAATGTACAATTTAATTTGTTTAGAATATCATATCCGATGATTATATCGAGTTTCAACTCTGGGACGACAAAAAATTTCCAAATAATTTTTCATTTCGTTTTGCCTCATATGCAATGCAGAATGCTACATTTATTTCCCCTATTGGTGGTAAAGTCTGTCCACTTAAGGATTTCGTGATTCTGCAGGATGGTTAGAGGCGTCTACGAACATCTACTAGAAATTTTAGAAATATCTCCTCTTTTAATAAGCTCCTATGACATCCGGTATCCAGAAAACGTTTTACAAAAAATTGGTTTGCTATTTTAGCAGTCCACATAAACGGAAAGGAACTTGGTTCAGTGCTGTTTTCCTGTAACGCAACAAAACAAATATTTTCTTCCAAATTCGAAGGAGGTTTTGTGATTTTGTTTTCGGACTAGGGACTTACCTTCTTTAAGTCCTGCCTGATTAGTTTTTTTTCAATAGAGTTTGGGGCTATACATTTGTTTGCACTATGCACTAACTCTCGGCATCTTATACACACTGACTTTTGCCTGCAATCTCTTCGGTAATGTCCGAGTTTCCCACAATTTGTACAAGCTGGGGTTTTGCTATCTACTCTTAAGTGTCCGGGCTTCCCACAATTAAATCATTTTCTTTTTTCGCAGTTATAATTTCCCTTGTTTTTAAGTTCTACCCTGGAGTTAGCTCTTTGTTGTTCTCTAGGAGAAGTCTTGTCTATTGAGTCTACTACTGCTGCTCCCAAGGACATGTCTGAGGAGCCCTATACATTAAATCTAATGATTCAAATCTTTTTGCTAGTGCTAATAATTCATCCTGGTCGTCTGAGGCCCTAGATTGTTCTAGTACTCTTCTTCACAATGGAAGGGAGCATACCACTTTTAAAAATACTAATTGTCATGTCATCTGCCCTTATTCCAGGAGAATTTTATGCATAGTCTATTGTCTTTCCCCTGATCCGGGAATAAAATTGGTGTACCAACTCAGAGGCCTTTGTTTCTCGGATAGGAGTTCTTACAGTCTTTATGCGGCTGGTTTTTCATGTAAAAAGGCCTCTAAAAGAAGCCTTTCTAAATGGTCTAAATCTCTGAGTTTAGAAATGTCTAAGCTCGTTGTGAATCTTTGGATTTCTCCTCGTGTATAGCAAATAGCTTGATTAATCATAGCAATGTCATTTTTTCTAAACTTTTTTGTATTTGTTTAAGGGTCGTAATCTACGAATGGATTTTCTTTGGATATGTTAGTAACGAGTTGTGAGGTGCCTGTTCTACAAATAGATTTTGAAGCTTACTTGTGACGGGGGGTCTCCGTATTGCTCTTGTAGAGCGTTTATTCTAGACTGTGCTCTCTCTTCTGCTCTTAGTTTTTCCTCTTGCGCTTGTCGTAGTGCAATTTCTAACTCTTTAATTTTGTTTTCATTTGAACTCAGGATGGTTCTATCCTTTTCAACTCTAGGTGTGGGAAACGTTTTGAACCCTTAAGTTGTTTTAAATCACTAAAATGTGTTTGTTTATAAATTGTGTGAGAATTAGCTTTGTACCTCGATTTAAATTAACCCTCAAGACTACTATTATGATTACACACTCTTAAAGATGATTAACCTATAACCTATATCTGAGTAAATTACAGACGAAAACGGATACTAGAACTTGTAACAAAGAGAAAGAAAAAGAGAAAAAGGAAAGAGTTCTAGGAGGGTAAAACGCTGTCTAAACTTCCTTTTAAGTCAAGTTATTTAAATTTTTTGCTTAATGAACATTCTTTTCAAACATTTCTATCGCAGATAGGCGATCGCAGATGGGAGACACAGAGAACTAAATTTTACCAGCATTTATGATTTTTATTAATCCCCCCCCCTTAAACGAAACTTGCACCAAACTTGAGTACCGTTGCCACCAGCTGTAATATTGCCCCTACTTATCAGGGCTAAAAATTTGGTAGCGTGTTATAACTGAGTAATTGAATAATTGAACAAGACTTGGGTACTAAGGTAATTAAAATCCTTTACTTCAAATTAATGTTTTTCGGAAACTAGGAATAACCCTCTGATTAGATCTCAAATTGTTTGTTTAAACTAAATCAAGCTCTTATTTTTATATCTTGAAAAAGAGGTTAATGCTCTTTAGAACTTCGATAAACTTAAACTTTACAAGGGAGATTGAATCTATCTGGACGGAGATAAATTGAAATTCTTAATCTGACAATATAATTACCCTTTCTTCCCTAACCTATCTGTATAACATCGAGGTTGCCTTTATATAAATAGCTGGCACGGGTTAACAAATGCAAGTGTAGCTAAAAAGAGGAATGAGGTCCCCTTTCGTATAAAACGTCAGATAATACACAAGGGAGGAGTACTGTTAGTTTCCGATAGTCCCAATCTTCTTATATATAAGATTTTAATAAATGCCAGGAAAGTTCCAAGGGTCACTAGGCTGGAAAAGAGAAGCACAAAAGCTCTCCTAATCTGATCTTCTTGGTTAAGGTTTTTTCTCTTATTTAAACCTTAGGTTATTCACAAGTTTCAGTTTCTGGGACGAAACTAATTTTATTTATATTTTAACCCTTAAACTGCTGTACCTTGTCTAGAGGACAAAAGCCGTGGTTAGTTAATATACACTAACCAAATTATAAACCCAATTAACCAAATATAGTAAAAATCTAGAGTCCTAAGCTATTTGCGCGCGTTTTTTCCTGCTTTTAAGCTGGTTTAATTAGATTACGCATCCTTTAAGTAATAAACCCTTTATAAGTCTATTGACAACCCTCAAATGGGAATTTTTGCCCTGACTCCAATTTCAGTTTAAATGTCTCAAATGTAAGTATTAATTGAATTAAGTATATGGCATGGTCTAGCCCAGGTGACAGAAATCTCTCTGAAGTTTATTACCTTATTTCAGTATTATTCTCAAAGGAAGTTTAGACAGACTAGTGGTAGCTTTTAACCTAATTATAAAGAAAGAAACTTACTCATTCCAAGCTCAAAAAGTAAAGACTACCCTTTTTCCCGTAAAAATCCCTATTTTATCTTGCGTCTTGTTTTGTCGTTCTTGTCTCACATTGGCTAGAGACCAGTTTTTATTCAATCCTTTATTTAGTTCTTTGGCCAATAATAGTCGTTTGTTAAAAACGACGGTTACTGTTCCCATTATGTTCAAAAAACTACTGTTCTGAAGCAATTTTTATGTGTGATATTATCACGTGACATTTTTAAGCGTTCAATCTGATTTTGAAACAGACTGGTTTATTTGCATTTTATTGGGACATAAATTTTTGCCAAGTCAAAGGCAAGTTTGTATTTTACTGAGCAAGGGTCTCCCTTTGTTAAACTAAGATTTCAAAATTTTAGATTTGTTATCTTTACACAAAAGTCATAATAAGGCTTTATTATTTATACAATTTAGTTAGGCTATAATAAGGCTTTCTCACAAAGGCGAGCTTAAATTTGTCTGTTGAGCCTTAACTTATTTGAGACAATTTTACTATATGCAAAACCAAATCGCTTCTGCAGAGGGGAGATGAGCAATAGATGGGTTGTTTTTAGAGTTTAACCGATAGAAAGGCCAAGGTCTGGCTTAACGTTGCCATTTCCAATAGCAACTGTATAACCATCGGTGACTAATTTCCAATTAAAAAGCAGGATTTCCGACTTTTCTATATAATCCGAGCTGCTTATAATTATTCTGGAAGACAATAAAGTTTTTCTTTGTACCCGAAACAGTGCGACTCGAATTAAATATATCATCCGCATATGATATTAACGAAACACCAATACATCGCAGGACACGAGCTGTTTTACATCTTTCTTGCCCTTGGATTATAGTATTATTAAAAGCGGTAGGCGAAGCTATAGCCCCTTGCCGAGCTCCTTTTTTTAACCGGGACAACACGATTATATTTATTTCAAGATCCGGATGCTGATGCGAGAGCTTAAGTTCGGCTTTCACATTTACATACACATCATTTAAAGGAAGAAGAGTTCCCTTTTTTACACCGCACTTTCTCAAATTCAATAGCAACTCATCGTGAATCAGAGTCAAAGACACGTTGAACATCGTACACCGCGAGAGTCAAACTTACTCCAGTTTGCTCGGCATCAATGAGAATAGATGCTACGGCGGACAACGCATGGCAACAACCCAGACGCGGCTGGAGCCCAAACTGTGAGTCTGGACATTAGCACTTATTCAAGACCTCGTTAATTACGAAAAACTCAAATATTTTAAAGAAAGTTGTCGATCAGAAAAAGAACTTTTTTACAGAAAGTTCTGTTATCAAAGAGAAGTAACAATACTACTATTTTCATGGTTGAAGAATCAAGTATAACACTGCAATTGAGCAGCTTAATTACAGTTGTTTTAATGTATGAAAGGGCCCACTTACTTGGTGCCCTCCATGATAGTAATAAAAGCTGCTTGAAGGCATCTTTCGTTAAATAAAAATTTAAATTTTCGCCATAATCAAACATCAATAATAAATTATTCCCTTCCAAGCCGATTAACTTGCTTTTACAATTTGACTCCAAGCAAGCACTGTCCAGGGATGTATTGAGGCTAAAAACTTGAAACTGAAGACATGAAAAAATTATTGTTTCCTAGCCTATTCAACATATACCCATAAAACTATAGAATATAAACACCTATAAAACTATAAAATTATATTTCCGTTTTGGTGCTTGTGTATTATCCCGTAGCACTCAAAAAGTGAATTTAGGTTAATCATAATGAAATATACCAGAATATAATGAAAATATAAGACTTCAGCAAAAAAATTATAGAAACTACAAAAAAGAATTATGGAAAGCAGGCCGCCCAGAACGCATTATGTTAAATACTTAAAATATACCTGCAGCATAGTTTTCCTCGCTAAGACTAAGCAAATTACAACCGATTGCAGACAGGCAAACCTGTTTTTCTAAGATCAAACAGAGCAATCTTTTGAGTGTGTTCGGAATAATACACAAGTACCTCCCTGTTTGGAAAGTTAACAAACATATTTTGGTCTTAAAAATTAGTTCACCTATAAAAGGCTTTATTTTATGCCTTAATAAATATCAAAAGTACTTTATGCAAAAAGTCTTATGTTGTTTGTGGTTTCAGTAAAGTGCTAGTTCAGCAAAAAACAATTGTTTCATGATTAGGATTAATGGTTCTGTTAAATCAGTACAATAGTTACTATTTCAAAATTAACTTCAATTGCAATTTTTTTTTACTTGACAATTCATTTGAAAACACTTATTGCTAAGATTTCACTTTTAAGCGTTCTTTGTCAAAAGATGGGAGATCTTAGCACAAAGATGAGTAAAAGAACGGCCCTAGTGTTTCACAAGTTGTCACAGGTCTTGAATATTACTAGATTTAGAGTGCTTTTCTGTTTGGAATCTTCCTGCACAAAGAGCTGTTGTTTGTTTGAAAAAATTAATAAACTGGAGTTATTATCAGTGTAAAACATTATTGAATGATTGTCTATACAAAATTATCTAGTGAATGCAGTGGACAGTAAAGAAATACAGGTACATCAGTTAAACTTGTGAATACGAAAAGATAAAAAAAATAGTCAATTCAACGCATTGAAATTTTGTGAATTATTTGCTGAAAGAATTGACTATCTTCGTTACTTGTGTACATACCACTATTTAACGGAATTGAGCTGTCCACTCTTCTGTTTTTATTTCTCACTTCCACATCAGACCCTGCATCTACTAGTAACATATAAAATCCTGCTTCTCTGATGCTTCATAATTTCTTGTTGAATCTAGTGACAGTGTTTGCGCCTACCTTGTAAGTGACTATCCACAGTATAGTGATTATTGCCCCAGATGGCTAGTAGAGAGAAAAGAGGACTGGTGCCTCCTCGGAAAAACTCGATCAGACAGCGAAATTAAGTTCTCTGAAGAGAGTGTAGAAGAGCAAATAATCGTGATCACAAACCACCTGAATGCATTAAAAGGAAAGTCTGATCTTTGGTTCGCACGTATTGAAAAAGACATGGAACTGAGAATTTGCGACGAAGTTTCGAAAGCTTTCTCTTTGCAGTCTCACGCGGGCAGTCAAAGTGACGTAGTCGTGAAGGCATTAAGAATGATATCTATAACAGCCTGTGTCTGGATTTAGAAAAAATGGTTTAAAAAAAATTTAGCTGATATGGAAAGCCAGCTCAAAAAGTCTTGGGAAGCTAGTGCTTAATGTAAACTCGGTGAGTAAACACTACCGTTCGTCCGATCGTCGTTACTTTCTCCAACCTGAAGCTTCGATCGACCATTTCGAAAAACTGAAAGAATTTGAAGGGCACGCGAATTTCAGCGAATTAATCCCTGATTAAAAACAGACTCAATCTTCTTTCTTATTCTAAGACTAAGCTGGGCTTAAAAATTCTTTGACAATAGATGACAGCATATTTATCAAAAACTAATCATACCGGTCTCCGTAAGATAGCGACTAAAGGTGATATTGATCGTGTTGGAGCATCTGTCCCTGCCAGTCTCAACACTGATAATGCTTAGTGTAGTTCTCAGTGCTTTATTTTTTCTTTCTTCGTGTTTTTTTTCGCTTGCCATTTGTCTATCCTTATTTTATTTTTATTTTTTTATTTTTTTCCGCAGCTACGTTGTATTATTGGTATAATTCTGGCTACTATTCTGCCCACTACTTTAGTAGGTCAGTTTTGGTCCTATCTTTTGAATACTTTCTGTGTGGTCTTTGTATACTTTTTCAATGTTTGTTATATACTCCTTATACGTTCTCATTGTACCATTCTTCGCAACCTCAACCTTCATCACGCTATGTCGTCATTATGTATGCTCAGTATAAAAAAAGTCTGTCACCATAAAAACACATCAGGCGGATTACACATCAGACGGAACATCTCTATCCTACCAGTCATTTGGCGTTTACTTGGACTCTGGCCTCACGTTCAAACATCATGTCAGTTATCTCACTTCTTTTCTCTCTGGCCAAAAAAAGCTATCCTCCACAAAGCTAATAGCTTTCTTCACTATGAGACTCTGCTAATGACTTGTAATGCTTTTATTCTACCGTATACTAATTACTGTTGCATTGTTTTGGGTAAAACAAGCATTTCTAATTTAAAATCATTAAAAATAGCACAGAATAAAGCCGTTAAATCTGCTTTCAGGCTTCCTCAAAGGTATCCTACCTCTGATCTATATACAACTACTGGATTGACTAAAGTTGTAAATCTGATTAAGCTTGGTAACCTAAGACTTGCACACACTGGCCATCTCAGAGTTTTGCCTGATAACTCTCTCACACTTTTACACTCCTTGCTCCTCTGTGAATCCTGGACGTTCCCTCCGACACCCTCAAACCAATTTCTCCAACCCCGCCGGAATACCAGCTTTTTTCGCCAATCCCCAATTTCTTCTTCACTTCTATCATGCTTTGGAATTCCCTTCCCGAAACTTTAAAAAATCTCGAGAGCTTCTCGACTCTTAACATAAAAAATTCTTACAACATTTGGAATTTTCATCCCTTATTAATTTTCAAATTTATTTCGATTTAGGATCTCTATGATTTGTTCACTGTGTTTTTTCTTCTTTCGGTTTTTATGATACCGTCTTTATTTTTTATTTTTTTTAAATAAAAATTCAGTTGAATTGAATTAAATTTAATACAGAGTCTCGAGAGCTTCTCATCCCTTTAAATGTAAATCCTCACAACAAATTGTAATTTCCCTCCCATACTAATTTTCAAATTCATTTTGATTTAGTGTCTCAATTATTTATTAATTGTGTTTGTTCACTTTCGTTTTTTACACTACTGTGTTTATTTTTCACCCTTTTTTGGTATTTACTTGCTCTGTCTGCTTTTTTGTTTGATTTTTAATTTTTTTTTTCTCTTCTTTGTTTTGTCTTTCGGCTCACACAAGCTATGCTTTTGAGTCAAAGCTAAGTTACTGATTATGTATTTTAAATATACAAATTGATTGACTGATTGACTCAGAAAAAAAAATACCCACCAGAATAGCCCTAGCCAACACAGCATTTCAGAGACTTCTAAATGTTTGGAAATCCACAGTATACTCACAGAAGCAGAAACTCTGACTGTCCCAGAACAATTTTTGTCTGTTTTGAGTTACTCTATGGAATGGCAAAAGCAAACAACGGAATAGAAGCAATGTCTCGGCACCTTTGAAATTGATTGTCTTCGCCGAGTTTTAAGGATCAGCTGAAGAGATCATATCAGCAACAACGAGAGCCGTACACACACATGCCAACCAAAAATTGCCTCCGTTGTGAAGCAACGATGATGGCTATACCTTGGAGATATCCTACATATGCCATATCATAGACTTCTTAAGATGCTCCTCCACTGGCAACCGGAAGGCAGCCATCACCGAGAAAGAGCAAAGAGTTCGCTCCGTAGAACGCACGGACGTGACGGAAAAGCCCTCCAGACGAGTCTCATTCCAGAGTGAGACGACATCTACGCAGCGACCCACTTGAGGGAAGATTAGAGGCTACTCACTGATGCCGTATCTGCCTCTAGAGGCACTGGAGGATCTAAAGTCTAAGGTCTGTTTTAACAAAACTCATGATGACTTCTTTAGTTTCAACGCCTATGCCTGACAAAGATTTTTTGGGAAGGTACTTTGTGTATTTGCAAAACTTAAAAGAAAACAAAAAGTAGCATTAAAAAAATACTGAGTTTTTTATGTTAGTAATGAGCGAAGTTGAAACTTAAAACAGTGTATTTGAAAAATTGCCTCAAATATAATAATTCGCGGTATTTCCCTATAAATACAGAATTCTGTAAAACTAGGTTTTTCACAAGACCAGAGCAAAAAGAGTAGGAAACTCGTCAATAACCTTCAGATCTAAATAATTCAAGCAGGCTCAGTTCTCAGTAAAGTGCTAGTTTTGGAAAATTCTATAAATGTAGGGAAACACCACGAGTCAGCTTATTTGAACAAGTTGTTCAGATACATGTTGTATAAACTGTGAAGCAACAGTTTTGCTTGTTTTAAGTTCCAACTTCCTTCTTTACTTCCATAAAAAAAACTTTGGTTTTTATGTTAATTATTCCTCATTTTTAGGCAAAATAAACTTTACAGAAAGATATATGTCTAGCTTAGGTGAAGAAACTGAAGAAGTCGACATGAGCTTCTGTTAAAATAGGGCATTAATATATTTTCTGCTTTTTACTTCTTTTAAACTTTCCTTAAAAAAACCTACAATTTTTCACATAGAGAGTCAAAGGGGTATAATTGCCGGTATTTTTGCGGAGTTCCCGATCAGAAATTAAACTGTTTATAAAGTATTTTTTCTACTTTAAATATTTGAATTTTAAACATAATTTTTCACCAGCCAATTTGTAATAAAAGTAAACAGTTTTTGTGTAATTGATAATGCAAGGAATCTTCGGAAAACCAGTTTATGACGACATTTCAAAGAATATAACGACATTTCAAGGAATCAGGTAACGGAGTCACTCAAATAGGGCATAACAACCTAGAAAAGCAACTTTTCAAAAGATGCGTGTGTTATATTACCTTGTAAGTAAAAATTCAACTTTAGTCAATTGAAAACTATCGGTTTGCCAAGATAAGGGCTCAAAACTTATGTTTATGGTTTAAAGACTATGTCAAATAAGTGCCTCTCTTAGAAATTACACTCTGCTATTTTGACCTTCTTTGGATCAAAATTGATGATTGATTGAATAAATCGATAGAAACACAACAAAGACACCATTTTCGAGGGGTTTCAGGCTTTTTTTTCAGAATTGACACAAATTCTTTTTCGCAGTAAACCTAAACTATTAAGACTAGCCAATAGAAAGTTACAATTTTTTAGACAGCTTCAAAGGGAGATTTTTCCCGATTCCTTTTTGAACTTTCGGTTACTATTGAGCACTCTTTACTAGGTAGCAGCCATAGCTGCAAACAAAAGCAGTCCTCCTGTTAAGAGTCTTCAACGATGTAAATTTCAATGCTGCACTTTATACTTGAATTGGATGTCATGTTTGAGCCTTTTTTTATAAGTGGAGCAGATTTTCTCCGTTTCGTAACTTCTTGTACATTTCAATGCTGCACTTTCTAATTGAATTGAATGTCCTGTTTGAGGGCCCCTTTTTCATAAGTGGAGCAGATTTTCTCTGTCTCGTAACTCTTGCTAAGTAACTTTAAACTTGACGAATTTTATATCCTCAGAACTATTACAAAAAGTGTTGATTTCTTAGATGTGGCTACCCTAACTTCATTTGAAGTTTTGCTTATAGTGAGCTGGAGTTGTTCTTTACTTATCGTTTGTTACCATATATATGTTTAATATATAAACATAAGTATAAAACCCAATATTTCCATTCACATGTTGATAAAAAGTTTTTGGCAACACTTGCGTCTCCCCTCCTGGAAAACTCTCTGACATTTGTCAAACTGTTCCACAACTTTATGTTCCGGTAAACGTATGAATGTTATCGTTTATGTTACAAAGAGAAAGGACCTATTGAAACATATTGCAATTAATTACTTGCTCATTGTGCTTGAGAGCTCAATAAGCTGTAATTCGTTCTTTTACAGTTAGAATATCCTTGTAATATTTATCTAGCAAATATCGTGATATTGTGGGTTATCTTCAAAGGATCTCTGGTATGCAAGCTTTCTTTTTACTTCCTCTTTTTTGTAAGAAATTGATTTTGATGTTAAAACCTCGTTTAATAGAGACAACATTTGCGCTTATTCAATAGGCTACTATGATTACCTTTAGCCTAATGATTTTCAATGGTAGGAAATAAGCGGATTATCTATATGTAAAAAATATAAGAAATTATTTGTTAAATTGTGAAAAATCTTGACTTTGTTTTTTGGATATTTGCTCGAAATTCCCCTCCTGCATAATTCTCTGAAAATTATCCCTTGAAATGTATTAGTAAGAAAACTTTGTCTAAAAGATCAAGTGATGTTAGTAAACTACTGTGAAAAGTCTTATGTCTCCCAAACTTGATAGTTACAAATCGCTTTTTTGTGCAAAAAAAAAAAATCCCAAGCAACTTAAAAGAAGGAAACCGAAATTTTAAGTTGTGTTCTGCTGGGATACAAAAAATTATAAACCTTGAATTTTTTTTTACAAAATATGAATGTCAATTCCTAGAATTTGTAAAACGGCTAATTGAAAATAAAAGTAAAACTTTAGTCCTGTAAGACTTAACTAAAACCAATCGAAACTAGGACCGGGGGCTTTAAGTCTCCCCATCATATGCCCCAAAAAATCTGAAAAAAAAAACTACACATTTTTCCAAATAATAGAGGGCGAGCGCTACTATTTCATAATCATGAAGTAATTAACACAAGAAACGCAACTTGATCTTTTTGTGGGTAGTTAGTGAATCTTGTTCCTTAGATGCAACCCCATACTCCCTCAATCAAGTTACATATCTAGAAAATCATAACTTTTCTACATCTTTTTATGGTGTGCCAGAGGCTCTAGCAGCTGTCTTATACGTACCTGCCATCTATTCAAAGAATCAAATTGCGCAGGCGTCATTGTTAAAAGCCCCGCCCAGTTTGGCAAAATCTGGAATAGAATTTTAACAGTTCTCCGCCATTTTCTGTATTGTAACTGTTGAAAAATGAAAAATACTGGAAAATATTTCGTGGATATTAAGCTAAGTGGCTGTCAAATAAGACACATTTTATGCTTAGAAGATGAAAGAGTGACTTGTGAACATAAATTAATCCACATACCCTACGAGGGTACTCAATTTTAAGAGCTACGGGCATTTTTGTTGGTCTTTCTTTCCCAGTCCAAGATGAGCAAGCTGTCTTTTCGTGCCAAAACATTGGACAGCTCTAAGCCTCTGGCTATCTACCATTCCAAAGAAGTAGATATTTCACATATAAATAGAATAGTTCCAAAATGCCTACTGGAATGGAAAAGGAAGAGGAATCTGTAAGTTAAGAATTTTTTTTTCTAATTAATCATGGCCGACATCCGCCATATTTGTTTTATACGTCAAGGCAAAAAGTTTGAATGTTTGACATGTGACTGAACACCAATGATGTTAATCAAGGGGGGGGCATTAAGAAATACTGGTTTGTTATAGCATAGATAGCGAGTTTGGTCAATATATACCAAATCATATTATTGAGTTAGGACTAAAGTGAATACACCATTCGATGCCCTTTTTTATGCTGATTAGGGTAAAAAACCAGTATCCAATTGAGCAAAATTATGTAAAACTAAAACCGTCACATCTTGTTAGCAAAGAGGAATTGAGAAGGATTGGGTACATTAATGAATAGCTAAAAGTCTAAGCTATGCATCAATATGGTTATTATTCAGATTATTTAAGATCAACCACTTGAAACTATTAGTTTATTGACTTACCTGCAGGGACCTCTTTTTGGAAATACCAATTATCCTATTTTGATGTATATATCCTTTTAGTGTTTCAGTTTTTTATTCATATATTAACAGAAAGCTGATTTTGTTCTGAAACTAGAAATGCAACTTTTATTGCTTGATATTTATTCTATAAATCACAAATATTTAAATATAATTTTTCTTTTGGTAAAATTCTACTTTAGCTACTTTTGGCTATCTTGGAATGGGTTTTAGGTTAGGAAAATGAAACTATCAGGTATGGGTATCTACAGGCCAAAGAATGTCCTGGGAAGGTATTTTGAAGTACCTACCTCCACTCCTTCTCCCTCTAGAGGGTCCTGAAATTTGCCTACATGACAGGTCTATACCCATTGAAATTTTGACAAAACATCATTTACCTTAATTTTCAGTTATCAGTTTTTTTTTCTCTGAAAATGCAATTTCAGTTATTTGAGCAGAATTTTAAGCCATATCAAGGTTTTATTTCCAGAATTTACAAAATGTATTTGCATATCTTTAAAACCTTATAAATTGGGATTGGGCAAAGTTGTGAAGCTGAAAACAATTTTGTTATACTTCATTTAAGCAGAAGATCTGTTTTGCAAGGTTTCACTTCTAAAACTCACAGATTTTTAAAGGTCATCAAAGGTCAGGACCCTCTAGAGGTAGAAGGAGTGGAGGTAGATACTCCAAAATACCTTCCCAGGACATACTTTAGCCTGTAGACCCATCCCTGAAAGTTTCATTTTCCTAACCTAACCTCTTTCCAAGATAGTCAAAAGTAGCTAAAGTAGAATTTTACCCTTTTTTTCAATTGCTTTTCAAAACAGAGACTACATTTTCAATTTATGCTGGCAAATCATTGGTGAAAATTTGACCAAGAAGGCAGGGTTCTTGTGACTGCCCTCACATTGCTTCATGTTGTAGTAAAAAGGGGTGGCCCAAAAACCCATTGCTATTTTTCTGGAATGCCAAAGAAAAGTGGTCTTTCCAAAAAAGAGGTCTTTTACCCTACAAATATAATAAGCATTTCTATCAGAAATGAATTTCAGCCCCCCCCCTATATATGCCAATTCAGGGTTAGGTTAGGTGTAGCCTATATAGGGGGGAGGGGGCTGAAATTCATTTCCGATAGAAATGCTTATTATATTTGTAATCAGCATAAAAAAAGGCATTGAATAGTGTATTCACTTTATTTGAAACTCAATAATATGATTTGGTATATATTGACTGCAAGTTTTACTGAAAAAAATTCCTGAATAAGATATGAAACTGGATTTACTTTTAGCTGTGAGCTATTTTGTTAATGTTGCTTCTTGGAAATTTAAATTGAGAATGAAACATGTTAAAAGAACAAAAACTGGTAAAATTCTAATTTACCTTCTTTTGGCTATCTTGGAAAGGGGTTAGGTAAAATTCTACTTTAGCTACTTCTGGTTATCATTGAAAGGGGTTAGGTTAGGAAAATTCAACTTCAGGGGATGGGTCTACATGCCAAGGTATGTCCTGGGAAGGTATTTTGAAGTACCTACCTCCACTCCTCCCTCTGAAGGGTCCTGACCTCTGATGACTTTTGAAAATCTGTGTTATAAAAGTGAAACCTTGCAAAATAGATCTTTTGCTTAAATTAAGGGTACTGGTGCATTATATAGAAACTTTTATATATTGTACAAGGAAACCAGTCATGAAAAACCTGTCAAACAAGCTATTCTCAAGAGACTGCAAAGCCATGGTTTCTCAATGAGTTACAATATGGGTGGGGGGTAAAATTCGTTTCTGACAAAAATGATTATTTTATTTGGAAAGAGCATAAAAAAGGCATCAAGTGGTATGTTTACTTTATTCATAACTCAATGATATGAATAAAAAAAAAATTGTTTCTTGGGGTTTAAGGGGAAAAAGGTACCTAGGTTAGGTTACATATTTAGTATATGCTATGCTTTACCCCACCCCTCCCCCCTAATGTGCAAATATATAGCCCAAACATTTGCTTATAAACTATTATATATTCATCCTATTTTATTTCATAAGCAGTAACCAAACTTGACTTTTTAGAAGTGTCCATATAATGCACCAGTACCAAATTAAGTACAACAATTGTTTTCAGTTTCACAACTTTGCTCAATCCCAATTTATAAGGTTTTAAAGATATACAAATAGATTTCCTAAATTTTGAAAAAAAAAAGTATTAATATAGCTTAAAATCCTACTCAAATAACAGGAGTTACATTTTCAAAACTAAAGCCAGAGAAAAAGAAACTGATAAACTGAAATTAAGGTAAAATATTGTTTTTTCAAAATTTCAGTAGGTCATGTAGGTAAATTTCAGGACCCTCTAGAGTGAGAAGGAGTGGAGGTAGGTATTTCAAAATACCTTCTCAGGACATACTTTAGCCTGTAGACCCATCCCTGAAAGTCTCATTTTCCTAACCTAACCCCTTTCCAAGATAGATAAAAGCAGCTAAAGTAGAATTTTACCAGGGGTTAGGTTAGGAAAATTACAGGGATGGGTGTACAGGCTAAAGTATGTCCTGGGAAGGTAAACTGGTTTGCAGTTCATATTATTGACTTAGAAATAAAGTAAAAACATACCACTCAATACCTTTTTATGCTCTTTCCAAATATAATAATCATTTTTGTTGGAAAAGAATTTTACCCCCACCCCTATATATACCAATTCAGGTAATTTTTTTGTTATTCATATTACTGGCTTATGAATAAAGTAAAAATACCACTTGATGCCTTTTTTTTATTTTCTTTCCAAATATAATAATCATTTTTGTCAGAAATGAATTTTACCCCCACCTCTGTATATACCAATTCAGGGTATATATTTGCACATTAGGGGGGTAGGGTAAACTTTATTTCTTATGGAAATGAGAGGTCACTTTAACAAATATATACCCTGAATTGGTATATATAGGGGTGGAGGTAAAATTCATTTCCAACAAAAATGATTATTATATTTGGAAAGAGCATGAAAAAAGGCATCAAGTGGTATGTTTTACTTTATTCATAAGTCAATAATATGAATAACAAAAAATTTACCCCAATTCAGGGTATATATTTGCACATTAGGGGGGTGGGGGGAAAGTTTAAACTTACCTCTCATTTACATAAGAAATAAAATTTACCCCCAACCCCCCTAATGTGCAAATATGCACCCTGACTTGATATATATAGGGGTGGGGGTGAAATTCATTTCCAACAAAAATGATTATTATATTTGGAAAGAGCATAAAAAAAGGCATCAAGTGGTATGTTTACTTTATTTGTAAGGCAATATTATAAACTGTGAAAATTTTACCTTTGAAGTACCTAGGCCTACCTCTACTCCTTCTCTCTAGAGGATCCTGAAATTTGCCTACATGACAGGTCTATACCTATTGAATTTTTGACAAAACAACATTTTACCTTAATTTTCAGTCATTTGTTTCTTTTTCTCTGGCCTTAGTTCTGAAAATTCAGTTCCTGTTATTTGAGTAGAATTTTAAGCCATATCAATGTTTTTTTTCAAAATTTAGGAAGTGTATTTGCATATCTTTAAAACCTTGTAAATTGTGATTGAAGAAAGTTGTGAAGCTGAAAACAATTTTCTTATTTAAGCAGACAATCTATTTTGCAAGGTTTCACTTTCATAACACACAGATTTTTAAGGTCATCAAAGAGACCCTCTAGAGAGGGAAGGAGTGGAGGTAGGTACTTCAAAATACCTTCCAGAACATACTTTAGCTTGTAGACCCATCCCTGAAAGTTTCATGTTCCTAACCTAACCCCTTTCCAAGATAGCCAAAAGTAGCTAAAGAAGTATTTTACCCAAATTCTTACTTTAGAATTACCTTAAATTGCGTTTCCAGCAAGATAAGGTGGTATTGAACCTCCTGTAGAAAATCTGGTAAATTTCTAGGTGGCACTATAATTTAGCTAGGATGAAAGTGAAAACATCATTTGATGCCCTTTTTTATGCTCTTTCATAATACAATAATTGCTTCTGTTGCAAATTGTGTCTTGAGCCCTTAAAGGGGCCCTGAAGGTATTTTATATGAATTATGAAAGAGCATAAAAAAAGCATAAATTGTACTGGCATGTTAACAAATTGAGAGGGAATAGTCAATCCAGACTTGGTCCACTTAAAGATAGGAATGGGGATACAATTAGAGATAAGGAAAAAAACTAAAGAGAGATGGGCCAAACATTTTGAGAATTTGCTTAACCAAGATAGAGTTGGAGGAAAAGATATAGAGGATATGAAAAAGTTTGTGATACCTTGGATTTGAAGGAAGATTTGTTTTGTGAGGAGGAATTAGCAGCAGTGCTAAAGGATTAAAAAATAATAAGGCTCCAGGTGCTGATAGGATGGTAAATGAGTTTTTTTTAAATATGGTGGCTCTGAGGTTAGAAATAAGTTACTGAAGACTAAGAATATGACTTTTGAAAAAGGGGAAGTACCTAATGATTTTTGGAAAACCTTAATTAAGCCACTTTATAAGAAAGGTGATAAAAGTGAGTTTGGTAATTATTGAGGCATTAGTCTGGTCTCTGTAGGTAGTAAATTACTTAGTAATATGATACTGTTTAGACTGAGGGATGCTGTAGACAAAGTTTTAAGAGAAGAACAGTGTGGTTTTAGAAAAAGGTAGAGGATGTGTTGACCAAATTTTCACTCTTAGGCTAATAATTGAGAAGTGCCTGAGTTTTCAAACACCTTTGGTCCTCAGTTTTATAGATTATGAGCAAGCATTTGATTCTGTTGAAAGAAGAGCTTTAGTAAAGGTTTTATCCTTGTATGGTATACCAGACAAATGCATTAAAGTGATTAGTGCTATCTATGAGAATAACACTGCTGCAGTTAAGGTAGGAAATGAGGTTAGCAGCTGGTTTTGTATTAAATCAGGAGTTAAGCAGGGTTGTGTTCTATCCCCCTTTATATGGATTATTTTGATGGACTTTGTCTTAAGGAGCACAGGAAAGGTGACAGGAGACCATGGAATTAAATGGGGAGGAAAAGTCTCCTGGACTTAGGTTATGCTGATGATTTAAGCATCCTAGATGAAAGTGTGAGTAAAATGAATGAAGTTTTAGAGGTTTTGCAAGTTCAGGGTGCTAGAATAGGTTTGAAAATTAATGTTAAGAAGACTAAGTCACTAAGGCTAGGAATAAGTGAAGATGAAAAGGTGACATTGGGTAATGAAAAGATTGATCAGGTGGGCAGCTTCACTTACCTTGGTAGTATTATTAGTAAAGATGGTGGGAGCAGTGAAGATGTTAAAAGTGGAATAGCCAAGGCTCAGGGTGTTTTTTTCACAGTTAAAAAAAGTTTGGAAGAATAGGAAGATAAGTCTGCAAACCAAGATTAGAATATTAGAAGCTACAGTGATGACAGTGGTCAAATATGGCTCTGAAGCATGGATGGTCAGAAAAGTGGATGAAGATTTGCTAGATGTTTACCTGAGAAATTGCTTAAGGATTGTTCTGGGTACCTGGCTGACTAACTGTATTTCAAACAATAGGCTATACAAAAAATTTGGTTCAACACTGCTCTCTAGGGCTATAATGAAGAAAGGCTGAGGTGGCTAGGGCATGTTGTGCAGATGAAGGATGACAGATTGCCAAAGATTGTTCTTTTTGGCCAACTGTCTAGGGCTAAATGGAAAGCAGATCATCCTTGTCTGGGGTGGGAGGACTTCATAAAGAAAGATTTAAAGGAAATGGGAACTTCGTGGGCAGGTGTAAAAAGGGAGGCTTTGAATAGATTGGGGTGGAGGATGAGCATGCATAGCTGTGTTGGCCTCAGGCTGCTTGGTGCTGTGGTGAGTTGTTAGTAGTAGTAGTAGTAGTATAAAAAAAGCATCAAATGATGTTTTCACTTTCATCCTAGCTAAATTTGTAGTGCCACCTAGAAATTTACCAAAAATCTTGCTGGGGTAATGTTCTGACATCCAAGTCTATCCTCCATTCATCATTAACCCAGTCTTGATCAACTCCTTTCATCAAGGCTCTTAGGGTTTGATACTAGATGATGACTTGGAACAAGTTATTTCAGAGTAGAACAGAACAGACTGAAAAGAAGTGTTGGTATACAGGAAAATTATGGTTAATGAATTATGGTTACAGTTAATTATAGTTAATGATTCTTCTTTTATACTTTACCCTCAACCCCCCTTAATGTGTAATCATATAGTCAATTCAGTCAACACTGAAAAAATCAAGAAACAGAAAAACATATGGGAAATATATATTTGGGCTATATATTTGCAAATAATGGGAAGTTAGGATGAAGTATAGTAAAAGTGTCTTCACAATGTGCTAACTATATTTTTTTTGAGTAGGAATTGTTTTTTTAACATGTTTCCTTCTCAATAGTTTCCTTTGTCAAAATGAAGTTCTGAAATTTGCCCATTGTCTGCATATAGCCTATTTGTTATTTAGAAGTATACAGACATTTTTTGGGATTTTTCTCATGTTTATTTATCAGTGTTGTAGCCAAGATTAAAATGATATACTCATGTGACATTTTGATACTACACTGCATTCCAATTAAGTTTGCCTGTTGCAACTTGGTTTAGGAACTGGCCAGCTACTAGGGTTTAGGCCAAGAGGGCCCTTGGCCAAAGAAGAACCCTAAACATTCAAGAACTACCCCAAGCAGCTGATGTTTTGGACAAAGAAGACATATGATGGGTCTTTTTTCAACATGATAGCCAAGAATCAAGTTAAGTCTACAAATTAATGCAATTAAAGTATACAATTTAGGCTAAATTAAAATTTACTAATAAGAACAATTAATGGCTAGACCACAATAAAACTTCAGTGTTTCTAAAAACTATTGTACATCTGAAATCCATTTGTGTAAGCATAATTACAGCAAAGTGGACTTCTTTGCATTTGTGAAGCTGTTGTTGACCTTGGTCAGATTTTCTAAAATATAGAAGTAAATAATGATCATTTCTCTGAAACTAAAATTTACAATTACAAATCCTGTAAATTTCCTTTATAGCCTAAGACTTTATTTTTAGGTTAAAAGCTTAGCCTACTGTTATCTGCATATTTGGGATGGTGTGGAGGATTTGAATTCAGTTTCCTTCAGAAGAGCTGTGCAATTAGGCTTTGGTTGAGTTCTTAGCTTGGATTATAAATTCGAGAATTTAGGAGCAAAGTTGTTGGCTTATAAATTTTACTGTTCTATGCTTTGAAATTTGACAATCAAGTTTAGTAAACTGCTTTTATAAACTTTCTTATTCTACTAATGATCATTAATCTTTTTATGAGTATCTAGTGTGTCAGCAAAAAAAATGGTTAAAATTACTTATTGGACAGATATCAGATAGGGAAAAAAGAGAGGTAAACCATTAGATTCTCTATTCAATGTCATTTCCAAATATAATAGTCATTGCTGTCCTATTGAATAACATTGTAGGCTATGGACTCCTTTGAAGAAAATGCTATAATAACAGGAGGAGTAATATTTCATTCCCCTACCAACACTCCAAATATAATGGTTGCTGTTGTGACAAAAGTGACACCCTCCTCCCTAATTAGGCTAGGTATATCCTTTAGGTAATATACAGAACTACTCAAAAATAGTAGTAATGATGATAGGCAGAAAGTTTTTTGAATTAGATTCCATGTTTCAGTTAATTTTCTAGCATATTTTAAAATATTATATAATTTTTTGTAGTTTTTTTCAAGTGGCAGAATGTTTTAGATTAGTTTTAAAAAATGTTTATGAAGAGATACATGATGTCTCAAGGAATGAGTAAATATGATATTTAAACCAATTAAAAGAAAAAATCACTTGCAAAATCCTAGACAAGAGGCTTGGTAAAGTTCTAGTTGAGGGGCTTCTTGCTATCTTGGAAAGTACTTGATTTAGGGGGATAAACTTAGGAATGGATCTAGAATTTCAACAGTCACTTGGGAAGGTATTGTGAAGTACCTACCTTCACCCATCTCTCTTTAAAGGCCATTGACCTTTGATGATCTCTTGCAATCTGTGTGCTATGTGTTATGAAAGGAAAACCTTGAGAAGTAGATCCACTGCTCAAGAGAGGCACAAGAAAAGTTTTTTAGCTTCATACCTTTTCTCAGCCTTGATTTATAAGGTTTTAAATATTTGTCCATCTATTTCTTGAATTTTGAAAATAATGCCTCGATATGTCCCTTAAAATCCTACTTAAATAATGAAAATTGTGTTTTGAAAAACTAGAGCCAATGAAAAAGAGACTAAAACCACAAAATAAATATTTCATTGCTTTTTTTTCAAAATCTTAGATAGGTAATAGACCTGTCATCTATGCAATATCCTAAGGACTAGAAATTAGGGAAGGATAAAAGTGGCAACTTTATAAAATCTTGGATCCATTCCTGAAAGTTTTATTTGTCTAACACAACTGCTTTCAAACATAAACAATAGACCCTCATCTAGAGTTACTTGTTTTACTCTGGAATATTTCTAAGGCATAGAAAATTGCAGAGAAGACAGGTCATTCCTGTATTAACCTTGAAAAAAAAATATGAGTTTTCCTCTATTTTGGTTTGAGTCTACTTGCATTTTTTCTATGTTTAGAAAAAAAATAATACATAATTTGAGTAGAATTTAAAGTCTTCTTAGGATTTTTTTAAAACACATTTTTCCACATTCTTTGAAGCTTTAGCATTGAGGGTTTAGAAAAGTTTTGCTTTTATAGCACAAAGTTTGTCCATGTTCACCATAAGCTGCTGTCCTTTTGTAGAGGACAGGCTAGAGGTAGATGTTTCAAAATATCTTCTCAAAACGTAGTTCAGGCTTTAGAGACATGCCTGAAAGTTTTGTTCACTTAACTCAACTTCTTTCCAAGATGGGAAATAGTCCCTTATACAAAAATTTTATTTTTTTTTTAACTCTATGTAAGCTTTGGGCTATATCAGTTCTCATTATGGGAGGGGGGGGGTAGGAGAAGTGCATGGATGTATAATGACAGTATTGTTTAGTAGATCTGGAAACCTTCACTGAAATCCTTCAATCAGAAGTTTTGACTATGGCAATCTTAATGGCTTGCTTTTTATTTCAATTTAATGGAAATTATGAATTTTTCAAAATTTCTTTTGTATTGTAATTTAGTTCATCACGTTTTATCAATTTTCATGATAAGTATTTAATCTTTAAGGTAGTTCCCTGAATGATTGTACCTTTTAAGATATCCAGAATGTCTGATTTTAAGCAATTTTAACCCATTACTAATCATGGTTGCTATTTAAACGGCTTTCAATCTGAAGTCCAGAAAACTTTGAATTCTGAAATACAATAGACCTAGGGATTTTATTTGAAGTATTGTGTTGTGACACTCATTGGATGAAGCTACAACTGGAAACTATGGGGCTATGGTTCAACCTTCCTGTCACAGGGTACTTCTTGAGTGGCAACTCTTTATGTAAATCTTGCAGTGGCATCAAATGGGGGCAAGTGGGCATATGTTTCCTAGATTATTACCTTGGTACTGTAGGGCTGGCTTCAGGTGGCTTTGTTCTATTACCTCAAAATCACAGCTTGGAGTAAACTAACGATTTTCCATCCTTATAATGCTCTGTGATGACTATGTAGGTTGTTTAATGTGGTTGCTTGCTATATTTGGGTTGAGGACTCAACAGCTTCCCAGTTGTACAGGAATTCCTACTATAGCCATTCTTTGTTGAGATTCCTCTTGGATACACCTTTCGAATCAGCAGCCATTGTATATTCAGAGAGTTGGTTCCACAAGTTTGTTACTTCTAATTAGAGCTCTGTTACGGGGGGGGGGGGGCAAGGAGACCAGGGAGGATATTTTTGGAACGAATTTTGTGGGGCACAATCATGTTGCCACGTTTTTCCTCTGGTATGTGAGAGTAGGAAGCTTCAAATGATGTAAATGCTCTTTGTAGGGCATTTGTATGAGGCCTTTGACCATTTTGGTTGCTCTTTGTTATACTCTTTCTAGTATTTCTTTATCCTTCTTGAAGAAGGGTAATGCCAGGGACATCCCAACCTCTAGGTGCAGGCAAAGTAGTGCCTTGTAGAGCTTCACAGATTTTTTTGGGCATCTGCTGGAGATAGTTCTTTTGGTCATTCTGAAAAAGTGGAGGACAGACAACAATACAGATTTTTTGTGGGTGCTGAACTTAAATTGACAATTGACAATGACTCCAAGATCTCTTTCTTCAGAAACTGCAAAGAGGGGATTGCCTTGGAGAAGGTACTGCAGATATGGATTGTGATTGCCAAAGTGGATTACATGGCATTTATCAGCATTGAAAGAGAGGTGCCATATATCAGCCCAAGTCCTAAGAATCTCAAGGTCCTTTTGGATAGATTGCAGGTCAGAGGGGAGTAGCTACTTTACCAACAAGTTTTGAATCATCAGCATTTTGTAGGCTTACTTTTCGGTATTTTTTAGTTATTGTCAGATATGTTTCAGTTAGTTCAGTGTGTTACTGTATGTTTCAGTTCTTATGTTTTCAGAGTGTTTTACTTTTCATAGAATTGTATGTCTGTATTATGTTGTCAACATTGTCATAGACTTTTTTTTTATAATTGTTTAGTGCAACAAGCTTGATAAAGCTTATGATATTTTGGTACTAATAAATAAATAAATAGTGAGGAGGTTCAAGAGAAGGTTGGGTGCATTTTTTATATATAAGTTGAAGAGACTTGGTCCAAGAATGGTCCCCTGGGGACTGCTTCTTAAAACAGTTGTAGATGAGGAGAAATGGGGGACACCTTGAGAGTCATGAACTCTTACAACTTGTGTTCTTTCTGAAAGGAAACTCTGTATCCACTGCACCATTGGACAATAACATCATCAACAGCAATTGCTTTTAGTTTAGTGATAAGGAATTTATGACAAACCCTGTCAAATGCTTTTGAGAGGTCCAGGGGCACCATGTCAACAGGAAAACCTTTATCCAAAAATTGTGTGACATACTCATATGTCTGTATTAGGTTAGTGTCAATTTTTAAAGATCTGAAGCCATGCTGAGTGGAAGAAACAATGTTGCTAGCTTCAAAGTGCTGAATTAGAGCTCTGTTGACAAATCTCTCAAGCACCTTTACAACTGCAGAAGTGATGCTGATGGGACAGTAGTTTTCTGCATGATCTTTGGGGCCTTTTTTTGGATTGGTGTGATATAGGATGTTTTCCAATCTGACAGGTAGTTCTCCATTTTGTAGGGACAGCTGCAAGAGTCTACACAGGGGAGAACTGAGAATATTTCAGCACTCCTTAAGAAGCCTAGGGTGTATCCCATCTGATCCTTTGGATTTTAACATCAAGTATATCAAGGCTATTTAAGACTATTTCTTCAGTAACTGACAATTCAGGCATTGGATTAGATATTAAATCTGGTCGTGCTGCAGGGATAGTTGGACAAGATCAGATAGTGAATGCAGAGGTAAACTGGGTATTCAAACATTAGCCCTATCTACTGGTGATGAGTGGATTATTCTTTTCTTTTTGAGGTCAGTAATGGTGGTGTGACAGTTAGGATTTTTGGCAGAAACATGTGTCCAGAAGGATTTGGGGTTTGGCATGGGTTTGAGCCTTCACATACCTCTGCCAATTTTCCTGTATTTTCTTCTTTTTGTACCTTTTCCAGGCTCTGGCTTTCCTGTTGATTGTTCTCTTTGCATACTTTGTGAGGAATGTAAGTATTTTTGTCTGTTTTTGATAGATGACACAGGAGTGCTTCTTCTTAGTTGATAGAAGGGCTTCCTTAGAATTTGCTCATGATGCGTTGATATCTTAAATGATTAGTTCTGACCCATTTACTGAGGCTAGTTCCCTCTGTATTTCTTGATAGTCAATAAAAGTTTGAGGACCAAGGTTAGATTGCAGACGACTATTCAACACATAAAAAGGATGACTGAATGGCTGCTGTTGCCAACTTACCCTTAGACCTTAGATACTACTTTGCCTCTGGAGGTACTTAGGGCATCAATGAAGAGACGCCAGTCGTCCTTCAAATGGGCTGCTGCCATATCGTCTTCCCATGGGTTGCATGGACGTATTCACGTTGAGAAGGTCCCTCTGGTAGTTTGGCAAAGTGTGTTCTTTGGTCTTTCCTGTATGCTGCCTTCCTGTTGATTGATACTGGAGGATGGGCTTTGGTGTTTGGTCATCGTTCATTTGTACAACATGTCCCAAGTATTTTCATCTTTGGGTCCTGATCATGTTGCTGCTCAAGTCATCTGTTGCCAACTGGAAGAAAAATTTATTTCTGATGAGGGAATATGGATTGCTCAAAATTACAAGATCCAACAAGGAAAGATTCTGGTTGCCATGATGCTTTGGTGGCTTGTCAACTGTGCAATGAAGGAAGTTATCAGATAGACAAGACACAAATGGTGAATACTAGATGCTGTGTGACCCAGACCATCAACCAACCTGATTGAGGGGACATTGAAATCGCCATTAATTGTCAAATCAGATACAACCATTGGTGAGACTGAAGATGCCATTTCATCAATGATTGTTTTGAGAGATATTTCACAATCATCAAGACTGGGTGCACTAGGGTTTCTATGTATACCAATACGTTTCTTTTTTTAAGAGTAATATCAAGCCATAAACTTTCCACCCAAGGTACATTGAAAATTAGATGGTTAATAAGACAAAACCTGGAAACCTTCTCTGACATAGACAACAACTCCTCTTCTGCAGTTTGGCTGCCCCAGGTTAGTGAAGCACTGAAATCCAGATTTCAAACCCTGCAACGAGCTTTCGGTAACAGGAATTGTAGTAAATTTTGGCAGAATCTCCACTAACCCAGCAGTATCTGCTTCTTCTTTTAAGAACACTTGGATATCCAGAAGCTTGTTTGTAAGAGAATCAACATTACTAGAGCTGACACGTAGGGTATTGTGTTGTTCTGCTTTCCTGACCTGTTGTTCAGCAGCAGAGGTCCCGTAGCTGTGATCACATATTTGATACAGGTGGTGTAGAGTTAAGTTCAGAGGTATGCCTTTTTTTTGTCATGTAATATCTTGGCAAAGTTTTGAGATAGATATAAGTGTGTTATTGGAGGTTATATCACATTTATTTTTTTTTCAATTTACAGCAGAAAGTCCTTTGTACCTCTTTGAGGGGGAGAGAGTGGGAAGCCTTAAGCCAGGATTTGTATTGGGAAATAGGGAAAACTGCATTGGAAGTTTCTAGTTACCTTTCTTTAGAAAGAAATTATTCCTTATTGTACACAAATTCCAGTTTCAGTTGGGAGGTCTATCACCCACCCACCTCTTCTCCAGCTAGACCCATAGACATCATTACTTATGCCAGCTTGTTAATTTTTTTATGTGACGTTTACTTAAGCATTTCATGTTTTTTAAATCAGGAACACCATTTACAACGAGCCTTAGCAGCTGGCCAAGCCATTCCAGTTCCTGAAGTTTTCAATGTTCAGGATAAAGATAGATATAAAAGATGCTACCCAGACAAAGTCAAAATGTCAAGGCAACTTATTCATATGCAGCGTAAGTAATCTTCTTTATTTTGTTCGTCATATGACTTAGAATCCATGCTTGTGTTTTATTTGTCTTATTGTTTATAAGCTTTTAAATGCTTGAAAATTTTGAAAAAATATCAAGAATTCAAAAAAAACAAAATTATCTAATGTCATTTCAGATAATGTTGCCTTTTCAACATAGATAAAATTTTGTTAAGGGCTGGTTGGATCAGGTTTCTTTTGGTGCAAATAAAGGGGGGCTTACAAAAAAGATGTGAGCCCTCAGCCCTCTTAAATTTGGGATTTAGGAGCTGTAAGTTTGGGATTTGTCCTGATAGAATGTTTAGCATGTAATATATATTCCTGAACCTGCATTACATGCGCACATGGGTATATGCATGTGTCAGCCAAAATGGGCCTTCAGTCTATATTTGACAAGTTCCCTCTATTATTTCAAATTTTTCCCTTTAAATTTTCTTTTTATCTACTTCTTCAAATCCCCCACTCTCCCCTCCTTCAAAAAATATATATTGGTTCATGGTGTAGAGCCAAAATTGTTTGACATAACTATAGGTTTTTCCCTAGTGGACAATCTGAAATCTGTTTTAGATCTAATTTTTTGTGTTTCCCTGGCAAAGGTGCATAGGCCCAACAGAGGGGGGATATTTTTGCATGCTTCTATGCTGTCTTGTTTAAAAATCAGATTTTTTTGGTGAACTGAATAAACTTTCCAGCAATATAAAAAAAGAAGTAAAATATCAGTGCTTGAATGGAAGTGCAAACTTTCCCTGTGTGCTTGGAAACCGTTTGATGCAGTCTATTAGGTAGTCGGCCCTGATTGTGTGCTAGTATTAATTGGTCTAAATTTCATAAATTGATTAATTTTTACAAGACTGGTAATATATTTTAGTACCTTACAGAAATCCTGCAATAAGAACTGCCTTATACGCTAATTAAACCAGGGGAGGGATCTCATTACTTATCAAACCTTTTTTCACTAGTAACCAAGACTAAGGAATTGAAGTTTATTAACAGTATGTTGGTGATGGGAAATTTTTTATTAATACCACCTTGATGTCTTGATTCTTATAATTCCCACCATTCTGAAAATGCTTGTATTTTTTATCATTTTTTTTAGGCTGTTGATAACACTTAGAAGACTTTACGTATTCACCCCCTAAAGTTTTTTTTTTTTTTTTTTTTTTTTTTTTTTACAAATAGATGCACAGTGAAATTGTTTCAAGAATTGGAAGTATATACCCAATTCTAATTCTGAAAACATCAATCCTCCCAAATCCAATCGTTGATTCAGCTAGCTGTGCCAGTAGAAACCAAATATAAAAAAAAGGCTGATCCCAAACATACTAGTGAGAAAAAGATATTTACCAAGGGGCTTTATCATCACTGACTCTTTAATAACAATGGTATCATCAAGTCTCAGAAGCCATTGAATACGTGTTTTATTTTCCTTGGGATTGATTCGTCTCTTATTCATGTTAAAGAGATTATGAATTCGAGTAGATCTGTTTGTGATTAAATAAAAAAAAAACAAGTTTTTTTTAACTGAAAGTAAGGAGCGACATTAAAACTTAAAAAACGAACAGAAATTATTCCGTATATGAAAGGGGCTGTCCCCCTCAACGCCTCGCTCTTTACGCTAAAGTTTGACTCTGTCTCACAATTTTATTTTTTAAAACAATAAAAAACTTTAGCGTAAAGAGCGAGGCGTTGAGGAGGGGACAGCCCCTTTCATATACGAATAATTTCTGTTCGTTTTAAGTTTTAATGTTGCTCCTTACTTTCAGTTAAAAAAAACTTGTTTTTTTTTATTTAATTTCTGATCGTTTTTTAGTTAATGCAGCTTTTATTTTGGCTTACCGTCACTGAATAAGTAAAAACAAAATTTGCATATTAATTTTACTTTTCTTGTGCTAAATGGCTTTCCAATAAACCAAAACCAATACTATACAGAAATACCAATACAGAAATTATTCTGTATATGAAAGGGGCTGTCCCCTCCTCAACGCCTCGCTCTTTACGCTAAAGTTTTTTATTGTTTAAAAAATAGAGTTGTGAGAAAGTCAAACTTTAACGTAAAGAGCGAGGCGTTGAGGAGGGGACAGCCCCTTTCATATACGGAATAATTTCTGTTTGTTTTAAGTTTAAACGTCGTTCCTTACTTTCAGTTAAAAAAACTTGTTTTTTTTTATTTAATTTTGAACGTTTTTGAATTAATACAGGTTTTGATTTGGCTCACCGTACATGAATAATTACAACAAAATTTTTATATTAATTTTACTTTTATTAGGTTAAATGGCTTTCTCGAAACTTGTTTAATTTTATTTACGAACGTTTTTATTAGCAATAAATATACGTAACTTGCGAATTAACTTACGTAACGAACTTCTATATTCATATATTCTTAATACGTATATTAGGAATTTGCCCCTAGTCAATACCTTGCTCTTTAAGCTAAATTTTGAATTTTGTTCTTTAAAAATGACCCTTAATCACAAAGGCCGTTAATTAGAATAAATAGCTCTTATGAAAGTACTAAAACATCTTTGGCTTAAAGAGGGAGGTATTGACTAGGGGGTGAACCCAATCATATACGTAATATTTTCGGTTTGTTTTAAGTTGTGATGTTGCTCCTTACTTGCAGTTGAAAAAACTTATTTTTTTTTATTTGATTTCTGTTTTTTTTTTAAAGAAGGCTGGGAAATCTGGCGCCCCCTTCATAGCAATGTCCCTTCCCTCATGAAAGTTCCTTCATGGAAAGATCCTCCCACGTAAACCCCGACCCACCCCTCCCCCACTACCAGAAAAAATCCCCCCTGAAAACGTCTTTATACTTCCCAATAACCAATACCATAAGTAGACTAGCTCGTAGCGATTTGCCAACGCCCCCGTACCAAACAGGTTCTTCTAGTAGGTAAACAGGTCATCACACTCTTTCAAAGAGATTTACGCGATTTCAAAGTTTGGTGATTAGGATTTGAATAAAAAAAAGGGTAATTAGTAATTGGAAAATTTTTTAATGCTTTTACAATCGGAGATGTTTGATTAACCATTGCAAAAAGGGGTAATGGGATATGCGAGCATTTGCAAAAAAGGGGTAATTAATGTTGAAAAGGGTAATTACTTCTTTAGTTTACGAGATTTGCGATTTTTTTTTGCGAAAAGATATTTGCGTAAAGGTATTGCGATGGTTAAGAATAGGTCATTACACCTTTTTGCCAAGAGGAACGAGTATAATACATGTTTATTTATTTTTTTTTAACTGGTATTTTTTCAATGAAGTCCATAGCACTTTGCAGAAACCCGTGAATGTAGGACTGAAAGTCCAATTACTAATCAAGCTAGTGTGACCGCCATTTTTTGATCTGGTTAAGTGGGTAGAATCTGGTTTGGTTTGCTATTGCGAGAGGACTCAAGCGATTTCTTTCTTACGGGGTTTCAGTTATACAGGGGTTCAGTTACATGGGGTTGGTGGTCGTTATAATACACAAGTTCTATTTGAACAGTGTTGTGAGATCCCCTACCACACCCCCAAAGGACTCCGATCCCCCCATCCCGTGTATTAGCGAAGTTACTCTGTGGTCGTTATAATACACAAGCTTTAGTTTACGAGACTCGGGGACTTGAGTTGCACGAGAGTTCAGTTACATACGGATTCAGTTACACGGGGGTTTAGTTAAATTTTCGTCTGAAAAATAGGAGTTCACACTTAAAAAAGTTCTATTAAGAGCTATTTTTATGGAAATGGTTCATTTTTGAACCAAAACTATGCTTTTCTGACTGAAGATACACATTTGAATCAGAAAAGGTGAAAATGTACACAGGGTAATTACTTCTTTAGTTTACGAGATTTGCGATTTTTTTTGCGAAAAGATATTTGCATAAAGGTATTGCGATGGTTAAGAATAGGTCATTACACCTTTTTGCCAAGAGGAACGAGTATAATACATGTTTATTTATTTTTTTTTAACTGGTATTTTTTCAATGAAGTCCATAGCACTTTGCAGAAACCCGTGAATGTAGGACTGAAAGTCCAATTACTAATCAAGCTAGTGTGACCGCCATTTTTTGATCTGGTTAAGTGGGTATAATCTGGTTTGGTTTGCTATTGCGAGAGGACTCAAGCGATTTCTTTCTTACGGGGTTTCAGTTATACAGGGGTTCAGTTACATGGAAGGATTCAGTTGAACAAGGGGGGACTTTGGGCAGTGTGTGTCTCTTTAGGCTGTGTGTCTCTTTGGGCAGTTTGAATCTTTATGGTCTGTGTGTGCCTCTTTTGGCTGTTTGTGTCGTTTTTGGGCTTTGCGTCTCTCTTTGGTCTGTATGTGTCTCTTTGGGCTGTTTGAGTCTTTTAGGTCTGTGTTTGTCTCTTTGAGTTGTGTTTCTCTTTGGCCTATCTGTGTCTCTTTGAGCTGTTTGTGTCTCTTGAGACTGTGTGTGTCTCTTTGGGCTGTGTGTCTCTTTGAGCTGTTTGAGTCTTTTTGGTCTGTTTGTGTGTCTCTTTGGGCTGTTTGAGTCTTTTTGGTCTGTGTTTGTATCTTTGGGCTGTTTGTGTCTCTTTGGGCTTTGTGCGTCTCTTTGGGCTGTGTGTCTCGGTGGACTGTTTGAGTCTTTTTGATCTGTTTGTGTCTCTTTGGGTTGTTTGAGTCTTTTTTGGGCTGTGTTTGTCTCTTTGGGCTGTTTGTGTTTCTTTGGGCTATGTGTGTCTCTTGGGCTGT
The DNA here is from genome assembly GCA_027921565.1 of Artemia sinica. Taxonomy (NCBI): domain Eukaryota; kingdom Metazoa; phylum Arthropoda; class Branchiopoda; order Anostraca; family Artemiidae; genus Artemia; species Artemia sinica. The sequence goes on from CM051265.1 coordinate 37,033,204, forward strand.
TTGAGTCTTTTAGGTCTGTGTGTCTTTCTTTTGGCTGTTTGTGTCTCTTAGGAGTCGTATGTGCCTCTTTGGGCTATGTGTGTCTCTTTGGGGCGTTTGAATCTTTTGGTCTGTATGTGTCTGTATGAGCGTTTTTTGGTCTGTGTGTGTTTCCTTTGGCTATTTGTGTCTCTTAGAGGCCATGTGTGTCTCTTTGGGCAATGTGTGTCTCTTTGGAGGGATTTGAATCTTTTTGGTATGTATGTGTCTGTATGGGCGTTTTTTGTCTCTTTGAGCTGTGTGTGTGTCTCTTTGGGCTTTGTGTGTCTCTTCGGACTGTGTGTATGTCTCTTTAGCCTGTGTGTGTCTCTTTGGCAGTGTGTGTCTCTTTAGGCAGTATATCTCTTTGGGCAGTTTGAATCTTTATGGTCTGTGTGTGTCTCTTTTGACTGTTTGTGTCGTTTTGGGCTTTGTGTCCCTCTGTTGGATGTGTGCTTCTCTTTGGGTCGTGTACGTCTCTTTGAGCTGTATGTCTCTCTTTGGGCTGTGGGTGTCTCTTTGTGATGTGTGTGTCTCTTTAGGCTGTGTGTGTCTCGTTGGACTGTGTGTCTTTTTGGGGTGTCTGAGTCTTTTTGGTCTATGTTTGTCTCTTTGGGCTGTTTGTGTCTCTTTGGGCTGTGTATGTTTCTTTGGGCTTTGTGTGTCTCTCTTTGAGCTATGTGTCAATACGTTTAAGCAATAAATATCCTTAAGCTTAACCCGTCTTTATTCTTTAGAATAGTTCTATTGTAAGCAAGTAACAAACTCTTTCCTGAAGTCACCTCTTGGATACACAATGCAGAAACTTCATTTAAGAAACTATGAAAAAATTGTAAGTAAGTAACAAATTCTTTCTTGAGGTCACCTCTTGGATACACAATACAGAAATTTCATAAAGAAATTATGAAAAATTGTAAGTAAATAGCAAATTCTTTCTTGAATTCACCAGCTGGATAAACAAAAAGACATTTCGTTAAAGAAATTATGACAAAATTCTAAGTAAGTAACAAACTCTTTCTTGAAGTTACCTCATGGATACACAATGCAGAAATTTCATTTAAGAAATTATGAAAAAATTTTAAGCAAGTAACAAATTCTTTCATGAAGTCACCTCGTGGATATGAAAAAATTGTTAGTAAGTAGCAAATTCTTTTTTGAATTCACCTGCTGGATAAACAAAAAAAGACATTTCGTTCAAGAAACTATGACAAAATTCCAAGTAAGTAACAAACTCTTTATTGTTTTCATGACTTAGATACACGATGTAGAAATTTGTAACAAACTCTTTATTATTTTCATGACTTAGATACACGATGTAGAAATTTAATTCAAGAAATTATGAAAAAATTATCAGCAAGTAACAATTTCCTTCTTGAAGTCAACTCTTGTGTAGAAATTTTAATTCAAGAAATTATGAAAAAATTCTCAGTAAGTAACAATTTCTTTCTTGAAGTCAACTCCTGGATTTTCATTCAAGAAATTATGACAAAATTCTAAATAGTAACAAACTCTTTATTGTTTTCACGAGTTAGATATACGATGTAGAAATTAAATTCAAGAAATTATGAAAAAATTCTCAGTCTAAGCAGCAAATTCTTTCTTGAATTCACCTGTTGGATAAACAAAAAGACATTTCGTTCAAGAAATTATGACAAAATTCTAAGTAAGTAACAAACTCTTTATTGTTTTCACGAGTTAGATAAACGATGTAGAAATTAATTTCAAGAAATTATGAAAAAATTCTCAGTAAGTAACTATTTCTTTCTTGAAGTCAACTCGTAAGTAACAATTTCTTTCTTGAAGTCAACTCTTGGATACACAATACGGGAATTTCATTCAAGAAATTATGAAAAAATTGTAACTAAGTAGCAAATTCTTTCTTGAATTCACTTGTTGAATAAACAAAAAGACATTTCATTCAAGAAATTATGACAAAATTCTAAATAAGTAACAAACTCTTTATTGTTTTCACGAGTTAGATATACGATGTAGAAATTAATTCAAGAAATTATGAAAAAATTCTCAGTCTAAGTAGCAAATTCTTTCTTGAATTCACCTGTTGGATAAACAAAAAGACATTTCGTTCAAGAAATTATGACAAAATTCTAAGTAAGTAACAAACTCTTTATTGTTTTCACGAGTTAGATAAACGATGTAGAAATTAATTTCAAGAAATTATGAAAAAATTCTCACTAAGTAACCATTTCTTTCTTGAAGTCAACTCTTGGATACACAGTACGGACATTTCATTCAAGAAATTATGAAAATATCTGTAAGTAAGTAACAAACTCTTTATTGATTCCACCTCTTGGATATACAGTACAGATACTTCATTCAAGAAATTATGAAAAAATCGCAAGTAAGTAACTTTTTTTTTTCTCTTTATCACAAACAATTTTCACTTAGCTACATGATGTAGAAATTTAATTCAAGAAATTATGAAAAAATTCTGAGTAAGTAACAATTTCTTTCTTGAAGTCAACTCTTAGATACACAATACGGGGAATTTCATTCAAGAAATTATGAAAAAATTGTAACTAAGTAGCAAATTCTTTCTTGAATTCACTTGTTGAATAAACAAAAAGACATTTCATTCAAGAAATTATGACAAAATTCTAAGTAAGTAACAAACTCTTTATTTGTTTTCACGAGTTAGATATAAGATGTAGAAATTAAATTCAAGAAATTATGAAAAAATTCTCAGTCTAAGTAGCAAATTCTTTCTTGAATTCACCTGTTGGATAAAACAAAAAGACATTTCATTCAGGTTTCAGGTTCAGGTTCAGGTTCATACATTTTTATTAACAAAAAAAAACAACTCAATGTGACAACAAGTCGCACTAAAGCAAGAAGATGCTTGAAAAGCGACCGGTTGGATATCATGCATGCAAATCATCAAACCAGAAATTATGACAAAATTCTAAGTAAGTAACAAACTCTTTATTGTTTTCACGAGTTAGATAAACGATGTAGAAATTAATTTCAAGAAATTATGAAAAAACTCTCAGTAAGTAACCATTTCTTTCTTGAAGTCAACTCTTGGATACACAGTACGGAAATTTCATTCAAGAAATTATGAAAATATTTGTAAGTAACAAACTCTTTATTGATTCCACCTCTTGGATATACAGTACAGATACTTCATTCAAGAAATTATGAAAAAATCGCAAGTAAGTAACTTTTTTTTTCTCTTTATCACAAACAATTTTCACTTAGCTACATGATGTAGAAATTTAATTCAAGAAATTATGAAAAAATTCTCAGTAAGTAACAATTTCTTTCTTGAAGTCAACTCTTAGATACACAATTAGGAAATTTCATTCAAGAAATTATGAAAGTATTTGTAAGTAAGTAAGTAACAATCTCTTTATTGATTTCACCTCTTGAATATACAGTACAGATACTTCATTCAAGAAACGTGATTAAACATGTTTTGAAACTACATGCTATTTGCATGCCTTTCCTTGGCACCTTTCCAAATGAGCGGGGATTCCCCACTGCTTCCTACACATTGCAAAAAGTGAGCAGTACGAAAACTCCACGTTTTCAACCAGACTGGTTTTTTAGACAACACACCCACAGAGATGACACACACACATAGAGACGAGACACGCACAGACACGACACACAAACAGAGTCATAGTGAGAGAGATATCCAAAAAGTTGGTTGATCTAGGTTCACTTAGAGTGGCGCGCCACTCTAAGTGAACCTAGATCAACCCGACTTTTTGGATATCTCTCTCACTATGACTCTGTTTTTGTGTGTCGTGTCTGTGCGTGTCTCGTCTCTATGTGTGTGTGTCATCTCTGTGGGTGTGTTGTCTAAAAAACCAGTCTGGTTTGAAAACGTGGAGTTTTCGTACTGCTCACTTTTTGCAATGTGTAGGAAGCAGTGGGGAATCCCCGCTCATTTGGAAAGGTGCCAAGGAAAGGCATGCAAATAGCATGTAGTTTCAAAACGTGTTTAATCACGTTTCTTGAATGAAGTATCTGTACTGTATATTCAAGAGGTGAAATCAATAAAGAGATTGTTACTTACTTACTTACAAATACTTTCATAATTTCTTGAATGAAATTTCCTAATTGTGTATCTAAGAGTTGACTTCAAGAAAGAAATTGTTACTTACTGAGAATTTTTTCATAATTTCTTGAATTAAATTTCTACATCATGTAGCTAAGTGAAAATTGTTTGTGATAAAGAAAAAAAAAAGTTACTTACTTGCGATTTTTCATAATTTCTTGAATGAAGTATCTGTACTGTATATCCAAGAGGTGGAATCAATAAAGAGTTTGTTACTTACAAATATTTTCATAATTTCTTGAATGAAATTTCCGTACTGTGTATCCAAGAGTTGACTTCAAGAAAGAAATGGTTACTTACTGAGAATTTTTTCATAATTTCTTGAAATTAATTTCTACATCGTTTATCTAACTCGTGAAAACAATAAAGAGTTTGTTACTTACTTAGAATTTTGTCATAATTTCTTGAATGAAATGTCTTTTTGTTTATCCAACAGGTGAATTCAAGAAAGAATTTGCTACTTAGACTGAGAATTTTTTCATAATTTCTTGAATTTAATTTCTACATCTTATATCTAACTCGTGAAAACAATAAAGAGTTTGTTACTTACTTAGAATTTTGTCATAATTTCTTGAATGAAATGTCTTTTTGTTTATTCAACAAGTGAATTCAAGAAAGAATTTGCTACTTAGTTACAATTTTTTCATAATTTCTTGAATGAAATTCCCGTATTGTGTATCTAAGAGTTGACTTCAAGAAAGAAATTGTTACTTACTCAGAATTTTTTCATAATTTCTTGAATTAAATTTCTACATCATGTAGCTAAGTGAAAATTGTTTGTGATAAAGAGAAAAAAAAGTTACTTACTTGCGATTTTTTCATAATTTCTTGAATGAAGTATCTGTACTGTATATCCAAGAGGTGGAATCAATAAAGAGTTTGTTACTTACTTACAGATATTTTCATAATTTCTTGAATGAAATGTCCGTACTGTGTATCCAAGAGTTGACTTCAAGAAAGAAATGGTTACTTACTGAGAATTTTTTTCATAATTTCTTGAAATTAATTTCTACATCGTTTATCTAACTCGTGAAAACAATAAAGAGTTTGTTACTTACTTAGAATTTTGTCATAATTTCTTGAACGAAATGTCTTTTTGTTTATCCAACAGGTGAATTCAAGAAAGAATTTGCTACTTAGACTGAGAATTTTTTCATAATTTCTTGAATTTAATTTCTACATCGTATATCTAACTCGTGAAAACAATAAAGAGTTTGTTACTTATTTAGAATTTTGTCATAATTTCTTGAATGAAATGTCTTTTTGTTTATTCAACAAGTGAATTCAAGAAAGAATTTGCTACTTAGTTACAATTTTTTCATAATTTCTTGAATGAAATTCCCGTATTGTGTATCCAAGAGTTGACTTCAAGAAAGAAATTGTTACTTACGAGTTGACTTCAAGAAAGAAATAGTTACTTACTGAGAATTTTTTCATAATTTCTTGAAATTAATTTCTACATCGTTTATCTAACTCGTGAAAACAATAAAGAGTTTGTTACTTACTTAGAATTTTGTCATAATTTCTTGAACGAAATGTCTTTTTGTTTATCCAACAGGTGAATTCAAGAAAGAATTTGCTGCTTAGACTGAGAATTTTTTCATAATTTCTTGAATTTAATTTCTACATCGTATATCTAACTCGTGAAAACAATAAAGAGTTTGTTACTTATTTAGAATTTTGTCATAATTTCTTGAATGAAAATCCAGGAGTTGACTTCAAGAAAGAAATTGTTACTTACTGAGAATTTTTTCATAATTTCTTGAATTAAATTTCTACACAAGAGTTGACTTCAAGAAGGAAATTGTTACTTGCTGAGAATTTTTTCATAATTTCTTGAATTAAATTTCTACATCGTGTATCTAAGTCATGAAAATAATAAAGAGTTTGTTACAAATTTCTACATCGTGTATCTAAGTCATGAAAACAATAAAGAGTTTGTTACTTACTTGGAATTTTGTCATAGTTTCTTGAACGAAATGTCTTTTTTTTGTTTATCCAGCAGGTGAATTCAAAAAAGAATTTGCTACTTACTAACAATTTTTTCATATCCACGAGGTGACTTCATGAAAGAATTTGTTACTTGCTTAAAATTTTTTCATAATTTCTTAAATGAAATTTCTGCATTGTGTATCCATGAGGTAACTTCAAGAAAAGAGTTTGTTACTTACTTAGAATTTTGTCATAATTTCTTTAACGAAATGTCTTTTTGTTTATCCAGCTGGTGAATTCAAGAAAGAATTTGCTATTTACTTACAATTTTTCATAATTTCTTTAATGAAATTTCTGTATTGTGTATCCAAGAGGTGACCTCAAGAAAGAATTTGTTACTTACTTACAATTTTTTCATAGTTTCTTAAATGAAGTTTCTGCATTGTGTATCCAAGAGGTGACTTCAGGAAAGAGTTTGTTACTTGCTTACAATAGAACTATTCTAAAGAATAAAGACGGGTTAAGCTTAAGGATATTTATTGCTTAAACGTATTGACACATAGCTCAAAGAGACACACAAAGCCCAAAGAAACATACACAGCCCAAGAGACACAAACAGCCCAAAGAGACAAACATAGACCAAAAAGACTCAGACACCCCAAAAAGACACACAGTCCAACGAGACACACACAGCCTAAAGAGACACACACATCACAAAGAGACACCCACAGCCCAAAGAGAGACATACAGCTCAAAGAGACGTACACGACCCAAAGAGAAGCACACATCCAACAGAGGGACACAAAGCCAAAAACGACACAAACAGTCAAAAGAGACACACACAGACCATAAAGATTCAAACTGCCCAAAGAGATATACTGCCTAAAGAGACACACACTGCCCAAAGAGACACACACAGGCTAAAGAGACATACACACAGTCCGAAGAGACACACAAAGCCCCAAGAGACACACACACAGCTCAAAGAGACAAAAAACGCCCATACAGACACATACATACCAAAAAGATTCAAACCCTCCAAAGAGACACACATTGTCCCAAAGAGACACACATGGTCTCTAAGAGACACAAACAGCCAAAAGAAACACACACAGACCAAAAAGATTCAAACTGCCCAAAGAGACATACAGCCAAAAAGAGACACACACAGACCAAAATGACTCAAACAGCCCAAAGAGACACACATAGCCCAAAGAAACACAAACAGCCCAAAGAGACAAACACAGCCCAAAAAAGACTCAAACTGCTCAAAGAGACACAAACAGATCAAAAAGACTCAAACAGTCCAACGAGACACACAGCCCAAAGAGACGCACAAAGCCCAAAGAAAACACACACAGACCAAAAAAAACGCCCATACAGACACATACAGACCAAAAGATTCAAACGTCCCAAAGAGACACACATAGCCCAAAGAGGCACACACGGCCCCTAAGAGACACAAACAGCCAAAAGAAAAGACACATAGACCAAAATGACTCAAACAGCCCAAAGAGATACACATAGCCCAAAGAAACACAAACAGCCCAAAGAGACAGAAGCCCAAAGAGACAAACACAGCCCAAAAAAGACTCAAACAGCCCAAAGAGACACAAACAGATCAAAAAGACTCAAACAGCTCAAAGAGACACACAAACAGCCCAAAGAGACAAAACACAGATCAAAAAGACTCAAACAGCTCAAAGAGACACACAAACAGACCAAAAAGACTCAAACAGCTCAAAGAGACACACAAACAGACCAAAAAGACTCAAACAGCTCAAAGAGACACACAGCCCAAAGAGACAAGATACGCACACATCCAACAGAGAGACACAAAGCCCGAAGAGACACAAACAGCCAAAAGAGGCACACACAGACCATAAAGATCAAACTGCCCAAAGAGACATACAGTCTAAAGAGACACACACCGCCCAAAGAGACACACACACAGGCTAAAGAGACATACACACAGTTCGAAGAGACACGCAAAGCTCAAAGAGACACACACACAGCTCAAAGAGACAAAAAACGCCCATACAGACACATACATACCAAAAAGATTCAAATCCCTCCAAAGAGACACACATTGCCCAAAGAGACACACATGGCCTCTAAGAGACACAAATAGCCAAAGGAACACACCACACAGACCAAAAAACGCTCATACAGACACATACAGACCAAAAGATTCAAACGCCCCAAAGAGACACACATAGCCCAAAGGAGGCACATACGACTCCTAAGAGACACAAACAGCCAAAAGAAAGACACACAGACCTAAAAGACTCAAACAGCCCAAAGAGACACACATAGCCCAAAGAAACACAAACAGCCCAAAGAGACAAACACAGCCCAAAAAAGACTCAAACAACCCAAAGAGACACAAACAGATCAAAAAGACTCAAACAGTCCACCGAGACACACAGCCCAAAGAGACGCACAAAGCCCAAAGAGACACAAACAGCCCAAAGATACAAACACAGACCAAAAAGACTCAAACAGCCCAAAGAGACACACAAACAGACCAAAAAGACTCAAACAGCTCAAAGAGACACACAGCCCAAAGAGACACACACAGTCTCAAGAGACACAAACAGCTCAAAGAGACACAGATAGGCCAAAGAGAAACACAACTCAAAGAGACAAACACAGACCTAAAAGACTCAAACAGCCCAAAGAGACACATACAGACCAAAGAGAGACGCAAAGCCCAAAACGACACAAACAGCCAAAAGAGGCACACACAGACCATAAAGATTCAAACTGCCCAAAGAGACACACAGCCTAAAGAGACACACACTGCCCAAAGTCCCCCCTTGTTCAACTGAATCCTTCCATGTAACTGAACCCCTGTATAACTGAAACCCCGTAAGAAAGAAATCGCTTGAGTCCTCTCGCAATAGCAAACCAAACCAGATTATACCCACTTAACCAGATCAAAAAATGGCGGTCACACTAGCTTGATTAGTAATTGGACTTTCAGTCCTACATTCACGGGTTTCTGCAAAGTGCTATGGACTTCATTGAAAAAAATACCAGTTAAAAAAAATAAATAAACATGTATTATACTCGTTCCTCTTGGCAAAAAGGTGTAATGACCTATTCTTAACCATCGCAATACCTTTACGCAAATATCTTTTCGCAAAAAAAATCGCAAATCTCGTAAACTAAAGAAGTAATTACCCTGTGTACATTTTCACCTTTTCTGATTCAAATGTGTATCTTCAGTCAGAAAAGCATAGTTTTGGTTCAAAAATGAACCATTTCCATAAAAATAGCTCTTAATAGAACTTTTTTAAGTGTGAACTCCTATTTTTCAGACGAAAATTTAACTAAACCCCCGTGTAACTGAATCCGTATGTAACTGAACTCTCGTGCAACTCAAGTCCCCGAGTCTCGTAAACTAAAGCTTGTGTATTATAACGACCACAGAGTAACTTCGCTAATACACGGGATGGGGGGATCGGAGTCCTTTGGGGGTGTGGTAGGGGATCTCACAACACTGTTCAAATAGAACTTGTGTATTATAACGACCACCAACCCCATGTAACTGAACCCCTGTATAACTGAAACCCCGTAAGAAAGAAATCGCTTGAGTCCTCTCGCAATAGCAAACCAAACCAGATTCTACCCACTTAACCAGATCAAAAAAATGGCGGTCACACTAGCTTGATTAGTAATTGGACTTTCAGTCCTACATTCACGGGTTTCTGCAAAGTGCTATGGACTTCATTGAAAAAATACCAGTTAAAAAAAATAAATAAACATGTATTATACTCGTTCCTCTTGGCAAAAAGGTGTAATGACCTATTCTTAACCATCGCAATACCTTTACGCAAATATCTTTTCGCAAAAAAAAAAAAAAAAAAAAAAAAAATAAAAAAAAAAAAAAAAAAAAAAAAAAAAAAAAATCGCAAATCTCGTAAACTAAAGAAGTAATTACCCTTTTCAACATTAATACCCCTTTTTTGCAAATGCTCGCATATCCCATTACCCTTTTTGCAATGGTTAATCAAACATCTCCGATTGTAAAAGCATTAAAAAATTTTCCAATTACTAATTACCCTTTTTTTATTCAAATCCTAATCACCAAACTTTGAAATCGCGTAAATCTCTTTGAAAGAGTGTGATGACCTGTTTACCTACTAGAAGAACCTGTTTGGTACGGGGGCGTTGGCAAATCGCTACGAGCTAGTCTACTACCATATGTTAACATTGGGTAAAGTTCATAACTTTCAGCCCTCCCCCCGAGGACTTCGGGGAATTAAGTCATCCTTAAATACATAGTTATCATATTTTCGACCATGCTGAACAAAATGGCTATTTCAAAATTTTGATCGGATGACTTTGGGAAAAACATGAGCGTTGGAGGGGGCCTAGTTGCCCTCCATTTTTTTTTGGTCGCTTAAAAGGGCACTAGAGCTTTTAATTTCCGTTCCAATGAGCCCACCCACGATATTCTAGGAGCACTGGGTCGATACGATCACCCCTGGGGAAAAAAACAAACAAATAAAACACGCATCCGTGATCTTTCTTCTGGCAAAAAATGCAAAATTCCACATTTTTGTAGATAGGAGCTTGAAACCTCTACAGTAGGGTTCTCTGATATGCTGAATATGATGGTGTGATATTCATTAAGGTTCTATAACTTTTAGGGGGTCTTTCCCCTTTTTTTGAAAATCAGCCAAATTTCTCAGGCGCGTAACTTTTGATGGGTAGCACTAAACTTGATGAAAGTTATATATTTGAAATCAGAATTGAAATCTGATTCTTTTGATGTATCTATTGGTATCAAAAAACCCGTTTTCTAGAGTTTCGGTTACCATTGAGCCGGGTCGCTCCTTACTTACAGTTCGTTACCACGAACTGTTTGATATAGAGAGTAATTTTAGTGCCTTGTCTAAGGAATGTGCAAACATAGGCCTAGAATTCAACTGCAGCAAGATCAAGATGTTACTTATTAACAGTCGCCAGAAAGTCAGTGCCTGTTACCCTCATGCTAGAAATAATGCAGCTACTTCAATAGCATCAATGACCCACCTTATTTTTTATTTGGGTCTAACCTCAGAGCTACTCAGTATGGGATAATTCTGTCTTGCCAGTATTTATATAACTGCTGCATTTGGTACAAATTTACAACTCTTATGCTACCTTTTGTATTTTAATCCTGTCACTCCTCTGTTAAATATTTACTGTAGGTGAACAAAATCTGTAGTGTGTTCCTCAAGTTTGCGAAATACCTGCTTAGCCTTCCCCTGGAAAACAAATCGTCAGATATCAGTACCCTGTGGAATCCAGATCTCTTTGCTGAGGACATGATCAGGAGGGAGAAGCTCTTTGAGTGCTACACCCAGCACATACTATGTACAAAGAAATAGTCAGCAACATGAAGAAGTCATTTTTTTATGCGCGTTGCCTTTGCTTTCTGTTGTTACTTTCATTTTGATTATTTTTCCTTTAATGAAGTATCAATTTAAGATATTCATGACTTTGTTGCGTTCTGGCGTTTCCTCTTCATTTTCCTTTGCTTTTATTTTTACTGTCTTATATAATTACTGATGGATACTGAGATTCATTTCTATGTTAAACACAGGAAATCTAAAGTTACTCGTCAAATGTTATTAGCATTAGACGTGTCTAGTTTTAGAAAAGGGAGAAACGAAACGCCCCAAAAAAGGGAATTGATCTTATGGAAAATGACACTGTCAAATTCAGAACATCTCATACCCCTAGCAGACGGCCCCTATCTAAGAAAGGGCAAAATTAGTGTTTTCCCCGAGAAGGATTGTCAAGGATGCTTCGTCTTTTGTTTTTTGTTTGTTTTTTTGCCTGGGGTGATTTTGTTAATCCATTAATTAAAAAAAAAAGTTTTTTTTTTTTTTTCAAACGACAGTAAAGACTGACATTAAAACGAACAGAAATTATTCTGCATACGAGGGAGGCTTTGTTGTCTTTAACCACATGTTCTTTTGTGCTAGAGTTTGTAGTGCCACGTTAAAAGTATTTATGACTGCAGTAAATATAGTTACTTGGTAATTACAATTGTTTATATACTGTTTGTCTTTTAAAACATTTGGATTTAAAATCTTATTGTTTAAAGGAAATGTACTTCTAAGTTCCCTAAAACTAAATATCTCTATCTCCGGCACAAAACAATGGAGGTTACAAGTTTTTTTTTTAAGATTTCAGGGAATGTATATGTCGACTTTTAGTTATCTGCTGTTTATTCGGATCGCTTTTCCAAGCTCTGTAAGTTATGGCAGTACCGCTCAATTTATTCTAAATAGTTTGGCAGCACGAACTGAAAAAAAAATTATAATGGACAAGATAGGATGATTCTTTATGGTTTCGAATCCCCATAATCATCGTTTTGTTCTTTAGTTTCAAGTCATATGGTGGCAAATCAGCAATTACAATTGAATTAACAAATTCTGACGTGAATCCAATTTATCCTTCCTTTTTATCCTTAACACACACTAAAATAACATGTTCCTTATTGTATTGTAATTTCTGAAATATCGAAATTACGCAATGGCATAATTATCGTGTTATTCTTTAGTTCAAGTCACATTTTTGATTTCAATTTGATTTGTTTTTGTTTCTTGTTCCATACCTTTTTCCTTAGATGTTAAGAGCCATTTGTAATCTTGTGCAATTTTTCGTGTGTCATAGATACTAAAAATCAATTCCTCCTTCCTTTTTACCCTTCACAGACTCACACACGATTAATTAACGCGGTCCTTCATTCCATTGTAATTTTGCTTTGTCCTCTAACCTCAGACTTCGTTTTGCAACATTTTCGATTACAGTTCAATGTGATTTTTGCTGTTTCTTGTTCCCTGCCTTTTTCTTTAGCTGTTGGGAGTCATTTGTCACCTATTGTATTTTTTATGCGTCATAGATACTAAAATGATAGAAAGGAAAAGCTCTTCTATTCTTAAAGTATTGTCAAAAATATTTTTTATCCCAATACATTGTCCTTGTGTTTGACCAGTCATTGTTAAAACATTGGAAACCAACGGTCAAACTTTTGCGTAAAGAGTCGGGGCTAAGGAGGGTGAACCCCCCTCCCTCGTATACAGAATAATTTGTAATCCTAATAAGTTATAATGTCGCTCTTGCTTTCGTTTGGAGTTTTTTTAGTTAGCTCTTCGTTTTTAATACCATACCTAGGATGCCCTAATTACAAGTAGGGGTTCTGTTCGCTCAAACCTGTCTATATTTCAAGCTCGACTTTTTTCAGAACAACACACCAAGAAAAAGAGCTCATTTAGTATATTTGATTTAAAAAATAAAGTGTAATTATCCAAAATGAGCTATTGTCTTACAATAAGAGATAAGGTTTTGGGGCAGTAAGCTTTAGGGTATGGCTTCGGAGATGACATGACCCCCTCCTCAGTCCCAGCCCCTTGGGTAAGGGCCGTAGATCTGGCAAATTTCTAATTGCTTACTGATGGATTTTACAGGTAGATATGTCTGGTTTTGGATCGCCAATGGGCTCGGAACTTTCAGGGTTAGTGCGCCCTGTACCAAGAGGGGCACATGTTTTGTTTGGAGGGGGAAGGTGTTTAGGGACCGGAGTCGGATCATTTTTTTATCCTTAATAAGATTCAAACTTGCGGCATTAGGTTCTTGGGCCAGTATGAACCTCATGTACCAAAAATGTATTTGGAACGCGGCTCTCCAAAAATGGGTTGCAAAAGGGGCAACACTTTTTGATGATCGGTTTAAAACTTTTATCCCCACGCCACGGGACCAAGAGGACCACAATGCACAAGGAAATCCCCCCTTCCTTCCGAAAAATGCCAACGAACTTTTTTCCCAAATGATTTGAAAATTACACCCTTTAAGCTCATGGGCATATGCACAAAATAAATTTATGTTGGAGACAAGAATTACCAAAAACTGGTACCAGAAATATTTTTTCGATTGGCTTGAATCTTATATCTAAAAGTTCTTGGGTTCAGGGGACCCGAATATACACGGAAAATTTAAGTTTTTGGGCAGAGGTATCCCTCAAAATTTTGTCCCAAAAAAGCAACTCCTTGGGCCAGGAGGAATCCCATGCTCAAGACAAACATTGTTTTGCGAAAAGGGGTCAACAAACTACTTTCCCGAATAAATGGAAATTTTAGGACCCTGGCCAAGTGAATCATAATATATAAGAAATTGTGAGTTTTGAGGCACGGCCCCGTCTCTGAAAATGTGGCCGAATGGCGGGAAAATTTCAAGGATTGTTGCCGATTTTTTTTTATAGATTCGTTACGTCAGAAACCAGGGCACAATATTTTTCTATGTCTCCTCTATAATCCAATGCAATACATCGCATGCATGGTCAAGTCTTGTTTGCTCTTTACATGTGCTTAGATGATTCATGTGCTTTGTTTAAATTGAAGTTATAAAATTCTTCGTCGGTGGAAAATAGCTTACGTTCATGTTGCAGTACTTTGGATCCACTATCTATACAAATCTGATATTACTCATAACTCCCAATTATAGCTCTGAACTATTCAAAGAAGACAATAGAGCAAGTTATTGCGACAGTATTTATTTAAAGAAAGAAAACTTGATTTACAAAAACACAAATTCGGAAATGATTTTTATTGTGTTGATTTGTTACGCCTACAAATGGGGCTAAAATTTGTTTCGTCTATGATAGGCGTGAAACTTACAGACCAGGTAGACCTCAATAAAACAAAGCATGTTGGTTAGGTTGTAGGCTATTCATATGTGACGCCTGAAACTGGGCGACACGTTTTGTGCTCTCCGATTGGCTTAAGCTTACAGGGCCAGTAGACAGAGGCAAAATAGGCTAAATATATTTTTCGGGGAAATGGAGGGGGCAAAAAGAGTTTTAATTTTGCGTTTGAAACACTTTGTGTAAGTAATTCGGCCCAATAGTAACCGAATCTATAAAACGGAATTTTAATAACCGGATATGCATCAAAAGAATTCGTCTTTTATGCTAATTTCAAATATTTAAAACTCATTAAGTTTAACGTTACCCATCAAAGGCTGTGAGGATGAGGAAATTTGCCTGATTTCAAAAAAAAAAGGGGAAATACCCCCAAAAGTCATAGGATCTTAATGAAATCACGCCATCAGATTCAGCATATCAGAGAACCCTGTTGTTGAGGTTTCTAGCTCCTGTCTACAAAAATGTGGAGTTTTGTATTTGTGTCAGAAGAAAGATTACGGATGTGTTTTTTTCTCTCTCCAGGAATGATTGTATCAAATCATTTGTAATATAGGATCGGGAGAGGGCTCATTTGAACAGTAATCAAAAGTTCTAGTGCTCTTTAAAGTGACCAAAAAAATTGAAGGGCAACCAGCTTCCTCTCACACCCTCTTTTTTCCTGAGACATACGGTCAGAATTTTGGAATAGCCCTTTTTATTCAGCATAATTGAAAGGTTCAATAACTATGCCTTTGGGGATGACATGGCCCCCCATAGTCTCCGGGACAACTTCAAAATTTTTGTCGTGGGAGAAGTGGATGATAGGTTTGAAGCTTACTTCCATAAGTTTTTGGGCCAAGGGGGACCCAATATAATAATTTGGGTACATGCCCGCTCTCCCTAAATAGTGAGGGCCGTAAATGGCGAAAAGTGGATTTCCGTTTCAGCGAATAGTCAATTGGTGGCTTATAGGTATTTTTCCTTTTTAGTGTGTGTATGTTTTATTTTCTTCTTTTTTGCTTTGTCTCTTTTTTGTCCTTTGCTTGTTTTGTTTGATTTTCTTCCTTGCGGGGGGGGGGGGTGGGGGTGGATTTTTTGTTTCTTATTTTTTCTTTTGTTTTTTCAAAACAATCTGTGTGTTTGGTGGGTGTTTTTTTTTTTCGTTTTGTTTTTTTGATGGACTAATAAATTTTATCTGCTGGATCGGTTTCGAAACTTAAATTCTGACGTTCTTGCGACGTGGGATCCCCAGTACACAAACAAGCTGACAGAAAAAAGTGGCACTCCCGAAAAAGGAGAAAAAATTTATTTTCCCTGGCCCAACTTAAAACTTGTATCTGAAAACCTAAGGGGCAAAGGGATCACAATGTGAAAAAAATAGAAAATGACTAGTTGGAAAAAGGAACAAAAAGTGTGTATTTTACCGAATGGCTCGAAAACTTGTGTACTCTAGTCTAAGGGCAAAGAGAACCCCAATACACGAAGAAAATAATTTAAAAGAAATATTACTAGTTCAGAAAAAAAATATTGGGCATTCTGGGGGGGGGGCACTAAAACAGGCTGAAATTTTGTTTATTTTTGGCCGGTTTATAACTTACAACCATAAGCCCGGGGTCCAAAGGAACCCTATAATTGTACAAAATTCATTTTGGGGTGAAAATTATTTTCCCGACTCGATTGTTTCTGGAATCCCCCCCTCTCCTAGAAAAAAAACAACATCCACCAAAAATGGGTCCCGAAAAGGGCCCCATTTTTTGTTCATGCATTTTCTGTAAGATAAGTTCAATACCCGCTCAAGACCGTAATTATCAATAATCCTTGGCTCCAGCTAGCTCTGGCAATAATGCCATTGCTTGAAAAATAATACAAGTAGGCCTACAATGCTTCAATATAATCGAGGCTCAAAATCCGTGCTATTCTAGTTGCTCAGTGGCTTTTCCAAAGAGTATTGTTCAGTGACAAGGGTGCTGTGATATTCTGAGTCTCTTGGGGGTTACTGGGCTAGTATTTTCAATGAGCTCGGACCAGAAGGATTTTCTTGGCGATTATCTATGACCAAAGGACTTACTGATCCATGACGCCCATAAACTGGCTCATAAATAACGTGTCTCTGCTTGACCTGAGAAGTCCTTGCGCCATGTAAGCCTTTAAACAGCCAAGAAATTAAGTTAATTTTAAGAGAGTTCTGTCAGCCATCTGCATAAAAGTTTTGCGTTATGAGCCCCTGGTACTTAGATTTTTCACGATGAATTTCCGAGGTAAATTAAAAGACACTAAGTGTACCTAGGTTATCAAAATAGGATATGTGCAATCAGGAGCATAGCTACAGTATTTTTTATTGGGGGGGGGGACAAGAGGGGGTGCTGTTGAAGTAGATGCTATCCAAGCGGTAGTGAAGAAAGGTAACTATTTGACAAACATGCTTCTTGGTGAATTTAAAAACATTACGCAATACATTATAAACAATAAACACACATTAAACAGTCATAAATCTAAGTGGGGAGGGGGGGGGGAGGAGGGGGGGGGAGGGGGGGAGGAGGCGGGGGGGGGGGGGGGGGGGGGGGGTTGGTGCTTGGCCTTTACTAGTTTCTCAGCAATGAGCTGCTGCAGGCCACAGTAGTCAGGGCCTGAAAAAGGGCGATTGGGCCCAGTCGGGCCCCGCGTTTGAAAGGGCCCCGCGCTGCCATCAAAATGGACAATTGATTTTCAAAATTGTGAGGTGTTGTTAACAATTCCAGTAAGGGTTGCTTCAGGAGAGAGATGATTATTCAGGCTCAAACCACCGAAAAAACTATGTGGTCATAGTTTTTTATCAACAATAAATCAGTATATACTAATTAATTTAACAATCATGTTGACTGAACGTGAAGACACAAGGAAAATAGATTTCAAAACCGTTTTATAAGCATTTGCAGAACAAAAATTGAGAAACATGTAAATTGATGTGCCTATATTCGGTGATGTAAATTTAAAAGGCATTTTCAGCAGTTTCATAATATCTTGGGGACACAAACGTAAAGTAAAGTTAGCACAAAATGAGTGCAAAAAAGAAAAAAAGAGGACAAAACCGTAAGCTCAAAATGAACAAATTGGACCATCAAATGATACAAGATCAAGAGGACGGCCTGAGAAACGTAAATGTACGACGGGTGATAATGAACAACCTAGACCAGTGGTTCTCAAACATATTTAGACACTATACCCCTTTTTACCCACAATACATTTTAGGCACCCCTTCTCTGTTACCGGTACTAAGTAAACTATAGCTAGAATATAAATAAAATTATCAGTTCTAGACTTCAAGGGTTGTTTTGTTTTGTTTTTGTTGGCCGGGCGTGCACCGCCTAAAAATTGTTGCGTACCCCGAGGGGGTACGCGTACCACAGTTTGAGAACTTTGACCTAGGCCATCAAAAGTGACATGACCAATCAAAGCAACTAAGGCAGAAGTCCCTGAACAAATGTCCGAAGCAATGATCAACGAAAATAAAATAAAAGAGATATGTAGTTAAAATATTAGCGAAACCGACAATTAGAACAAGTCGAAAACGAAATTGAAAAAATATAGAAATATTCAGTTAAAAGATAAGTGGCAGCGAGAATCACAACGACTCAAAAACGAAAGTGAAGAAAAAACATGCGGTTACAAGACATGCGATAATAAGGATCAGAAAGAATCAAAACGAAAATGAAGAACAGAGAAATGCTTGGTTAGAAGATATACGACCGCAAGAACAAAGAAGTATGCAGTTA
Organism: Artemia sinica; assembly: GCA_027921565.1. Taxonomy (NCBI): domain Eukaryota; kingdom Metazoa; phylum Arthropoda; class Branchiopoda; order Anostraca; family Artemiidae; genus Artemia; species Artemia sinica. The sequence goes on from CM051265.1 coordinate 37,051,667, forward strand.
GTTGATAATCAACAGCGATAATTACAAGCAACAGCAGGAACCAGAACTTGCCAAGGATGAAAGTGAAGAACAAAGAATTGTGGGGTTGGCAGACACGCTAAAGCAAGTATCAAGAGTGTCAAAAATGACAGTGAGGAACAAAGAACTGTGCTGTTAAAGGACAGCGAGAATCAGAACGAGTCAAAAATGAAGAAAGTGCAGAAGAAAAAAAAGGTAGTGGTGTTCAGAATGGTAGACACTCGAGAACAAACCGGTTTTTATCTGTCTGTATTAAGAGACAATTAGCTTACGCTCTGTGGAAAACAAGTGACGGGTGACAGAATACATTGAACTTATATAATTTGGGCTATATATTTGCACTTTAGCTTCGATGCCAACAAATTGTGGCATAAAACCCAGTAAAACCTACAAAGATGGCGTAAACTACGCAAGTGTTATTTACAAGTCATTGGGACCCTTCAACTCTGTAAGTATTCACTGTGGAGTCCTCCATTATCCCACAGGAAAAGTAGCGAACAAGGATGATTTACTGGGGGCTGCTGCCTGCTTGGTCAAATTGCATTCCTGCATCAACAATTTCCAAATTAATTGGTTTGGCCTGTTATAGGACATCACTTGCTCTCTAAAGAGTTCAACACTCTTTAGCCCTGGGTATCGCGCTATTCGTTTGCTCATAATTTTGAATGGATTTTGACTCTCTAAGATTTGTACTAAACTTTTAATATACGTGGGTTATTGAGATACTATTTATGAGTTTTTATGATTTTTTTATGCTTCTTTTTTTCACAAGCAAAGCTCAGTCTCCTAGTGCTACATGATAAAACTGATAACAATAGAAAAAGAGAATGGGCTGGTACCGCTTATACGTGCACACAGAATTTCTAAATTGTGAGAAAAATATTCATATTTTGTTTAAATTCAATTTATTCTAATCTCAGCAGACATTTCACATAGCATGCTGATGCAGAGATAAATGTCCCACAAGTAGCGTTGACGTTGTGTGAAATGCGACTAATTTCATTCATAATTCTTAGCACATTCATGTGCTAAGAAGGCAGCATAGTTTTGTACATAGAGGCTGTCCTACATTTGTGAATTAGTATGCGAATCTAAAACATAAAAAATAGGACGTTATCAGCGCTTATTAGACATTTCAGTGACAAATAAGAGAATCGGAGTTTCCATTAAATGCTGGAAATAAAAATTAAAAACAAATAAATAGTTCCTGGAACGGATCTCCCTCTACCAAATTCCATGACCAAACTACAACTGATTTGACCTATCTAATTATAGTACGAATATCATTATAAAAAGCACTAAGTCTTATTTTCTTTTTCAATGATTTCTTTTTCATTCAGGAAATTGTATTCACTATATATCTCTACCTTCCTATTCTTCAATGATTCCATTTCTGTCTTATTTGCAGGGTAGAGGTTATATCCGTTTCCACTTATGAAAGTTTTAAAACAAGAGAATCTAATCTTGAACTGATAGATTTTAGGAAGTATAGTATAAGCACCTGAAATATCATGGAAAAAAATTGACCTGAGCAACCGTGGCAAAGCAGGAAACTCAGAATATTTTTCAGTTAACTAGGCTCACATTTTTACCTGATACGGTTTCAAAGGCAGTATATTTGGAAAAATATTAATTTGGAACATATTATGAAGTGTAATGAACCACTATTTTTCTGCTTTTCCTTAAGCTAAAAACGAGCATGGATTATTTGAAAAAAAAGTATCTGCTCAAAGTAAAGAGCAAATTTTACACTTAAAACGAGCAACAGTTTTAAAGCTACATAATAAATTGTAGTTTTTTAAAATTATTGGGGGGCCCTTTGCACCCCCCTCAACGACGCCACTGTGTGCAATGTTTTGGGAACGGGATCGGATTAAAAATTAGGGAGGACTGGGGGGGCTACGTGGACCTTAAATTTTGACTTGGTTAGATCTTTTTTCTCTTTCCTTCCTTCTATCACTATCCGTTCATTGCTCCTTCTCTTCCTCTCCACCCCTTGCTCTCTCTTCTAGTATAGTATGCAGTGCTGGAACGTGGTATTTATTGGATATTCACAATTACTTTTTCCTTTAGCGTTTACCATGCAAGGTGATATTCCTGAATATGATATTGATTCATCTGATGAAGAATGGTTATCTCAACAGGAAGGAAAATTAAAAATAACACCATTGCAGGTATCTTTGTTTTCGTTCCGTTGTATCTTTTCATATGTGTAAGGTATATATGCTCATTGGTGAAGAAAAATTACCCCAAAAAACTGCATATTAATATATGTTGAAATGTTAATGCTTTGGGAAAGTTTTTTTGAGTGTTCGTCTTGATGGAAAGGGCCTCTGGTTGCTCCATTATGTCAAGAATTCATTTGTGCTACTACTACCACTAACAACTCACTGCAACACCAAGCGCATCCTCAAAATGTTCTGCTCATCTCTTTAACTCTTCTTGTCATTAATTGTGTCCCTGTTCCTATCTTTAACTGGTATAAGTCCAGATTAATTATTCTCTCTCAGTTTATTAACATTCCAGTCCAATATTTTACTATTATGCCGTCTTGCTGCATCTTCCAGGTTCCCACTAATTTTATCTATGGCCTCCACTTCACACCTCCTTTGCAACAGTCTGTATCCATTTCTGTTTTCTTTTCCTACACAAAATTTACCTAGACTAGGATAATATCTATAATATTTCTACCGGTCTGGGCGTTAAAATTTCATAATAAAAACCACTATCTCTACCTGGAACCCTGTCTGTTTGTTCTTGTAGCTAACTAAAATTTATCGGAGTAATCATAAAATGAACCATTAACATTCTACTATTAATACCTTCTCAACCCAAATAGGACTTAGTAACTTCCTTATTCATCATAAGCCCTACTCCATGTCTATGTACCCATTCCTTCCTGCCTGAGTAAAAAAAATTCTATATCCCCTAATTTCCTGAGCAAGGGAGACCGCAGGCAGCCTGTGTTCTCATAATGATTTGGACTTTTTTTTTTTTTTTTTTTTTTTTATGTATACTCTTCAGTACCTAAATGTTAGAAAAATAATTGTTTCTAGCCCCACACACTGTACAAGGGCTGCTTTTTATTTATTAAATAAAAAACAGGTTTTTTTTTAACTGAAAGTAAGGAGCGACATTAAAACTTTAAAACGAACAGAAATTATTCCGTATATGAAAGGGATGCCCCCTCCTCAACGCCTTCCTCTTTACGCTAAAGTTTTTTATTTATTTTAAAAAAATGAAGTTGTGTGACAGCCAAACTTTAGCGTAAAGAGCGAGGCGTTGGGGAGGGGACAGCCCCTTTCATATACGGAATAATTTCTGTTCGTTTGAAGTTTTAATGTCGCTCCTTACTTTCAGTTAAAAAAAACTTATTTTTTTTTATTTAATTTCTGAACGTTTTTTGAGTTGATGCAGCTTTTATTTTGGCTCACCGTACATGAATAATTTAAACAAAATTCGCATATTAATTTTACTTGTTTTTTGGCTAAATGGCTTTCTCGAGATTTTGTTCTCACGTAATTTACGAATTAACTTACGTAACGAACTTCTATATTCGTATATTTTTATTGCGTATATTAGGGGATTCGCCCCCTAGTCAATACCTTGCTCTTTACGCTAAGTTCAAATTTGTTCCAATTCTTTAAGAATGACTCCTTAATCACAAAGGCCGTTAATTAGAATAAATAGCTCTGATGAAAGTACAAAACAAATTTGCGTCAAGAAAAGAGCGAGGTAATGAGTAGGGGCGAACGCAATCATATACGTTCTGGGAAACGGTACAGTGAAAACGTCTCTATACTTCCCAATAACCAATACTATATGTAAACATTGGGCAAAGTTCATAACTTGCGGGCATTCCCCCGGGGACTATGGGGATTAATCATAAAAAATTATAAAACTTCTTTTTTTTTAATTTAATTTCTGATCGTTTTTTGAATAATGCTAGGAAATCCGGCACCCCTTCATGAAAAATTCCCTTTTCCAATGAAAAATTCCTTCATGGAAAGATCCTCCCATTCCCCAGCCCCACCCCCATCAGAAAAATCCCCCCTGAAAATGTCTGTATACTTCGCAGTAACCTATACTATATGTAAAAAAATCGGCAAAGTTTGAAACTTGTAGCCCTTCCCCTGGGGACTGTGGGGGATTAAGTTATCCCTAGAGACATTTTTTTAGATTTTTCGACTATGCTGAACAAAATGGCTATCTCAAAATTTTTGATCAAGTAACTTTGGGAAAAGAATGAGCGTGGGAGGGGCCTAGCTGCCCTCCAATTTTTTGGTCACTTAAAAGAGCACTAGAACTTTAAATTTCCGTTTGAATGAGCCCTCTCACGGTATCCTATGACCACTGGGTCGATACGATCACCCCTGAGGAAAAGAAAAAAACAAATAAACATGCATCCATGATCTTTCTTCTGGCAAAAAAAAATGCAAAATTCCACATTTTTGCAGATAGGAGCTTGAAACTTCTATAGTTGGGTTCTCTGATACGCTGAATCTGATAGTGTGATTTTCGTTTAAGTTCTATGACTTTTAGGGGGTGTTTCTTCCTTTTTTTGCAAATAAGGCAAATTTTCTCAGGTGCTTAGCCTTTGATGGGTTAGACTAAAACTTAATTAAACTTATATATTTGAAATCAGCAAACAAAACTGATTCTTTTGATGTATCTATTAGTATCAAAATTCGTTTTTTTTTTTAGTTTTGGTTACTATTGAGCCGGGTCGCTCCTTACTTACAGTTCGTTACCATGAACTGTTTGATGGTTCATTTCATTGTTTGTTTAGAAACTTTTTTTAGTGTTGCACCATTAAAAATACTTTTTCAACAATAGATAGGTTGTGTTAATTCTGTTTCAGCCCAAGGACAAATGGTGATACTAAAATTCTGATTCATGTGGTTGAGATTTTTCCTTAAATGTTTTTAAAATCCCTGCACCCAAAACAAGGATGTAATCATTCAAGAGAGCTAGACTTCAGTTCTTAATCTTTTCACAGGAATGGTTTTAGTTCAGAAGTTCGAACCTAAAACATATTTTTAAATTAAAAGTGCCTAGCTGTGTAACATGGCTGTATTTTTTTTAATTTTACACTACATTTTGTTCACTTTTTTTTGGTTCAAGGCACTGAAAAGTCGTTTTCGAGTATATGGCTTAGGAAAATAAATGTGACAGTTTCTTATTCTTTATCAAAAAGGGTATGACTGTACATTTTTGCTTTGGGTAAGATGATATAGCAAGAGAGAAGTTGAAATTATTTGAAGTTGATCTAAACCATAGCAAAATTTCAGTCAATGAGTTCTTGATATATTTTGCTTGCATGTTTATTTGTTTTCTTATAATTAATTGTGTAATAGGCATTCAAAACCGAAATTACTATACTCCTTTTTTCTAGATTTTAGTATTAAAATGCTTGACTTCCTTCAGAACCATTCAGAACCCTAAAGGGATCGTAAAGGATTTCCCTAAAACTATGGATCAGTGCCCAAATTGACTAAAAACATTTCAGCCATTGATTACTGAATACTTTTTTTGCCAATCAATATTTTGTGCCTGTTGTTTGGGTTAGCTTGGCACTCATAAAAGACCAAAAATATGCTACAGCAGAACTCACTTTTGTTGGATCTTATTTTTTGTTTTAATTTTTTAATGGGTATTGCTGTTGATTGATTTTAATATTAGGATTTCTGAGTTGGGTGCTGTATACTTAAAATATCATTCTAGTCTTTTTGATGATCTGGAGCAGTGCAAGTGTTCAGTTTGGTCAAGAACATCACCAGCTGTTTTTTTTTTTTTTTTTTTTTTTTTTTTTTTTTTTTTTTTTTTTTTTTTTTTTTTTTAGCTCTGCATGGCTTGTGAGCAGCTTTGCTCAGTAAACCTTTTGTTAATATTAGCTAAATGGCGCATAGCTCTCATGTCATATTTTTAGGGGAAAATGCCCTGGTTTGTTTTTATTGGTAATGGATTTTTATGGTTTTTTTTCCTTGAAAATCGAAGTTTTAATGGCACATTGAGTAAAAAGCTCCAAGTCATAAAGATGCAAAGTTTATTATTTTTTTGCTTAACATTTTTGCTTATAAAAATCAGTGACTCAACACCACAATTATAGTTGAAAGGGGTAATTTTATATTTGAAACTTCCAATGTAGTAGGCTAGTTCATAATATCAGGTAGAACGTGTTGACTCTCAAGAAACTCCTGGAAATGCTGTTGGCACCCTTCTGAGGCTTCTCTATTACAGAAACATTTGGGGGGGGGGGGGGCTATTTGTCAACAATATACAGATATAACGGAATAAAGGTTCAGACCTGCTATAAAACAATTCGTATTAGTGCAATTTATATTTTTCATATTTTCCACGTTTTGATTACATTATGAAACACAAAAATTTTAAATCTGCTATAGTTTCTTTTTCTATTTTGATTCTTCTCTGTACCATGGAATAATCTGGCTGACATCATCTCTGAAAGCACTTGTTTATCCTTAGTCCCAAAATTGAGGAACATTATCACATCTAAGGTGCATAATTATCACATTTGTATTTATAAATGAAAAAAACACTTTCAAAAAAAGTGTTCATTTATATTGAAAAAACACTTCAAAATCCCTCCTCTTTTTTTGCTTTGCAACAACGTGTACAGATAGAATTTAAGTCAAAATTCACTACCTTTTTTTATAGTTTGAAGACATCATAGACAAATTTGAAAGATCCTGTGGCACAACTGCAATTACATTAATGATGCTAAGTCAATTCTTAAGGGAGTAGACGTCAGCATTGTCACTGCTGTCTATGATTATTGGCTGCAAAAAGGATAACAACTGTAAATACATTCCCCTTTCTTTTTTTCTATCCTTAAATAGCAGCTAGATTATTGAAAATAGAGACTAAATGCTTTAATATTTGATCAACAGAATTTATTCTAGTCTCTGCTTTGTTGTAGTTTTGAATTTTTGTTTCTTTTCTTATCTCTCTTTTTTTAGGCCTGAAGAGTAACTTTTTTTTCTGTCCTTAAATAACAATTAGATTATTAAAAGAGACTAAATGCTTTATCATTTATTCAACAGCATTTATTATAGTCTATGCTTTGTGTAGTTTTGACTTTCTTTTCTTATCTCTCTTTTTTTTAGGCCTGAAGAGTAACTTTGTCAAAAGTCACTGGTTTTTTTTTGTGTCCTTAAAATAAGAATTAGATTATTAAAAGAGACTAAATGCTTTATTATTTATTCAACAGCATTTATTATGATCTATGCTTTGTGTAGTTTTGACTTTTTTGTTTCTTTTCTTATCTCTCTTTTTTTAGGCCTAAAGAGTAACTTTTTCTGTCCTTAAATAACAATTAGATTATTAAAGAGACTAATGCTTTATTATTTATTCAACAGCATTTATTATAGACTATGCTTTGTGTAGTTTTCACTTTTTGTTTCTTTTGTTATCTCTCTTTTTTTTAGGCCTGAAGGGTAACTTTGTCATCAAACTCACTTTTTTTTCTGTCCTTAAATAACAATTAGATTATTAAAAGAGAATAAATGCTTTATTATTTATTCAACAGCATTTATTATAATCTATGCTTTGTGTAGTTTTCACTTTTTGTTTCTTTTCTTGTCTCTCTTTTTTTTAGACCTGAAGAGTAACTTTGTTATCAACCTCAAACTGTTTTTTTCTATTCTTAAATAGCAGCTATATTATTCAAAATAGAGACTAAATGCTTTAATATTTGATCAACAAATATTTGTAGTCTATGCTTTGTGTAGTTTTGAGTTTTTGTTTCTTTTCTTATCTCTTTTTTTTAGGCCTGAAGGGTAACTTTGTCATCAAACTCACTTTTTTTTTCTGTCCTTAAATAACAATTAGATTATTAAAAGAGACTAAATGCTTTATTATTTATTCAACAGCATTTATTATAATCTATGCTTTGTGTAGTTTTGACTTTTTGTTTCTTTTCTTATCTCTCTTTTTTTTAGGCCTAAAGAGTAAACTTTGTCATCAAAGTCACTGTTTTTTTTGTCCTATATAACAATTAGATTATTAAAAGAGAATAAATGCTTTATTATTTATTCAACAGCATTTATTATGATCTATGCTTTGTGTAGTTTTGACTTTTTTGTTTCTTTTCTTATCTCTCTTTTTTTAGGCCTAAAGAGTAACTTTTTCTGTCCTTAAATAACAATTAGATTATTAAAAGAGACTAAATGCTTTATTATTTATTCAACAGCATTTATTATAGACTATGCTTTGTGTAGTTTTCACTTTTTGTTTCTTTTGTTATCTCTCTTTTTTTTAGGCCTGAAGGGTAACTTTGTCATCAACTCACTTTTTTTTTCTGTCCTTAAATAACAATTAGATTATTAAAAGAGAATAAATGCTTTATTATTTATTCAACAGCATTTATTATAATCTATGCTTTGTGTAGTTTTCACTTTTTGTTTCTTTTCTTGTCTCTCTTTTTTTAGACCTGAAGAGTAACTTGTTATCAACCTCAAACTGTTTTTTCTATTCTTAAATAGCAGCTATATTATTCAAAATAGAGACTAAATGCTTTATATTTGATCAACAATATTTTGTAGTCTATGCTTTGTGTAGTTTTGAGTTTTTGTTTCTTTTCTTATCTCTTTTTTAGGCCTGAAGGGTAAACTTTGTCATCAAACTCACTTTTTTTTTGTGTCCTTCAATAACAATTAGATTATTAAAAGAGACTAAATGCTTTATTATTTATTCAACAGCATTTATTATAATCTATGCTTTGTGTAGTTTTGACTTTTTGTTTCTTTTCTTATCTCTCTTTTTTTAGGCCTAAAGAGTAACTTTGTCATCAAAGTCACTGTTTTTTTTTGTCCTTAAATAACAATTAGATTATTAAAAGAGAATAAATGCTTTATTATTTATTCAACAGCATTTATTATAGTCTATGCTTTGTGTAGTTTTGACTTTTTGTTTCTTTTCTTATCTCTCTTTTTTTTAGCCTGAAGAGTAACTTTGTCATCAAAGTCACTGTTTTTTTTTTGTGTCCTTAAATAAGAATTAGATTATTAAAAGAGACTAAATGCTTTATTATTTATTCAACAGCATTTATTATGATCTATGCTTTGTGTAGTTTTTGACTTTTTTGTTTCTTTTCTTATCTCTCTTTTTTTTAGGCCTAAAGAGTAACTTTGTCATCAAACTCATTTTTTTTTTAGTTTTCTGTCCTTAAATACGTCCTAATTAACAATAATGCTATGCTTACTATTTATTCAACAGCATTATTATAGTCTATGCTTTGTGTAGTTTTGACTTTTTGTTTCTTTTCTTATCTCTCTTTTTTTTTAGGCCCGAAGAGAGTAACTTTGTCATCAAACTCACCTTTTTTTTTTCTGTCCTTAAATAACAATTAGATTATTAAAAGAGACTAAATGCTTTATTATTTATTCAACAGCATTTATTATAATCTATGCTTTGTGTAGTTTTGACTTTTTGTTTCTTTTCTTGTCTCTCTTTTTTTTAGACCTGAAGAGTAACTTTGTTATCAACCTCAAACTGTTTTTTCTATCCTTAAATAGCAGCTATATTATTCAAAATAGAGACTAAATGCTTTAATATTTGATCAACAATATTTTGTAGTCTATGCTTTGTGTAGTTTTCACTTTTTGTTTCTTTCTTGTCTCTCTTTTTTTTAGGCCTGAAGGGTAACTTTGTCATCAAACTCACTTTTTTTTCTATCCTTAAATAGCACAATTATTATACAAAAGAGAGACTAAATGCTTTATTATTTATTCAACAATATTTATTATAATCTATGCTTTGTGTAGTTTTCACTTTTTGTTTCTTTTCTTCTCTCTTTTTTTTAGGCCTGAAGGGTAACTTTGTATCAACCTCAAACTTTTTTTCTGTCCTTAAATAACAATTAGATTATTAAAAGAGACTAAATGCTTTATATTTATTCAAAGCATTTATTATAATCTATGCTTTGTGTAGTTTTGACTTTTTGTTTCTTTTCTTTTCTTTCTCTCTTTTTTTAGACCTGAAGAGTAACTTTGTCATCAAACTCAAACTTTTTTCTATCCTTAAATAGCAGCTAATATTATACAAAAAGAGACTAAATGCTTTAATATTTATCAACAGCAATTTTTGTAGTCTATGCTTTGTGTAGTTTTGACTTTTTGTTTCTTTTCTTATTCTCTTTTTTTTAGGCCTGAAGGGTAACTTTGTCATCAAACTCACTTTTTTTTTCTGTCCTTAAATAACAATTAGATTATTAAAAGAGACTAAATGCTTTATTATTTATCTCAACAGCATTTATTATAGACTATGCTTTGTGTAGTTTTCACTTTTTGTTTCTTGTTCTTATCTCTCTTTATTTAGGCCTGAAAGGGTAACTTGTCATCAAACTCACTTTTTTTTCTGTCCTTAAATAACAATTAATTATTAAAAGAGACTAAATGCTTTATTATTTATTCAACAGCATTTATTATAATCTATGCTTTGTGTAGTTTTGACTTTTTGTTTCTTTTCTTGTCTCTTTTTTTTTAGACCTGAAGAGTAACTTTGTTATCAACCTCAAACTGTTTTTTCTATCCTTAAATAGCAGCTATATTATTCAAAATAGAGACTAAATGCTTTAATATTTGATCAACAATATTTTGTAGTCTATGCTTTGTGTAGTTTTGACTTTTTGTTTCTTTTCTTATCTCTCTTTTTTTAGGCCTGAAGAGTAAACTTTGTCATCAAACTCACTTTTTTTTTTTTCTGTCCTTAAATAACAATTAAATTATTAAAGAGAATAAATGCTTTATTATTTATTCACAGCATTTATTGTAATCTATGCTTTGTGTAGTTTTGACTTTTGTTTCTTTTCTTGTCTCTTTTTTTTAGACCTGAAGAGTAACTTTGTTATCAACCTCAAACTGTTTTTTTCTATCCTTAAATAGCAGCTATATTATTCAAAATAGAGACTAAATGCTTTAATATTTGATCAACAATATTTTGTAGTCTATGCTTTGTGTAGTTTTGACTTTTTTTGTTTCTTTTCTATCTCTTTTTTTTTAGGCCTGAAGGGTAACTTTGTCATCAAACTCACTTTTTTTTCTGTCCTTAAATAACAATTAGATTATTAAAAGAGAGACTAAATGCTTTATTATTTATTCAACAGCATTTATTAAAATCTATGCTTTGTGTAGTTTTGACTTTTTGTTTCTTTTCTTGTCTCTCTTTTTTTTTAGACCTGAAGAGTAACTTTGTTATCAACCTCAAACTGTTTTTTTATCCTTAAATAGCAGCTATATTATTCAAAATAGAGACTAAATGCTTTAATATTTGATCAACAATATTTTGTAGTCTATGCTTTGTGTAGTTTTGACTTTTTGTTTCTTTCTTATCTCTTTTTTTTAGGCCTGAAGGGTAACTTTGTCATCAAACTCACTTTTTTTTCTGTCCTTAAATAACAATTAGATTATTAAAAGAGAATAAATGCTTTATTATTTATTCAACAGCATTTATTATAATCTATGCTTTGTGTAGTTTTCACTTTTTGTTTCTTTTCTTGTCTCTCTTTTTTTTAGACCTGAAGAGTAACTTTGTTATCAACCTCAAACTTTTTTTTCTATTCCTTAAATAGCAGCTATATTATTCAAAATAGAGACTAAATGCTTTAATATTTGATCAACAATATTTTGTAGTCTATGCTTTGTGTAGTTTTGAGTTTTTGTTTCTTTTCTTATCTCTTTTTTTTAGGCCTGAAGGGTAACTTTGTCATCAAACTCACTTTTTTTTGTGTCCTTCAATAACAATTAGATTATTAAAAGAGACTAAATGCTTTATTTTTATTCAACAGCATTTATTATAATCTATGCTTTGTGTAGTTTTGACTTTTTTGTTCTTTTCTTATCTCTCTTTTTTTTAGGCCTAAAGAGTAACTTTGTCATCAAAGTCACTTTTTTTTCTGTCCTTAAATAACAATTAGATTATTAAAAGAGACTAAATGCTTTATTATTTATTCAACAGCATTTATTATAATCTATGCTTTGTGTAGTTTTGACTTTTTGTTTCTTTTCTTATCTCTCTTTTTTTTAGACCCTGAAGAGTAACTTTGTTAAAACCTCACTGTTTTTTTTCTATCCTTAAATAGCAGCTATATTATTAAAAGAGACTAAATGCTTTAATATTTGATTCAACAATTTTTGTAGTCTATGCTTTGTGTAGTTTTGACTTTTTGTTTCTTTTCTTATCTCTCTTTTTTTAGGCCTAAAGAGTAACTTTGTCATCAAACTCATTTTTTTTTTATGTTTTCTAACTTAATTATTAAAAGAATTAATGCTTTATTATTTATTCAACAGCATTTATTTAATCTATGCTTTGTGTAGTTTGACTTTTTGTTTCTTTTCTTATCTCTCTTTTTTTTTTAGGCCTGAAGAGTAACTTTGTTCATCAACCTCAAACTGTTTTTTCTATCCTTAAATAAGCAGCTAGATTATTCAAAATAGAGACTAAATGCTTTAATATTTATGAATCAACAATATTTTTGTAGTCTATGCTTTGTGTAGTTTTGACTTTTTGTTTCTTTTCTTATCTCTCTTTTTTTAGGCCTGAAGGGTAACTTTGTTATCAAACTCAAACTTTTTTTTCTGTCCTTAAATAACAATTAGATTATTAAAATAGAGACTAAATGCTTTATTATTTATTCAACAGCATTTTTATAGTCTATGCTTTGTGTAGTTTTCGACTTTTTTTTTGTTTCTTTTCTTGTCTCTCTTTTTTTTTAGACCTGAAGAGTAACTTTGTTATCAACCTCAAACTGTTTTTTTTTTCTATCCTTAAATAGCAGCTATATTATTCAAAATAGAGACTAAATGCTTTAATATTTGATCAACAATATTTTTTGTAGTCTATGCTTTGTGTAGTTTTGACTTTTTTTGTTTCTTTTCTTATCTCTTTTTTTTAGGCCTGAAGGGTAAGTGTCATCAAACTCACTTTTTTTTCTGTAAATCAAAATTATTAAAGAGACTAAATGCTTTATTTTATTCAACTGCATTTATTATAATCTATGCTTTTGTATAACTTTTAGTTTCTTTTTATTAAAGAGACTGAAGATAACTTTTTATCAACCTCAAACTGTTTTTTATTCCTTAAATAGCAGCTATATTATACAAAATAGAGACTAAATGCTTTTAATATTGATCAACAATATTTTGTAGTCTTTGCTTTTGTAGTTTTGACTTTTTGTTTTTTTTCTTTCTTATCTCTTTTTTTTAGGCCTGAAGGGTAACTTGTCATCAAACTCACTTTTTTCTGTCCTTAAATAACAATTAGATTATTAAAAGAGACTAAATGCTTTATTATTTATTCAACAGCATTTATTATAATCTATGCTTTGTGTAGTTTTCACTTTTTGTTTCTTTTGTTTCTCTCTTTTTTTTAGGCCTGAAGAGTAACTTTGTTCATCAAACTCAAACTTTTTTTTCTGTCCTTAAATAACAATTAATTATTCAAAAAAGAGACTAAATGCTTTATTATTTTATTCAAAGCATTTATTATAGGTCTATGCTTTGTGTAGTTTTGACTTTTTGTTTCTTTTCTTATCTTTTTTTTTTAGACCTGAAGAGTAACTTTGTCATCAACCTCAAACTGTTTTTTCTGTCCTTAAATAGCAGCTATATTATTCAAAATAGAGACTAAATGCTTTAATATTTGATCAACAGCAATATTTTGTATAGTCTATGCTTTGTGTAGTTTTTTTTTTGACTTTTTGTTTCTTTTGTTATCTCTCTTTTTTTTAGGCCTGAAGAGTAACTTTGTCATCAAACTCACTTTTTTTTCTGTCCTTAAATAACAATTAAATTATTAAAAGAGAATAAATGCTTTATTATTTATTCAACAGCATTTATTATAATCTATGCTTTGTGTAGTTTTGACTTTTTGTTTCTTTTCTTGTCTCTTTTTTTTAGACCTGAAGAGTAACTTTGTTATCAACCTCAAACTGTTTTTTCTATCCTTAAATAGCAGCTATATTATTCAAAATAGAGACTAAATGCTTTAATATTTGATCAACAATATTTTGTAGTCTATGCTTTGTGTAGTTTTGACTTTTTGTTTCTTTTCTTATCTCTCTTTTTTAGGCCTGAAGGGTAACTTTGTCATCAAACTCACTTTTTTTTTTCTGTCCTTAAATAACAATTAGATTATTAAAAGAGACTAAATGCTTTATTATTTATTCAACAGCATTTATTAAAATCTATGCTTTGTGTAGTTTTGACTTTTTGTTTCTTTTCTTGTCTCTCTTTTTTTTAGACCTGAAGAGTAACTTTGTTATCAACCTCAAACTGTTTTTTCTATCCTTAAATAGCAGCAGCTATATTATTCAAAATAGAGACTAAATGCTTTAATATTTGATCAACAATATTTTGTAGTCTATGCTTTGTGTAGTTTTGACTTTTTGTTTCTTTTCTTATCTCTTTTTTTTAGGCCTGAAGGGTAACTTTGTCATCAAACTCACTTTTTTTTCTGTCCTTAAATAACAATTAGATATTAAAAGAGACTAAATGCTTTATTATTTATTCAACAGCATTTATTATAGCTATGCTTTGTGTAGTTTTCACTTTTTGTTTTTTTGTTATCTCTCTTTTTTTATGCCTGAAGGGTAACTTTGTCACCAAACTCACTTTTTTTTTGTTGTTTTAAATAACAATTAGATTATAAAAGAGAATAAATGCTTTATATTTATTCAACAGTATTTATTAGGGTAATCTATGCTTTGTGTAGTTTTCGCTTTTTTTCTTTCTTGTCTCGCTTTTTTTTTTAGACTAGAAACTTTGTCTCAAAACTCAAATATCAACGTCAAACTTTTTTTTTCTATTCTTAAATAGCAGCTATATTATTCAAAATAGAGATACTTAAAATGCTTTAATATTGATCAAAACAATATTTTGTAGTCTATGCTTTGTGTAGTTTTGACTTTTGTTTCTTTTCTTATCTCTTTTTTTTAGGCCTGAAGGGTAACTTTGTCATCAAACTCACTTTTTTTTCTGTCCTTAAATAACAAATTAGATTATAAAAGAGACTAAATGCTTTATTATTTATTCAACAGCATTATTATAGACTAGCTTTGTGTAGTTTTCACTTTTTGTTTCTTTTGTTATCTCTTTTTTTTTAGGCCTGAAGGTAACTTTGTCATCAAAAACTCACTTTTTTTCTGTCCTTAAATAACAATTAGATTATTAAAAGAGAATAAATGCTTATTATTTATTCAACAGCATTTACGTTTAATCTATGCTTTGTGTAGTTTTCACTTTTGTTTCTTTTCTTTGTCTCTCTTTTTTTTAGACCTGAAGAGTAACTTTGTTTCAACCTCAAACTGTTTTTTCTATTCTTAAATATCATATATATTTTAAAAATAGACTAAATGATATTTATTGATCTTTAACCTATTCTAAATTGCTTTAATATTTGATCAACAATAGGTTGTAGTCTATGCTTTGTGTAGTTTTGACTTTTGTTTCTTTTCTTTATCTCTTTTTTTTAGGCCTGTAGGGTAACTTTGTCATCAAACTCACTTTTTTTTTTCTGTCCTTAAACAACAATTAGATTATTAAAGAGAATAAATGCTTTATATTT
Source organism: Artemia sinica (assembly GCA_027921565.1). NCBI lineage: Eukaryota > Metazoa > Arthropoda > Branchiopoda > Anostraca > Artemiidae > Artemia > Artemia sinica. The sequence goes on from CM051265.1 coordinate 37,067,267, forward strand.
ATTCAACAGTATTTATTATAATCTATGCTTTGTGTAGTTTTCACTTTTTGTTTCCTTTCTTGTCTCTCTTTTTTTTAGACCTGAAGAACTTTGTATCAACTCACTGTTTTTTTATTCTTAAATAGCAATTATATTATTCAAAAAGAGACTAAATGCTTTAATATTTATTCAAAATATTTTGTAGTCTATGCTTTGTGTAGTTTTTGACTTTTTGTTTCTTTTCTTATCTCTCTTTTTTTAGGCCTGAAAGGGTAACTTTGTCATCAACTCACTTTTTTTTCTGTCCTTAAATAACAATTAGATTATTAAAAGAGACTAAATGCTATTTATCAACAGCATTTATTCTATGCAGCACTATTTGTTTCTTTTAAGTCTTTGTTTATGCTTTGTGTAGTTTTCACTTTTTGTTTCTTTCTTGTCTCTTTTTTTAGACCTAAAAGTAACTTTGTTATCAACTCAAACTGTTTTTTCTATCCTTAAATAGCAGCTATATTATTCAAAATAGAGACTAAATGCTTTATATTTGAGTTCAAACAATATTTTGTAGTCTATGCTTTGTGTAGTTTTTCCCTTTTTGTTTTCTTTTCTTAGGTCTCTTTTTTTTTAGACCTGAAAAGTAACTTTGTCATCAAACTCACTTTTTTTCTGTCCTTAAATAACAATTAGATTATTAAAAAGAACTAAATGCTTTATTATTTATTCAACAGCATTTATATAATCTATGCTTTGTGTAGTTTTCACTTTGTTTCTTTTCAGTCTCTCTTTTTTTAGACCTGAAGAGTAACTTTGTATCAACCTCAAACTGTTTTTTCTATTCTTAAATGGCAGCTATATTATTCAAAAGGAGACTAAATGCTTTTATTGATCAAAAAAGTATCTACTTTGTAGTTTTGAGTCTCTTTTTTTTTGTTTGTTTTTTATATCTCTTTTTTTCTGAAGGGTAACTTGTCATCAAACTCACTTTTTTTTTCTGTCCTAAATAACAATTAGATTATTAAAGAGACTAAATGCTTTGTTATTTATTCAACAGCATTTATTATAGACTTTCTATGCTTTGTGTAGTTTTCACTTTTTGTTTGTTTTGTATCTCTCTTGTTTTTAGGCCTGAAGGGTAACTTTGTCATCAAACTCAAACTGTTTTTTTTCTGTCCTTAAATAACAATTAGATTATTAAAATAGAGACTAAATGCTTTAATATTTAGATTCAGGGAAATATTATTATAGTCTATGCTTTGTGTAGTTTTGACTTTTTGTTCTTTTCTTATCTCTTTTTTTTAGGCGTAAAGTAAAAACTTGGTCATTAAACTCACTTTTTTTTCTGTCCTCAAATAACAATTAGATTATTAAAAGAGACTAAATGCTTTATTATTTATTCAACAGCATTTATTAGTATCTATGCTTTGTGTAGTTTTCACTTTTTGTTTCTTTTCTTGTCTCTCGTTTTTTTAGACCTGAAGAGTAACTTTGTTATCAACTCACTTTTTTTTCTGTCCTCAAATAACAATTAGATTATTAAAAGAGCTAAATGCAAACTGCTTGCTTTTTTCTATCCTTCTTGTTAAATAGTTACTCAAACCTCAAAGCTATATTATTCAAAATAGAGACTAAATGCTTTAATATTGATCAACAATATTTTGAGTCTATGCTTTGTGTAAGTTTTGACTTTTTTTTTCTTTTCTTATCTCTCTTTTTTAGGCAGTAAAGAGTAACTTGGTCATCAAACTCACTTTTTTTTCTGTCCTTAAATAACAAATTAGATTTTAAAAGAGACTAAATGCTTTATTATTTATTCAACAGCATTTATATAATCTATGCTTTGTGTAGTTTTCACTTTTTGTTTCTTTTCTTGTCTCTCTTTTTTAGACCTGAAGAGTAACTTTGTTATCAAACTCAAACTGTTTTTTTCTATCCTTAAATAGCAGCTATATTATTCAAAATAGAGACTAAATGCTTTATATTATCAACAATTTATTGTAGTCTATGCTTTGTGTAGTTTTGACTTTTTGTTTCTTTTCTTATCTCTTTTTTTTAGGCCTGAAGGGTAACTTGTCATCAAACTCACTTTTTTTTTGTCCTTAAATAACAATAGTAGACTAAAGTTTTAAGAGAGAAATTATGCTTTATTATTTATTCCACAGCATTTATTATAGTCTATGCTTTGTGTAGTTTTGACTTTTTGTTTCTTTTCTTGTATTTTTTAGGCCTAAAGAGTAACTTGGTCATCAAACTCACTTTTTTTTTTTGTTAAATAACAATTAGATTTAAAAGAGACCAAGTTTTCATTACACCTTTGTTCACAGCATTTTTTATAGTCTATGCTTTGTGTAGTTTTGACTTTTTGTTTCTTTTCTTATCTCTCTTTTTTAGGCCTAAAGAGTAACTTGGTCATCAAACTCACTTTTTTTTCTGTCCTAAATAACAATTAGATTATTTAAAAGAGACTAAATGCTTTATTATTTATTCAACAGCATTTATTATAGTCTATGCTTTGTGTAGTTTTGACTTTTTGTTTCTTTTCTTATCTCTCTTTTTTTTAGGCCTAAAGAGTAACTTGGTCATCAAATCACTTTTTTTTGTTCCTTAAATAACAATTAGATATTAAAAGAGACTAAATGCTTTATATTTATTCAAAATTGAATTATGCTTTGTGTAGTTTTGACTTTTTGTTTCTTTTCTTATTCTGTTTTCTAGGCACTTTTGAAGAATCTAGCGCCTAACTTTGTCATCAAACTCACTAAGACTTTTTTTTCTGTCCTTAAATAACAATTAGATTATTAAAAGAGACTAAATGCTTTATTCATTATTTCAACAGCATTATTATAATCACTATGCTTTGTGTAGTTTTCACTTTTTGTTTCTTTTCTTGTCTCAATTTTTTTAGACCTGAAGAGAACTTTGTTATCAATGCTCAGGGTGTTTTTTCTATCCTTAAATAGCAGCTATATTATTCAAAATAGAGACTTAATGCTTTAATATTTGATCAACAATATTTTGTAGTCTATGCTTTGTGTAGTTGTTGACTTTTGTTTCTTTTCTTATCTCTCTTTTTTAGGCCTGAAAAGAGAAACTTGGTCATCCAAACTCACTTTTTTTTCTGTCCTTAAATAACAATTAGATTATTAAAAGACAACTAAATGCTTTATTATTTGTTCAACACTTTTATTATATTCTATGCTTTGTGTAGTTTTTGATTTTTGTTTATTTTCTTGTCTCTCTTGTTTTAGACCTGAGAGAAAAACTTGACATCATGCTCAAACTGTTTTTTTTTTCCCCGCTTGGTTTACAAAGTTACCAAGACTTTGGTCCGATTTCTGTTGTGTTAAATTACAAATTCGATGGAAACGTCCATAAATCCTGTTTTTTTTGTTGTTTTTTTTTTATCTGCAGAAGTCGATCTAGCAACTATGTTTATTATTATCGCTCATTTGTTCTTAGTTTTTCTTGAGGCCGATTGTTTCAACGTTATATTATTGTTTGACGGTTAATTTGTGAGATGAAAAGTTTTGTGCTCCCCTAGCAGCTCATGTTTTATTGCATCTTACATAATGCGAATCCGTTGGTTCTATTTTGATAATCAATCAAATGATAATTACCATTAACTTGATTGTCTAGATAAAGTAAGCAAACAAATCTATTGGTCATCCACCAAAAATAATTGTTATCATCAACATTAATGTGGGAGGATGCACCAAACTGATTCAAGGCTCAGGCCACAAAGTCCAATTACCTCCACCCAAAAATAATGCTAAGGCTAAAGATAATTACATTAGGGATTATTAGGGTCTAAGTCAAAATTCTGATGCCTTTTTATAGAAAAATAATACAATACTGACAAACATACTACCTTTGGATATAGTTACTCCAATTTGAGTCCACTCTTCAGTGGATTTTTTTTTTTTTACATCAGTTAGAATGGCACATTAGAAATATAAGGTTGTTTATAAAACAAAACAAAAAAAAAAACATGCCTTGACATTATTTAAATCATCTATTCTTTTGTAGACTAGGTATACCTAATCATCCAAGTATTGAGATGTCTATTTTGTTTTTAGCAACAATCTTTTATACCTCAAATTAAGACTGACAAAGGAGCTGGATCAAATAACAACCCCTATGTGGCATTCCGAAGGCGAGTGGAAAGAATGACTACCCGTCGAAATAGAAAAAATGATGAAGTGAGTGTTGTCTTTTTCAGTCCACTTAATCAGAGGCAACGCTATAGCGTCACCTATAGTAAAGACCATACGACTCTAATGTTTTATTATTATTACCTGATAAATCACTCCATTATTTTGTATGCTGTTCAATGAATTTAAACATATTATTTTTATGCTTAGGTTTCTAAAATAGTTTTATTGTATATTGAAAGTTACTGATATCACAGCTCCTGTAGGACTATGAAAAAGCGGTATAGATTAGTTTGTTGTTGTGGGGCTACACATGGACGCCCATATGGAGGGGCAGGGGGGGGGATCAAATAACAACCCCTATGTGGCATTCCGAAGGCGAGTTGATCACTGTAGGAAACTTCATGAATGACATGCAAACTGAATATATGAAGGGAAATGACTCTAGTTGGTATTTTTCAGTCCACTTAATCATAAGAAAGAGTTTATGTATTGATGATAAATAACATGTTTGTTTAATGCTGTTCTGAGGTTTTATACAGTGGCGTAATCAACCGTAATTAATGAATTCACGTTCAATTCCATTGCTTTACTTTTGAATCCAAATTCCTGATTGAAGGGAATGCTATTAAAAAATAGGTTATTAGGTCACAGTTTTCTAATTTTATTTGAAATATTGTGGTGATGGCAGTAAGATGGGATCTGTAAAAGGTTTTTATGACCATTTCAGAGCAATATGCATGGAACAACAAAAGGAAATGAATTAAGCAAGCGAGAAAGATCTCTATGGATTTTAATACAGTGGTTGCATTTGCTGGATTTCAGGGGTAGTCTTATAGTGCATTAAGATCTATGGATCTTCATGCAATAGTATCATTTTAGGGTCGAAGGGTGGTCAAAAAATGGAAAATATATCATTTTTTGTATAATATAATTGAAAAGTATCTATGATAATTTAATTTCTCCCTCCCCTCCACATTCGCTGGCAAATTTTCAAGCCTAATCAATCATTTTCGATACACCGTTTTGGAATCTTGACAGACCTCTGTCGACATGTTTTCACAACCTGTTTGAATTCATTAATCTGGTCAGATTTCAGCCTCCCCATGCAACGTGGCTCCGCAAATTAACTAAAAAGCATCTATATTGGGTTCCTTTTTTCGTATATTTATGATGGGGTTCAATACAGGTAGTGGTTTAGATATTGTTGACAATTTAGGTAGACCTAATTTAGTTTAGGTATGATTTTGTTATAGACCAAGTAATCTATCAAGGGGAAGTATTTTTGATGTCAAGGCCGACATCTATATTAAGTGGTTAAATAGCACCCCGCCTTCTATTTCATAATAACAGGCCTCGATTTTGGGGTTAGAGGTTGAAGCTGAAATAGTTTCATTTTTTGGTCAATATTTTTGAAAATATCATCTTTGATCAATCTTGGGAGCAAATGTAAGGGACAAGCCAGACTGAGTGAAAACTCTCTAGCCAATGAAACACTTAAACATACACTTAAACATAGATTATCTAGAATTTTTTAATATTACTATTCCTAAATTCGCGCGGCACCATGTATAATTAAATATCTGATTTGTTGCTAGTTTTTTTTTTTTTTATCAAGGTTTCATATAATTTTGAATCTTTTTTTGAAAGAGTGAACAGAGAAACTTTAGGGATAACGTCCAGAGGAAGATCATTCCAAATCGAAGTGCAACTTCGAATGAAGTTGCTCTTCAAATACTCTGTTCTCGGTGTACCAACCTCAAGATAGTTGAACCAAGCTCTACGCCTTTGTGTTTGTCTTGTTGCTGGACATGGGAGGGGTATGGGGGGGTCAATAAGAGAAAGCACAAGAAAAGGAGGTAAATTTATATACTAAAACTCAAATTTGCCCAATAAAGCAGTTTTTTCGGCTTCCCCGTCTATATCCAACCCGTGATTTGTATTCAGATTTTGGCATAGCTCCACTTGATCAAATCATACAAAACTAAACTTATCGCTTGCTTACTCTGCTTTCCACAATAATCTTCCACCTCAACTCCTAACCTATTATAATATTAATAATTCGGAAGCCCACTGTCTCCGTTCATCCAATAGAGCATTTAAAATTCCCTAAATGCGTTTCTAGTGCTGCCCAGTAATCTCCCATTTACAAATCTATTATTCAATGGACAAAATACCCTCCAGTGTTGAACTAGCCACAAGTTTCTTCAAGTTGTATAAAAATGTAACAAAAACTTGATAATATAATTTAATCTTTCCATTATTAACCAATTTGCTTTAATTACCCATGTTTTATTCTTCTATTTTTTTTTCAGTGTTACTTTAATTTTTTTCTTTTTTTTGGTCCTTAACAAGTTATCTTTTAGGATATTTTATTATTATTGATGTTTGTGTTATGTTTTTTCTCGAATTAAATTAAATTGAAAAAAAAAAAAAAAAAAAAAAACATCAACGCTACATCAAACCTTTCACAAGCAGACTGAACATAATCTTGGTGAACAACTGAGCCTCCTATTAGCCATATTCAAGATCTTTTAGAGTGGTGGCAAGAACGTTTTTGCAGCACCAGCCTTCAGTAGGTATCCATACTTGGCAAATGATTCTAATTCTAATCGAATTGCAATCTTGGCAATCATTCCAAAACATTCCATGTTTTGGAATGACACCATATGTCATGTTGTCATCGGCAATGTGGTGCAGAGGGCTCGCGAGGTTGTCTCCCATGTCATTTATGTAGAGAATGAAAGTGTAGGTCCGAACATGCTGCCCTGGGGTACGCCTGCCTTTAATAAAAACGAATACATTTTTTGTCGTGAATCTAAAGACTGATCTTAAAACATGAAACATGCGGAATCTGTCTTCACAGCATATTTAGGGTTTGGGGCGTGCATAAAATTTCAAGAAGATGGGCACCCCCTCGAAAAAAAGGCAATTCGCATGAAAATATAGACAATATTGGGAATACGGTAAAAATCTCGAGATTTTACGTTGGGTGGGGGGCATGAGCCCTTTGATTTCCCTGGGTACTCTTCCGGTTGAGGGGCTCTACTGTAAATCCTCTCCCCTTTTCTTTGTGCTTCAATTTAACTTACACGTTGCTGAAGAATGTGTTACTTTAGTTCTAAAAGCAAAATATTTTTAATTGGGAGGGGGGTGCCTCTCGCGCCAATAGAAATTTCCGTTTCCATTTAAGTAGCAAAAAAGAATGCAATGCACCGAAGTGCTCACTCCTCGGATGGAAAAAAAAACCCTTTTTACAATATCTGAAGAATGGAAGAACTTGGTGATGCTCATTTGCTTTGAGCAATATAATATTCAGTTTAAATATCTGAAAATCACATTTATTGCACTCGTATATGTCTTCGGTATAGAACAATAAAACTTAAGCGGGAAGAATTGGGGGAAGGGGGTGGTTGATTGGGGGTAATCCCCCACGTATACATGATAATTCCTGTTCGTTTTAAATTGTAACGTCATAATGTTTTTAAGAAGTTGTTTTTGTTTTTGATAAATCTATTCAGGATTTAAGAATTTCTGATAAAAGTATCTCTTTTGAGGAAGGTTTTTTTTTTAATTAAAGGAATAACTTTTTGTCTACTAATAGTAAAATAAGTTCTTAGAATAACATAAATACGTTCTTTTTTAAATTTACAGGTTAGCTATCAAAGAATTGTCAAGCTACGGAGGGACCTGGGCAGAGCTTTGGACTTGTTCGCCATGCTGAAAAAACGAGAAGAGGCCAAGAAGGATTATCTCAAGCTTGGAATTGATATCTTCGAAAGAAGGTAAGTGTTTTTGACGGTACCTTACCTACATGTGTAGATTATATGAATTATTCCCTCGTTACAAATCTAGCCGAGCGCTTACATTTGCATGTAGGACCCAAGACAAGCAAGAATTTAAACGCCCAAGTTACAGACGATTAAGAAAATACAGTTTAGAAGAAACGCTACTTTTCTCTTCTTTTTATAATAGTACACCTTTCAAAACGCACTATGAAGTGTGTTTTGATCAAGCTTTACAAAGTTTTGATCAAAAGGGCATCATCTCCCAAATTGTTCTCATCTTCTTTCAATATCTAATTGAAAGCAATATATTGAATATCATTCATTTTCCAAGAATCGCTGTTTGCTTCATAAACGCTCAAAAGACCACCCACACAGAAAAACAAGAGACGTATTTGTCTGACGGGAAAAACAAATGCTAGACCTTTAGAATCGATTGGCTTTGAAATAATGTAACATTTAGGTTTTTTTTATTAACACTTTTGACTACTTTATATGCAGAATGGCTAAGGCTTTTGGCTAAGGCCCTTCGTCGAAATCCACCACCCTTTTCCTTTTGAAAAATCCTCTCATTTTTCTTATCACAGTAAAACCAAAAATCACCAAGTTTCCCACTTTCAAAGGCAATCGATTCTGAGCCATTTGTTTTATTTTTCTGTCAAACAAATAAATCATTTGCTCCTCCAACTTGTCTCAGCCAATTATTTGCGTTTTTAATCTCCGTCAGCAATAAAATCCTGTATATTGACCACCACTTCAATATGAAGGCAGCTTGATCAGCATTTATTATCCGTCAGAACGTTCGCATAAAATGAATATAGGTGCAAACCAAAGATAGTCCATGTCTACGTCCTCAAAAGCCATAAAATAAAGAGGTGACAAATAAAATTTGATAAATAATTAAGATTTAAATGCAAAAAATTTGCCAGGTAAGTAGCCTGTGTTGCTGTGTCTAGGCTTGCGTAAATTGTCACACTTATAAATAGAAGGAAAAATGCTAGAAAAATTTGTTGTCGGTAGGAGTCTTCGGTAATTAGCTGACCCGTAGATAAGGATGATAAGGAAGATAAGGATGATTTTTCATAGATTTAATAATATATGTAAACTTTTCGGTCAAGACAAAAAAGTAATAAGTTGAATTAACATTTCAAAACACAGTACTCTTGACAGTAAACAAATATGTTGAAATATTCAACCACAAACTAGCACTGCATACTCGGCAACCATAGCAAATCCTGGCGTATAAAATAAATTTGTAACTCAACTGAAGACTTGATTTTTTTAAATATTACTTTTGTGTCGAAATAGTCTTTGTTTTCAAATATTTCCTCGCTTACTGATTTTGTTTTTTGTGGTAATGACAGCTCTATTACCATCTATTTGATAGCCTTATAGCAAAGGTTTTTTTTTTTGTAATGTATTATTGGGTTGCAGAGCAACACTGCTGCTTTTGCCATATTTTTTTTCTTGTTATCAGCTGTGTGTAGCTCCGAAGTATTGAGAGATGCAAACTCAAAATTCTTTCTGGGTTTAAGAATCGTGAAACATGACAGGAAAGCTCCAGTGTAGTTTGCAAAACTTCCATTAGTTTTCCAGAAAAAAACTTTTTTTGTGTCATGATATACTTGGTGTAAAAACAAAGCTATCCTAGCTGGGAAAGTAAGCTTTTCATAACAATTTTATGTCTTAATCTGGTCCGGCAGAAACATTTGTGCATCTTTGAGAACCGGAGAACAAAATTTCTTATCTCTTCTAGATTTCTTGGAAATAATTCGGGAAAATCTCGAATGCCAAGTAGCGATTTTTTGGGTTTACTAAAACCTTTTATTTGATGCCTATTGTATTTTAATAGAGTATTACTATGCAAGTATGACAAGTATAGCTTGAACTTTCTTATGTGTGGAATTGCTTCATTCACTTCAAAATAATTTCCAAAGTTTTGACGCGTCAAATTGTTTGGTATCCTAGAGGTAGCTTTTTTTCTAGAAACGGTAAGGAGTTGTTTTTCAATGTGGATAGATTCATCTTGGTCGTTTAACAATTGGAACGTGCAGATTTTCCAGAAATAAAATTCCTTCTGTTACCTCTTGTATTTGAAGTTTCGATTCTGCAAATTTCCTACATCTTGTTTAAGTAAAATACCCTAGCTTTGATGCTTAACTTCACAGAAATGAAATAACTTTGAATACTGATAGAAGCCCATAATATCTCTTCGATAACCTAAACAGAATTTCCGTATCACTCATAAATTTTTGGGAAACGATGCAGGAAATTCTGATTTAGAAAACAGAAGTTCTGATTTTTTAATTTTTTTCTAAATTCTCGGTTTTGATGGTTATTATAATTTGGACGTTTTAAGCCATGAAAAGTAAGCAAAAAGACGTTCACTCTTCTATACCTGATAATGAACCATACTCTAAGAAATAAAAGTTATTACAATGGCCCGTTTCACGGACGATGTTCATTAACCCCAGTGAATACTACCCAGTGTTAACATAGGTAAAAACAAAGACAATGCCGATACACAGTCTGATGATTACTTTGTACACATAGAACGTTATTCAGAGTTTCTCTAATTACACGTGGACCTGGCAATTATAGCTTACAATAATCATAACGCATCTGCAATTGTTATGCGGGAGCATACATATTTATAACTCCTGAGATATAGTAGCTTACGTTGCTGACATATGCGCAACTATAACCCACGGGTCGCAGTTGTGCAACACTCCACGGGGCCTTGGCACCGGAGGTCTAGTTTTTGCTGCAGGTAAATTGAATAGGCAATGCTTCAGTTAACAATTGGTGAAGTATTGCATTAACTTCATTTTAAACTAAAATCTCGTTAGCTTTTAACTATCAGAATGCTAACATATATAAGATCCTCTATTTATTTTTGGTGAAATTTTAAGCAAACCTCTTGTTATTATGATCACTCTTTCTTATTTTAAAATTGACAGACTCCTAAATAGGTTTACAAAACGCAAATGTATACTATGTAGTTTTGAGAGCCTTTTGCCTACTACTTGTAAACTCTTTTGTTCAGAAAATTTGAAAAGCTTTATAAAGCTTGTTCAGTTTTTTTGAAAATAATTTGCTCAAAATAAAGCTGTTTATCAGCAGAACTGGAGCTTTGGCAGTCTGACATAACGGCTTCCAGATTAGAGTCAGATAAGACTCAGATACTATGATACCTGATCAGTAGGACGTTACACCTTAATGCAGTAAACAACCTAAATACTTGTGATTGTAGCTTCTTCCCCAGTGTCCATATACTACTAAAGATTTTCGCCACGTTATCGGTTTCTACCAGCACCGCTGAACCGATTTTTCTATCGTAAGAAGATCAAAAAATGTCTTTAAAATTCCCATGACAGAGGCTGGATAAAGTTGCAAATGTAAACATTCACCGAGATATTTCCTGTAACAAAAGAAATGATGGATATCCTACCGATACGACGAAAGACACTAAATACAATTTTTTTTATTTAAAATCATTGAACTCTTTGTTTAAAGTCTAAACTTAATATGTATCTATAGCGGAATAAAATTCTACAACTGTATATTTTCCACAAAATGGTTGGATTTGCAACTTTGTCATCACTACTGGAAGTCCTAAAAGCGCCGGTATTTTCATTATCGTTTTAAAACAGTTGGAATAAGCTCATAGAATTGTAGAGTAAAAGCAGTAAACAACCAACTTCAAGCATCTTTAAAGATATTCTTAGTGTTTTACTGTTGATCTTTTCACCTTAATAAAGGGCCGTTCTTTTACTCATCTACGTGCTAAGATCTTACGTCTTTTTACAAAGAACGCTTAAAATGAAATCTTAGCACTAAGATCTTACATCTTTATAACGTTCTTTTGCAAACATTTTTCATCATTCTGCTCTGATCAGTGGTCTAAGAACAATGATGAGTATATCATCCAAGTTCTCTCATAATTGTTCTATGTGCCCGAAAGATGGCGTCTTTCAAACTTTTTGCTAACATCAGTGAGCTGTTAGAGATCTTAGAACAAAGATGAGTTAAAAGAACGAAAATCTTTGCAGAAAGATGTGAGATTTTAGATCTTAGTGCGAAAGAACGGGCCTTAAGTTAAGCCCTCTGGGTTGTTTCACAGCGATTCTCGATGAATTTTTGGATATTTATTTGAATACTGTGTTTCCAAGCTTTACGTATGATCACTGTCTTCCAGGTAGTTTAAATACGCTATTTAGTAGTAGGAAAGTGCATAAAGAATCTAGAACATGTAGGAAAATGCTTGAACAATCTAGAAACCAAGATTTTTTTATCATAATCTATTCCAAGACCAGACAGAGTGCTTCTGCTTTTGCAGAGTCTTTCTAGGCTTCTCTAGAAGAAACTGGCTCCTCGGGAATCTCTAAAAAAAAAAATTACCTTAAAAAACGCTAACAATTTTGTATTTCCTGTTCGTGTTCGTGCATTTACGAGTGTTAATTTTCGGGAAGGTTTTGAAACTAAATTTTCTTTTGCTGAAATTCAGGAAACCCCAAATCAAGCCTTCTGTTATTTATTCAAAAGTAGGACAATTCGACATAATAAACTTTTGTTCCCGCTTCATCGTCGAAAATTTGACATTGTGGAAGTAAGCTCTATAAAAAAAAAGCTCATTAAGGGCAAGGGTACTCCTGATCCCCCACAAGGTCTATCCGAGCACCCCTTCCCTCCTTGACATTTTTTTTAAGCATACATCGTGTAAATCGCATGTCTTAGCAATTGGTTGAGAGCTAAGGCATTCTATTTGTATAGGTATTATTTTTTTATTCCTGCTCCTTCTGTTAAACCTCATAATAGCTATATTCTAAATAAATCTATTATAATATAATTCTCATCTGTATCTTCGGAAGGTGCTTGCTTGTTCACATATAATTCACTATTATTATTTTTTAGATTTGAAATGGAAGACTTTAGCGGGATTTTACTGTCAGAGGCAGCCAAAATTGCCAGTCAAAAAGTATCTCGGACTTCGTTTCAGCCACTTACCTCAGCAAATGGAACTGCGATCTCACCTGCCTCTTGGGTAAAGGTCAGACCATTGATACGTTTTTTCTCGGTGCATTATGTGATTAATTGCCCAACCAGAGGTAAAAATACGTATCAATATAGGAGGTTTTGTTAAATTATTTTTTCCTTGTTTGTGTTTCAAAACATTTTCTATTCCTTATCTATTTTTTGTTTTCTGGAATTATAAATGGTAAGCTGATATTGAAAAATAGAAAATTTAAATCCTTTATTGTAAAATATTGCAACTGCATTTAAGTCTTGTTTGAATTAGAAGTCTTGACTTGTAGCAAATCATCAATTCTAATCAAGTCATGCTTACCATTACGCTTAAGAAAAACACATTGGGCCGCTACATCTAGGTCTCACAATCCAGTTTGAGGCCCTAGTTGCCATGAAATAGACTCGGATAAACTGCCCTCCTGAGTGTAAAAGGTATAAGTAGCAATAGCCTCTATAGGGACTTACAGATCTATATGCCAGTTTTTTTTTTTTTTTTTTTTTTTTTTTTTTTTTTTTTTTTTTTTTTTTTTTTTTTTTTTTTTTTTTTTTTTTTTTAAATAAGGTTTTCATCGGAAAGCATCGTGAATCTTAAAGATTCAAACCGTTCAATATATCGATACTGAACACGGTAGCCGAACAAAGCAGCGTTTTGTTTTGGTATGATATTGACAAATAAATTTTTCTTTTTCTAACTTTCCTATATCAATTTCACAAAACTGTTTCCACAAAACGAGTTCCGCTTTCGTTAAGATTGCTAATCTTGGGGATATTGAGCTCAGGTGGGTCACACCTGTTTTAATTGGTAGGGTATATGGAAATGAATAGTGAGGCACGCCTGCTAGATAGAGGAAAGTCATATTGAGAAAGACTGAGCTAGACTTTTCCCTACGTCTAGTTGGGTTAGTTTTGCCGTTTCATGGACCGCTCCTCAAATGGAATTTTCAGTCCATTTCTTTTTTCATTAGAGATTTGGGTGTCAGAATGCATTATAAGAGGAACGTAGAAAAGTAATACTACTCAAAGTGTTGCTTGAAGTTCTTTTTAGATTGTATCCATATTTTCGCACACAATATGCAGCAGTGCTAGTACATTGTTAGATACAATTTGCGGCTTTTCCCACCATATTTCAAGTATTTATTTAGCTCCTTTGTTTCGGTAAAAGGTATAGACTGGAAATCAATTTTTATTATCATTTTTTTTTTTTTCCCTTCCTGTGGTCCGATTTGAGATTTCTTAAACGAATTGATTTTTAATGAAAGTGCTGGAATCAATTGACAGTTATCAGAAATTCAGTAATTTTGATTGTCAATATTTATATTGACAATCAGAGCAAGCTTTTACGCAGGCTTTAGAGCAAGCTTTTACGCAGGCTTCTGCGTTGAATATGACTACTGATTTACAACTAAAGATATGGGATCTTTCATACGGGAGAGGAAGGCATTGTCTCGATAATATCGTAAACCGACTTACTGGACCAAACGAATTATAAAAGAAAGATATGGGATCTTTCATACGGGAGAGGAAGGCGTTGTCTCGATGATATCGTCAACCGATTTACTGGACCAAACGAATTATAAAAGAAAGATATGGGATCTTTCATACGGGAGAGGAAGGTGTTGTTTCGATAATATCGTAAACCGATTTACTGGACCAAACGAATTATAAAAGAAAGATATGGGATCTTTCAGACGGGAGAGGAAGGCGTTGTCTCGATGATATCGTAAACCGACTTGCTGGACCAAACGAATTATAAAAGAAAGATATGGGATCTTTCATACGGAAGAGGAAGGCGTTGTCTCGATAATATCATAAACCGACTTGCTGGACCAAACGAATTATAAAAGAAAGATATGGGATCTTTCATACGGAAGAGGAAGGCGTTGTCTCGATAATATCGTAAACCGACTTACTTGACCAAACGAATTATAAAAGAAAGATATGGGATTTTTCATACGGGAGAGGAAGGCGTTGTCTCGATAATATCATAAACCGACTTACTGGACAAAACGAATTATAAAGGAAAGGTGTCATCTGTCATACGGGAGAGGAAGGCGTTGTCTCGATAATATCGTAAACCGACTTACTGGACCAAACGAATTAGTTTTGAATAGACTAAGGCTTTAAAGGGTCTTTGTATAGTTGTACAAAAAATGTGCAAAATTTTTGAATACACATTTTGGGAGAAAACTGACTACGAGATATAACACCTTTATCTCCAAATGCACTGAAAATTAAACTTTATTTTGTTTTTCCTCTTAATTCTACGTCACTTGAGCAGGAGAAAATGATTACTTTTCTGTGTAAATACAACTTACTCTTGATTTGAATTACAACTATACGATTTTTTTTGTAAATTTTGAATTTGCTCATGAATGTTGAAAATTGTTTCACAGGTTTTGCATTTTGTGAATAGTGTATTGGCCAATAGCTCTGACAGTAGCAACAAATGACACATAGGTCTTCTAGTTCCGGAAGTAATTCAAGAAATCATTACTGGCATACTTCAAGGAGCTCTAAATCATAGTAGTTACTTATATCCCCCTTGCTAATTGTATCTTATTCTGGCGTTATGTGGTACTGATTCAATAATACATCGTCGACTATTCTAGGAAATATCCAAGGAGCTCTAGGAAAAATAAATGTAATAAGGAACGTATTACATCCTTTAAAAATGCTTGGCAATGATTTTTCTCATTGTTATCTATATTGCTCACAAACAGTTACTTCTTGATATTAAAATGAAAATATCGGAAAATACATAACATATAACTTTTCTGACAGCTAAGTAGTAACGTGAAAGGAAATACATGTCGATTATAAAATTTAATTTAATCGTCTCTACATTGCTTATGTTTTCGTACATGGTGGACTAAGCAGAAATGGTTACACATCTTGAACTAAACTGATTTGAGCTTTGTAAATGAGAGACAGTTTTACCATGTTTAACTTTTTATGTCCCTTTTGCGCCGTTTTTACTCTTCAGTTTTAGGAATTATTTTATTTTGTTTTCTAACTGTCTAAATTTGACTGGTATTAGAAACATAAAATGTTGCAGTAAAAAAAAAGAAGATAAAATAAAATAACAATTTGAAAAAAGAAGTGTGCGCAAATTCGAAAAAAAAATAAGGATTTCAGGGGAAGGCAAGGCTCCTTCGTTTTGTCACCCCGAATCCTCTGCCTGGCTTTTCTATTGGTAATATTCTGTGTTTGCCATTTTGCCATGTAATATTATCATAGACTCTATTTGATAGAACTGCATAGTTCTGTTTTATAGAACGATGCTTAAAAGCTAAACTCTGCTTTTTAATTAATGATCCAAATTTACTTTTATTATTTTTTCGAAGGATTATGTCGTGAGAATTTCAGGAGATTAATATTATATCTCTAAATTCTTCTCAGAGAATGTTTTTCTTATTAGTCATCTTGCGCAAATTAGATAGCGTGTTAGATTAGTCATATTAGTCACCTTGCAGTTAGTATCCTTGGTAGTTGATTCAATCGTATTAGAAACTAATTAATTATCAGAGGAAAATTCAAAATGAAGAGTAATTTCTATAAAACGAGCATAATTTTGTCCCTGACCATTAAAGGAAATTACGAATTCCGGAACTGATGAGCGGCTTTTCTTTTTTGATCGAAGAAGTGAAACTTTCGCTGTTTTATCATTATGAAAAGCACAATACGCGTTTCTTCTATAGACCTGATTATGACCTAAGCTACTTGTGCGCGTCTCTAATGCCCATCAGTGATTGCATTGTTAAAAACACCCTGACTCTGTTGGTTTTATTTCAAGTATTCTTCTTGTTTTTGTATTCTAACTATAATTCCTTTTCCTTCATTAATTCGGCTTTTTAATGGTATTATTGGCTGAATCGTGCAATTGTGATAAAGAGCAAATTTGAGAAGTCTGGCATACTAAGAGGCTGTAATATAAATAGTTGAATAAATTTGAAATTAAAGAAAGAACTACGATAAAATTTAAAAGCAGTTCTTGTGCATCCCCACTAGCATAACCACGTAACAGGCGGGCGAGGAGCTTGAGGTTTAAGGGCCCTCGAAACGTTGAACTAAATAGCTTGAGAGAAGTCTCTTGTTTGAATAAAAAAAAATTGCTGTATAAACCCTGGCCATAGCTTTGCCAGCCCTTCATGGTCCTGACCCTCGATTCCCTTTTAGAGTTTTACCTTCCACAGCCAAGAGTGTACTAGCAAAGTGTAGAAATTCTCAACGAGAATTTCTTGGCTAATTGGAACTGAAGCTTTACTTTGGAATAAAATTAATCCGAAGCCCAACATTTTCTTGTTTTAAGCAAATATGTATGTTCATAGGTGTAAGCAATTCAAATTTTGCTGGAGTACTAGAAGATTATGTTCTTGATGCATGTTTTGTTTGAAACTTCCAAAAGAGTGTAATTTCTGACCGGATTTCTAAAAAAAAAATAACTTGTGCTGATGCGCCTTTCTTTCAATGTTTGGGAAACCTTGTGTAGACAGGATACAAATGTGTTAATTCTAAAAATATAGTAAGAAATACATAAATGGATATTGCTTTACAGTTCTAAACATATAATAAATTTCGCGGGGGGCCGTGGTTAAGATTTCTGGATATAGTATTATTTCCTGCTTGAAATCTGAACACATGAGAGCAATAATTTCTGTATGACCCATTTACAAAATCAGCAAAGGAGGAGGGAAAAAAAGTTACGTGTAAAATTAAAAGCTACTAAATTAATATCAATAGTAGTTGTCACAGAAGCAAAATTCCCGTTGCTGAAATTGCACGATTCTGCCAATACCCATAAATTTGGCTCAAGTAAATTTTTATCTTGTAGATGTCATCCAAAATGCTGTCTTTCCGTAGTGTTGCTCTACCTAACCTTCACCTCGTGTTCTTCCTCAGAGCATTTGTATTTTATGCATGACTTTTTAGGAGGAGAAAAAACGACCATATAAAAGAAGGAAACGTCAGCCTGAGACGAGCCCTTCGGTCGCGACTCCTCCAGGAGAGTTGATTGTGCAAGAGGAGGTCCCCTTGGAGGCCGAAGAAAAATTTCGTTTTTATTCGAACTGTCAACTGTGATTTCCTTGGTGTGAGTATTTATGTTGAGTTTAAACTAAAGTACTGTCTTGGTAATTGTAATCAATTCAAGAGAACATATTTAAAATGGTGATAACACTTGCCCACTTAGCAATTGTAATCTATTCAAGAGAACACATTAAAAATGGTGATAACACCTGCCCAGAAGACAGCCCCTGAGCTTGAAACGAGGGCCAAAACTACAACAAAACAAACAAGGGACCAGGAGCAGATCTAGAGCAAAATCTTAGGGGGGGAGGGGGAATGTGACAAGGACGTCAATAAGCAAAATCTTGGGGGGGAGGGGGGTGACAAGGGTGCCAAATTGACAAATTTTTTTTTAAGATTGAAAAACAAGGCATGAGGGCGCCAGAAAAATTTTGGGAATGGGTCTCGCTCCCCCGTGGATCCGCCACTGCAAGGGGCTTATAATTTGCAATTGCATTTTGATTTTTGGGAGTCTCCAAAAGAAATTACTGCTTAGATCAAAGAGCAACGTATAAGTCATTCAGCGTTAACACTAATGGCATTTATTTAATTGAAAATTACCTTATAGTTCTATATTTGATTACCTGAAGGCAAAATCGTTTTTTAAGTGTTGCCTTTGATAGGAAATAAAAAGATTGCTTGATGGATCAATTCACTCTAACAGTAGAATTTCTTTTTTTTTCTAATTTCCATTGCCTTATGTATATATGTTAAAGCAGTTAATATACATATATATATATATATATATATATATATATATATATATATATATATATATATATATATATATATATATATATATATATATATATATATATATATATATATATATATATATATATTACGAGTAGTTGCGTTGAACCCTTGTACCTCTTCCCTCCACCCTGGCTTCTCGATATTTCGTCTTTAGTATGCCTAACGGTAGCACTTCTTGAAGATATGATTCTGTTCATTTTGTTTTTAATTTTAGGTGAAAATTTGTTGTGGGTAGATTGTTTGTGCATAATCTGACCCATTTATTCTTGAGATTTATGGATTTTGACAGTGTTATGTATTAGTGTTATGAATGAGTATAATTTAGCTGCAGTTAAAGTAGTAAACGAGATTAGTAGTTGACTTTGTGTGGAATCAGGAATTGTGCATGTTTGTGTTTTATCTCCGTTCATAGAAATTATTTTTATGCACTTCGTCCTGAGGAAGGCTATGGTAGATCATGGTATTAAGTATGCATTTAAGACTCTCCTAGACCTCAAGAACTAAAAAAATAGACTGTATGGATAGCTTCACAGACCTAGGTGAAGACACTAACACAGACACTAACAGCATTAGTGAAGATGTAATTAGTAGAATAGCCAGTAGGTGCTCATTGGTCTTATTCCTAGTGGAAGAAATTTCCAAGAATATTGAGATAAACTTAAGATGGTTTAAATGATTTATTTTTTGCGGTTAATAAGCTTCCAAACTCGTTGTTTTGAGAATTCATATCGAGCCACGAAAACTAGAACATCCTCAACCGGTTTCCTCAAGTGGTCAGGTGAAAAAATTTAAACAAAGTAGGAACTTCATGGAAGAGAGTAAATGTTGAAGCTCTGAACTAGGTGGAGTGGAAGAGTTTGCGGACATTTGTTGATTTTAGGCGAGGTGACAGGGTGGTCCTGTGAGTTGTGAGTAATATTACTGAAATTGTGCGACGGTTGAGTTGTATAGACACCATTTGCCAGTACCATTAAACTGTTATAAATTTTTCTCATTTTTCATATCTATTATCTAATTTCATTGTGCTTTGTTTACAATTGAGCTATTGACCTGACTTGAGTTATTTTTAAATAATGTTGCTCTTAAATTTGTTTCGATCTGAGGTGAACGACTTTAGGAATCCTTTATTGATATTGTGGGTACTGAAGCATTGTGTAGAAAATTCCTGAAGTGGTTTGATAATATTAATACTATATACAACAAGTATAAAACAGTCATCCAAAAGTCGTTACGCTGATGTTTCTGATTTTTTCTTTTTTAATAGAGAAAAATTGCGGATTTTTTCAAGGCTTTTTTTAGGTTCTGTTATTGTTGGACAATTCATAATCGCAAAAAATACTGTTTACACCAATAATTGCCTCTACCCTTTTTTAGCTCCCATTCAACTTTTCAAAATTAAAAAAAAAAAAATGATGGTGCCAGTTTAGATTACGGTTGAAGCCAGTTGAAAGCTTTATTTTGTGAGATATTATTAGTTGAAAGCTTTGGCCGTGAAAACAGAGGTCTCATCGTGCTTTGCATCATTATATAAGTCTTTTTTTAGTAATATGGACGGAAGATTTTTTAATTTTGATTCAATTCTGGTCATAGAAATTCATTAAGTTTTGACCGATTTCGCTCATCATTTATGTTCACAGCATTTCTACCAGCCTCTCTAAAGGAAATGGCTAATTATTCCGTGTACCTTAACGGACTCTTGATATTATTTATTGTAGATTCAGAGACTTTTAATGAAGGAACATTAAAAGTCTTCTCTAAGCTTCTCTAAAGGAAATGGCTAATCATTCCGTGTACATTACAGACTCTAGATATTATTTATTGTAGATTCAGAGACTTTTAATGAGAACATCTAATGGGAAATTGAAGTTCGAGCAATATTATATAGTTTTAAAAATGGTTAAAATTACTGCTATATCCTTACTGCTGGAATCCTAATTCAAATGTCACTCTTAAAATGACTGTTTTATGATTTCAGCCCATTCCTTTTGGTTCCTTTTGGTTCCATTCCTTTTGGCTGCACGGGTTGAATTGAAGTTATCAAGTATTTTGCAGTAGGTTGTATATGTTTGCATCAAGACATGGCTAATTGTAGACAGAGAAAAGTCAAGACAGATAGTTCAAGTAATGAAGAACATCTAATGGGAAATTGAAGTTCGAGCCATATTATATATTTTTAAAAATGGTTAAAATTCCTGCTATATCCTTACTGCTGGAATCCTAATTCAAATGTCACTCTAAAAAAAATGACTGTTTTATGATTTCAGCCCATTCCTTTTGGTTCTTTTGAAGAAGATACTAGTCGCTCGAGAGGAGGAATGGTATCTTTAAGTAGCTGGAGTGGTAAGGCAAGGCGAAGAATGGGTCGTGGTGGCCGTGTGATTTACGATAGACTTCATTTCGATTCCCTTACCCCACCTCATTCACCTATGCCAGGGAGAGGAGTCTAATTTGAACAGTAAGTTTCTCATTCTTTTCCTATTATCAGTGTATCTTTAACTCCAGCTCTAACTTTGCTCTTGGAATTGCTATGTCCTGTATGATCCGTAACCTGTCCGTGATATCATTTGTACTTTGGACATAGCTATTCTCATAGTTAAAATCAAAATGGATCTGGGCTTAATGCACGTTCATTATGGTTTTAAAGCTTTTCTTTTGATTGATTTGTTAAGCTTTCAATGTGTGTTAAATTGTTGCCAACTAGTGATATATTGTGAGTAGCAATCTCAGAAAAATAATTTGAAATTAAGGGTATTGCAGTTGGGTGTTGTTTGATTCCAGGGCTCAGATTAATTCTAATCAAATAATAAGTTTTACATTTTATAAACAAAATGCTTTATTATATTTTGTTTCCAATATAGGGATCCGGTTTTAAATGAAAGTGAAACGAAGGAACTTTTTGTTCTCTAGGCTCAGTTTGGCTTGAAAAATACTTGTTGAAAATTGGCTAGCATAATAATAGTCAAATGAGTATTGTAAGCGCGGATGTATTAAATAAATAAGCTATAGAAAATATGTTAAATGTGAAGTTTATGTTGTATATTTTTTTTCGGTTTCCTTTTATTTCATTTGTTGGTTGACTCTATGCTTAATTTCCTATTCACCTTCGATAGACTAAGAAAACGGACTTACGGTTGACAATTATCATCTTAAGCGAATTGATTCGCTCAGATAGAGCTCATGTGTGGTAAGTATGGTATAAAAAATTATAGAATACTGTTAAATTGTTTACATTTACTTTGCTTTACAAACCCCACTGCAAAACTTATTGCTCGAAACTGAAGTCTTGTGGTTTGAGACAGTTGTTCCTGGGACTTCTAATTCTAGTTGAGACAATTTTAACTGGTGTTTAATTCTTTTTCAATAGATGTTTTACTGCTAAGATTTCTAAGAAGGTTGTCTTGATTAACGAAAGAAAATTATTTTATCATTTGCTTAAAATAATTATTTACTTAATATCTCACGAAAATTGACTCATCTAAGTTTAATTTCACATCCAATATTTAGTTTGATACTAAACTATTGCTTATGTATTTCCATTTTCTAAAGTTCAAATATATAATAATTGCTTCGCCTTTAAATATATCACACAATCTTCTAGGATAAATGAAAAAAAGGTTTCCGTTAAAAAAAAAAAGGTTCTTTTATTTGTATTTACTTAATGAGGCTAAAATAGATACTTATTTTGTAGATATTTCCGCCCACGGTCACCTGGAATAGAGGAAGAATTAGGAGATACCATAGAAGATACAATTATTCCAAAGAGTGTTTTCATAGGTGCCGAAGATTCAGATGGATGGATGCAGTTTGATCTGGATAAGACGGAAGAGTTTATTTCAGATTTTAATTTAGATCCCCCACTTGAGTTGGATGAAGACTTCCCGCCTGTGTCTTCAAAATGGACTAGGTCATCCAAAGGTTAATAATTGTAACATTTGATGATCAATTTTGTAAACTATAAGTTTCATTGCAAATTAATGTCTAAAAAACTATTCTCCGCAAATAGGAAATGGAAAAAATTAAAGATGTTATTTCTTTCGTCAAAAAAAGAGTTATTGGTGCACACTAATCCAAAGCCTAGTTTCGCAGTTTACCCTGCAACCTACCAACGAAACAAACAATGCATGCATGTAATGCGTGCTTGTATGATTAGTGCTGCTGACTATGTCCACAGGATTGGCCAGTGAGTGGGCGACTGAGATTTCTAATTAACAACGTTTTTAATTAAAAACGGTAAAAGATTAATTTAAAAAAGAAGTTTTTCTGCGGGAAGTAAAGAGCGAACTTGGAACTTAAAACGAAAAAAAATTATTACTTCACGGTCTATCTAACATATATCAATAAAACTAGTACAAATAAATCAACTGATAATGTTTTCCTATGTTTGTAGGATTATAGAAAACTAGCAATTTTCTGAAACACAAAAGCCAAGTAAAAGAAAAGAATATTGATTTAAGAGTCAGAAGTGAGTACATAGTGTTACAACAACAAACTAATCTATAACGCTTTTCATAATCTTACACCAGCTGTGATATCAGTAACCTTTCAGTAGAAATTAAAATTATCTTAAAACTTATTATAGCTGGTCTTACCAGTTATAATACTAATAGTGAGTAATCTACAATTTTAAATTGTAAGAAAAACCTTGCAAACTCTCTAGTCCCTCTGGGTACGGCCTTGGGAGCAGATATTTTTCCTCTATAGGATCAGACTTCGCCAATCTGATCCTATAAAGGATAAATTTGGCATGTATGATCTTATACATGTAATGTGATTTATTTAGTGTCCTAGATTCAATGTAATCTGTCAATGATGGGAAATAAATGGATTGGCAGATACATTTTTCGTTATTTAAAGGATAAATTGGTGATAAAAGAGTTATATAAATATTAATAAATTTGAGAGCCAGATACCGGGCACTATGAGACGTCATTTTATCTTTTAATGCAGCCTCGGTTTTTGACGGCTGATACAGTTTAACTGTGCAGGAGCTCTAGGGTACCGACCAATTAGTATAGTGTTGGCCTCGCTTCTTGGTATAATCTGAACTAGTAACAATTGTAAACCTAAAAGTCGCAATATCTCTTTGTAAGAAAGTTTGAGATATGCTTTCGATTTTGAGTCCCGTGCAAATCTTCTGTTCTGTCTAATTTACTTTATGTGAAGAGTAGTAGGAATTCCTGCCCTTTACCTTTTTACGAAGGATAAGAGTCAAAATCAGTGATAAAAATTCTTTCTGTTCTTTTCTCATAGCCTTAGTATTCATTCTAATAAATCTTGACAAATGACAAAAAAATTTTTTTTTTTCTTGTTTCTTTTTTTCATTTTAACTTGCGTAAAAAAAAGTAATAAAGATAAATATTTAGAGTGATGGGTCAACTTATCTAAACACACTCCTTGTCGTGGCAAACACAGATTTAGACAATGGCTAATGTCATAAGAAAGGCTCATTAGTTTCTAATAAACGCAAAATGCTGCAAATAGACGCCAATCTCAAGCTTTTATACACTTTTCTTCTCAGTTAAAATGCCTGACAAAATAATAACGACTCATCGAAAGCGACAAATTTCTCAAGATTTTCACTATTTCTTTTTCAACTTAGACAGTTGTACTTCGAGCAATGCTTCTCTGTGTCTCCTCTCAATTAGTTTAAATTTGTAGCTTTTACAAATTTAACTGTATAAGACATCTTCCTTTTTGTAAATCATGAGCCTAAAAGCCTAATTTATTAACCAATTGGCATTTGCTTTAACCTTTCACTTACAAGACTTCGAATACTCAGCCATAACTAAGCTGATTATATTCAGGAAAGATTAGCCTATCCCCTTTGTGAAGTAATAATTTTTTGGGATAATATAGTTGTCAAAGTGCATGCAATATGCGTTGATCAGTATGAAAAAAAGTACTTACGTGCCTGTACTTGCTACGGGAGCAGACGTTGACGCCATCTTATGCCAGCTCTTCAGAAAACTGGAGCCTACAACCCTGCCACTTTCTACTAAATTTTCGAAATCTGCCAATGGGGCTGGGGTCGTTTTTGGCAGTTGTCCACTATTTCTTCATTTGGCCGCCAGGTTACCTATGCCAATCTGGCAAAGGAGCAGCTCGAAGCACTTGCTTTGCGTATCATATGATATTATCTTCTCATGAAATTCTATTAAAGGCAACTTTCACTTTTTTTCTTTTTTTGGATAAATATTGGTTTCATAAAATCAAAGTGTATTTTTTCCACTATCAAATCCTAACGAAACTCAAAAACATAAAAGTAGAGATTCTTTTTAAGTTATAAGTTATTTCTGAACGAAAATACGTCTGCAGGCTGCAGCCCAATTACTTGGATGCAATTTTACTTGGAAAATCATTATCTATCTATCAAATAGAAATTTAACAAAAATATCGATCCTTTCCATGAGTTAAGTATTTTAGTAGTTTAACTCAAGTTACGTGAGTCGCAGAAAAGTCGGTATGTTCTGATTTTTCACATGTGTTAACTCGATAGTATCTTAACATTATTAATGGGTTTTTTTCTGTGTTTAGACAGAAAAACAAAGTTCACTGCACAAGAGATCATAAGTAAACTGTAGATGACGCTCTAGCCATCTGGAGATTTACGTTAAAATTAGCTACTTTATCTGTCAAACAGCCTGTGTGTGCTGGAAGGGCATGGGCCCACTTTGTCTCTTCAATTGTGCAGATCGGAACCACTTGCATACTTATGGTATAGACGATATGTAATATTCCTGCCCCTGGGAAAAAGTTTTACAGTGGGTGGGGGTTGGAGAGACCACGGATATATGTTATGCTCTATAATCATACCAGGGGATAATCCATGCATGATTATACTTAAAACTGAATGCAGCATGCCTACGTTTCCCCTAAAAAGCTGACAGCGGGGAAATCAGGTTTTTTTTTTAAGGACCAAGGGTCACATTTCGCCTCCTACTATGTATGTTGAAAAACGTTTCATGATTTCGACTTCAGTGTTAATTTTTTGCTAAACTTTGATGTTAGAAGAGATCAGAGTTAAAGAGGCCACGTATCTACTTGTGCGCTTCGAGCAAATAGATTAAATGTTCTTGGATGATTCGACTTAAACAAATATGCATCATACCTTGCTTTCTGCCAAAAAGTGGTTGATGGGTTGTAGGGGCCACGGACCCACCTCCTGGGTCTATGATTGTAAAAATAAAAAACCATTGCATGACGCTGTTCCAAATAACATTAAAAATTATTTTATTTCTCCTACAAAGCTGATGGCGGTATGGGCAGTTTGGTGTTTGAGGGCTCGTTGATCCTCTTAGCGTCTCCAATCGTATGTTTTGAAGTCTGTATCATAGGCTTTAATGAATCAACAAAGTTAAGTTTTCAGTCAGTAAGGATCACCATGTACATTTTACGAATTATTTTAAATTGAATTGTCCTATCCCACAGTGAATGGCCACAGCTTACGGATTAAAATTTCGTCTTCTTCCTGTTAAGTTTCGGGCTAAGTTTTGCATGATAGCAATTTGTGATTGGCCCGTAACAAATGAAATGGTTGAGCTGATCTTGTGTTTATTTTCAGGTCTTGAAATGGATCTTAAACTCCCTGTAACTGATGATGACTTGGCAGATGATAAGTAAGTTTTATTTTTCTTCTTTTATTCACTGTCCTTAAGTGGTCCGACCTTGTTATCAACTTGTCATCAAGCTTTTTTTTTATTTGGAGAATTTTTTCTCATTCCTCAGCGCCTTGTTTCTAGTTTCTGGTTATTGGCAGTGCCATTCAAACAAAAATCTAAGTCTTACAAAAAAGTTTGGGCCTCGTAATGGAATTGCGCATAGAAGAAACAACAGTATTAAATTTGTATAAAAAACATTGAAGACTGGAATTTAAAATTTAAAACATTGGTCATTTTACACCTCGTCTAGGTTGGGCATTTAGTGCACCTCGTCTAGGTGCATTTAGTGAAAGGACGAATCACAGCCTATAGTAACCAAAAACTAAAAAACGTGTTCAAAAACTTGCAATTGAGAAACAATTGCTATTTCTAGCTGATTCAGGAATGTTAACCATAATCTAAATTAGTCTTGATATTAAAATATTATTTAAAGACAAATTTAAGGGAAATTCGAAAAATAGCCCAAATCCCCTAAAAATGTTGTCAGATCGAAGCAAAAAGTGCACCAATGGAAATGCCATGGCCGAAACCCTTTTCGGCAAATCTACAGTCCTCGGGCTACTACAACAACTTTTTTTGCATGGGTAGTACTGCTGTGTCCTCTTTTTTCTTTTTTCGTTTTTTCCTCGACTGCTAGCGGAGTGCTGCAACATCATAAAGGGCTGTTTAAGTACTCATTTTAAAGGAAATTGCGACATCTACGTACTTCTGTAAGAAAACAAAACACTATTTATAATTAAATCAATTATTGACACAAAAAAATGCATCTCCGTATACAAGAACAGACTCTGAATCAGTTAGACTAATTAAATCATTACTACTGAGTGAGTCTAACGTCACTGTTAATGGTGTGAATTATTTGGAAGCAAATACAAATTGTCTTACTATATCACTTTTCCCACCCCCCAAAACTGTCCCACCCTTACAGAAAATAACAATCCAGACTCCACTACCCACAACAACCCACCTTCAAAATAATAAATCCAAGTCGTATGAAAAATATTCTGACGCTTCACGTTACAATTTCCCAAAAATTTACCTAAGTAATGCCAAAAGCTTTGATTTCGACAAGCTTAAGGAAGTAAGCATAACTGCGGTGTCATTGGATTTCGAAGTTATTTCGATCACGGTGGTGCTTAACCAAAATCCATCTTCACTGAGTTTAAATGGCTACCATAAATTTATCAAAAATTAAGGCCGCATGACCATCCTCTGGGGGAAAAAGGGGGCGGGTATTTTGCTATTTGTTAGAGAATATTTATGCCCAAGACCAATTCCTACACTAGATTTTAATGAGTTTGAAGAAATTCTTTGGATATATATTACACCGAAGATTTTGCCTTCTCCATTAAATATTATTATCGTTGAACTTTTCTATTTCGCTCCCAATCAAAACAGAATTTCATAGAAAAACTAAATGGCGGTATTGATTGAATTCGACTAAAATATCTTTACGCCGGAATCTTTTTATTAGGGGATAAAAATGATTTATCTTTAGACTCAACTTGCCGTAACTCTAATCCCAAACAAATGGTAGATTTCCCAACAAAGAAGGGAGGAACCCAACTAGATGTTATTTACACTAATATAAAACAATACTATAAAAAACCAACTCTGCTTCCTGCACTCGGCGGTAGTTACCATTATTCAATTAAAATTATCCCAGATTTTGAGGCCAAATGCAATTATAAGGTTACGGAAATTTGCTCCGGACCAGTAACAGATAAAGGCTTATTGGAATTC
Organism: Artemia sinica; assembly: GCA_027921565.1. Classification (NCBI taxonomy): domain Eukaryota; kingdom Metazoa; phylum Arthropoda; class Branchiopoda; order Anostraca; family Artemiidae; genus Artemia; species Artemia sinica. Next base: position 37,095,428 of record CM051265.1, read on the forward strand.
GGAAATTGGATAACAAGCGAAACTTGGAGCGAAATTATAAATGCAGAAGATGTTAATAACAAAGTTTTACGGCTCCATGGACTCCTAACTAAACACTACATTGGAAAAAGACCGAAAAGTGTTCCATCGACAAACCGTTCTTCAATCATAACCTTAAAAAAAATAATTCTAGAAATATTAAATGCCTGGAAAAAATTAAATGCCTTAAAGAAGGAAAAATTCTAGAGGCCAGCAAATTAAGGAAAAAATTTAAAGAAGCAACTTCGTAAGGCTGCGTCAAATTTCTACAAAACAAAATAAATCACTTAGGCAGTACTAATCCAAAAAAAATGGTATGAGGAAATAAACTTATTTGTGGCAAAGAACCTAAACAACTAAACTTTAACTTAAATGAGCCTCTTATAAAAACCGCGAACGACTTAAACCGGCATCTTAGTTTGATTTCCCAACGTTACCTGCCCCCTGAATCCGGATAGAATTTCCTCCCAAACCTCTGAAGGTAATTTACCAATAATCACAAAATCTGAAATTACAAATAAAATCCAAAAATTAAAAAGAACCAGTATCTGCCCCGTAGATATTCCGATCGCACTCGTAAAAGCTTTCACCGATAAAATCTCAGAGCCAATGGTAGATATTTTCAAAAAGATCACAAAAACAGGTGAATTCCCGGCTCTTTGGAAACAGGGTTACGTAACTCCAGTTCCTAAAAAAGGTGCCGTGGTCGATTTTGACAAAGTTAGGCCAATAACATTAACACCACTTTTTTTCAAAGCTGTATGAATCATTTTTGTTTGACTGGCTCAGGGTCTCAATTGCAGAACGTATTCTGAATCTGACAATTTGGAAACGTTCCAAAAGTGTCAACGTCCCACTATCTAGTACATATGTATGACACACTACTGAAAAACCTAGAGACACCAAATACCTGGGCTAATCTCATCTCAGTTAACCTAGAGAAGGCTTTCGATTATGTTGACCATAATGTTTTAGTTGATAAACTTTCCCATGAATTCCAAATCGACCCCTCTATGATAAAAATTATCTCAACATTTTTAAGCCAAAGATCTCAAGTGGTCAAATACATGAATACTTATTCTGAACCTCTACTAGTATTTAACGGAATACCCCAAGATAGTATAACTGGACCCATTTTATTTAGCGTTATGGTGAACAATTTGGCAGAAGATATCCCCTTACGATGGAAATTTGTGGATGATATGACTCTACTAGAGGTCGCCAGTAAAAATATATAAAAAGTAGTCCACTATAAATCCTTGAAGATGTTGCAACAGAAGCCCTTAAAAATAAAATGCATGTAAACCCATTGAAATCTACAATTCTTAACAATCAATTTCTAAGCACAGCCCACTCATTTACGTCTGTTCTTCCAAGTGAACTTAAGACACATAAAATAAAACTTCTAGGAGTAACTATAACTTCCGATCTTAAATGGGAAGCCCATATTTCAAATATAACCAAGCAAGCCAATATTCCCTAGCTTTCCTTAAGCAATTGGCAAAATATCAATGCCCTGCTTCTAATATTTTGAAATTTTACGTATCTTTTATTCGCCCAACTCTCGAATATGCTTGGCCTCTATGGCACTTCTCACTGAATAAAAAGCGAACGAAAAGGTTGGAATTCGTCCAGAAAAGGGCTTTAAAAATAATCGCACGGGAAGGGAAGCTGGAAGAGAAAAATTTAGGACAATTTTTGGAGGCGCCCACCTGCCCAGAGTCTCAGACAAGTGACCCAAAACTTGAAAAAGTTGTGTAAAGTTAAAATTTGCTCAGATTGCTGGACTGAGCTGAGGCAATGAATAGATACTATTTGGAAAGGGATTGGAGACGGTGGGCATCCGTTAACAAGTGCTAAATTTGAGAGAGGAATTTGAGACAATATCTGGGGGCGCCCACCCGCCCAAAGTCTCGGGCAAGTAACCCAAAAATTTGAAAACTTTGTGAAAAATTGAAATTTTCTCAAAATGCGAAGCTGAGCTTAGGTAACGAATATGTACTATTTGGAAGATGAAGATGGCTTTAAACGATTGTTTGCCTGTTATTCCAAGCAAATTAATGGTCCTATGTCAATTCTAAATTTTTGGTCAACCTTCTTAAGACCATAGGCGGGCACCTATGTTTGCCTCTCATTCCAGGCAATCTAATGGTCCTATGTTAATTTTAAATTTTTCGTCAACCTTCCTGAGACTAATTAGGCGTGCCTTTCCAAAAACTATCAAATAAGTATTTGTCCAATAAGAGAGTCATACTTACTCCCGCCATTTACCCGTGCAGCCAAGCAGGTATCCAGGATTTTTGTTCGGGGGGGGGGGGGGTGGGGGGGGGGGGGGGGGGGGGGGGGGGGGGGGGGGGGGGGGGGGGGGGGGGGTGGGGGTTACCCGATTTTTTTTTTATAGTATCTTTTTTTCTGGTAAGGTTTTGTCTTTACAGGTATTTTTTAGACTAATTTTCGACTTGGTCAAAAGATTCGGGGGGGGGGGTTTTCAAACCGGGTACCCCAGCCCCCCTGGATACGGCCTTGCGTGCAGCCATTTAAACATTTGCCTCTCAATTACTTGGACTCTCTGTCTTGGCTTTTCTCTTTCTACAAATAGCCATGTCTTGATGCACACTACTGCAAAATACTTGATTTTCAATTCAACTCCTACTTCTCCTTCAACTCCTACTTCTTACAAAAGTTTAAAATCAAAACCTTGGAAAATAGACGACATAATCTGTGCCTCCGTTTTGGTGGTAATGCGAGAGCCGACATCCGAACTGAAGACCTTTTTCCGCCTTCCCATAATCCTGAAAGGAAGCCTCTCCCAAGAGAGGCAAAAAAATCGCATCCCCATTCTAGAACCTGTAAAAGCTAAAACATAAAGATATTTAGATAGCTTTATACCAACCTTCACTCAAATCCTTAACACCTCCAATGCCTCTTAATGAATTCTTTTTTTTTATGACTTGTTATACTATAGGCCGTTTTATGACTAAATTTTTACCTTTAATGTATGACCTGTTTGATGTGACATTATTTTAGCTACTTTAATATTTTTCGTACCTGTTTAATTTCTATTTGTCTGTATTTTGTCTGTTTATATTTCTTAATGTTTTGGCGTCCCTGCTCCTAATTTCATTGAAGTGCTTGTGATGGTTGTTGTTTACTTCAGTTTTTTTGTATGACACGAACTTATATTCGGCGATTTATCGCTCGTGGAAAGTTTTAAGAATAAAGCCTTATTCTATTCTATTCTATTCTATCTAATATTCCTTGCCAGGAGGGGAGAGTCTTATAGCCACGGTACTGTAGTAACTGTTTATAGATGAGTAATTTTGGGCTTCATGATGTTATATATCTGGACATTACCCACACAGTCCCAATGGCAGGTGTCATAGATTATGGAAATATCTCATAGTTTACTTTTATATTCATAAAGGTGTGAAATAGTTACTGTTCCTGAAACTTGTTCTTGACTTATCTTGATTTGGATGTCTATATTTCAAAATTATGCTCGGATTTGTAATCAATAGACAATAAACTTTAATAAACCAATTTTGATTGAAAATTTCTTTAGAGGTGTAATAAATTTAGCGAACTAAGTTATACTTTGTGGAGCTAGTGCCTTAGTTATGTATTTTGGAATGTAACCCCCTGCGGCCTTTGTGGGAAGAAGGGAAAATTCAAATTGTTGTCATCAGGGTATTCCCAGAAGGGATTGTTGAGTTTAAAAAGAAACTTGACTAGTTGCTTTGGAATAAATTCTTAGAATGAAACAGCTAATGGAATAGTTAGGCTTTTTGAGGACCAGAACGCAATCTAACGTTTTTGGGGAGGCGGAAGAGAGAGAGAGGCCCTCTAAAAACTCGTCATCGGGTCAGTTATCGAAAGTGGTCGAATTTCAGCCAAACTTACCTGGAAGTAAAACTAAGTGCCCCAGTTACTCTTGTTTTGGACCTGCTACTCATTTTGGCCTCTGTGAAATGAACTGTTGCCTTAAATTTTGTCATTGAACAGTTACCATCAGGGTTGTAGCGGTAGCTGCAATTTATTAAAGGAGGAGCCACAGCCATAGTGACCGAAAATTAAAAAATGTATTAAAAAAAAACTGGTAGGGTGAGAAAAAATTGCAATTTCTAGCTGAGTCAGGAGTGGTAACTACTATCTAAATTAGTGTTACTAGTAAAATGCTAGTTTGAAAACAAAATTTAAGGGAATCTAGGAGGACAAAGTTAAATTGAAGTAATACTAATAAAAGACTGAGTTCTTCCGCTTCACATCTAGAAACCTTTACCAACCGAAGAAACACTAGATTAAACAGTAAGCACAAACTTGAAAATAACTTCAAAAGTTGAAAAATCTTTTCCAAAAAAGAAGAAAAACGAAAGAAACTTAAATCTGACTGACTAAAGTTGATGTTCAGAACAAATAAAAATCTGCTAGGATGATGCAGACAGAACACATATCCAGATAAAACTGTTGCATAATATTGTGTAGGTCCTTAATCACGCAGCCAAGATACGTATATAATCACGGAGCCATATATATATATATATATATATATATATATATATATATATATATATATATATATATATATATATATATATATATATATATATATATATATATATATATATATATATATATATATATTTCATTTTTCTTTGTTCTAATTAAGAGCTATACCAATTAATTTGTTTTCATTCCATTCAGTTAGATTGAAAGGTAGTGGGATCGAATAAGTTATTTATCATATTTTATATTTTAAACCTAATTTCAGTTTAAAAGGGGTCGAATTTCTGGATCATAGCCGATTTTTATTGTTCTGCTTTTTATTCATACCTTCAAGTTTATAATAGTTGGAAGTAATGCCCTCTGTGTTTTATGATAGCAGGTGAAAAAGTACGGAATAGTAATATATATATATATATATATATATATATATATATATATATATATATACTATATATATATATATATATATATAGATATATATATATATATATATATATATATATATATTATGAGATATTATATATATATATATATATATATATATATATATATATGTATGTATATATATATGTATATATATGTATATATATGTATATATATATATATATATATATATATATATATATATATATATATATTTATTATTAATACCAAATACGGTAAGCTTAACAAGCTTGTCGCACTAAACAATTATAACAATGTCAATGACATAACAAAAACATACAGTAACTGAAAACATTGAAAACATATTAACTGAAACATACAGTAACATACCAAACCAACTGAAACATATCTATTAATAATTGAAACTGTCACAAATCAGCTAGATATTTAAAACAGCAAGGTTTTATATTTTTTTTACTATTTGAAACTAATTGCGTTTTGGTGATATAAAAGTGCTCCATGGATCCAGGACAAGTGTCGACTGACAAACATTTCAGACTACTGACTAACAGTATGTCGGTTTTTTCTACACAAAGTTTGCTAAAAATAGCCTTTCAGAAGCCAAAATTCTTTGACACCCGCCATGCTCATGTAATAATAAGTTAAAACAATCTTGGTCATTTTACCCACCATGCGACCGACAGAGTAAAATTAATACCGACATGCAAGTATATCTTGATTGTCAGTTTCGTTTTTTTCTATAATAGCCTCTCTTTTTTTAGTTCTGTTAGTACATCGAGCGATGATGTTCGGTTACAAATGGGGAATCCTGTGAACGAAGTATTTTGAATTAACATTGGTTCTATTTACGGCTCAGTCAAAAGCAGCTTGGCAGGCCTTTGGCTTCTGTTTTGAAATCAGTAGCTGCCGATTCACCCATCTTATACCAGCGTGTATCCATGAATCCAGCAGTGTTGCCGTTACCTGCAATTTGCGCACATTTCAGTGCAATTAAGATGTCGTCTACTTTAACTAACTCGTCCTTTGTTTGCTCCGTTTGTGAGCGACGGAGTTTAGTTGTTAGTATTGCTCATAAGAATGTTCTTTAATAAATGTTTCTTAATATAAACTGTTGTTCAATTGTCATTTTGGAGATTATTGTCTACAATCAGTATTTTTGCCGTTTTCCTTTTCATGTGTAGTCAGGTATACTGGTTACTAGGGAAAAGGAAAAGGAATTCTTTAACATCAAACTTGATTGTGGAGTTTACGTAATTGAACTGTAGGAGTGCCGTTTAGCCGCTTTACCTACTTTCGATAAGGTAAATATCCCAATTATTGAGCTCTTTATAACTAAGATTAGATTTTGAATTTATAAACAGATACATAAAGAGAACGTTTTGTGGTTATTTGAATCTAGCCTGGTGTAGATATAAAATAAATAATTGCACAAAAGAAAGTAAATTGTGCGCACAATTTCCAATTGCGCCGTTTGGCCAGCCGGGTTTTAGTATATTATTAGTTTAAAGTGGGTTAATGGTGTGAACTTATTAGTTTAAAGTGGGTTAACCGCCAGATAGATAGAGAAAGTGAAATTGCTGCTTGAGTAAAGGTTGAAAAACGGAACACGCTTATCAAAGTAATGTTTGTTATACTATAAGATTGTGAAATATCTTCTGATGCTACAATATATAATGTTGGGTGATTTGCCAATATGTAAATATTGGCATATTTAGGGAGCCTTTACAAGATTGGCTTATATAGTTCAGTAATGCTTTTTTTTTTCCTAAAAAAAAAACTTAATAGAAAACTGCAATAGAGAAACAGCTGTTCCCCCATACTATTTACAATAGTAAAACTTGAAACAGTGGTATGTTTTAAAGGGTTTCTGTCTGTAAAGATTAACTAGTGTCTGTTTTAATTGGTGGCTGGCGTTCACCCCCCCCCCCCTCCGTGGCTGGTTGGTCTCCAATCACTTTCGACTAAAAAAGGACTAGAACTCTCAATTTCTGATCTAATGAGCACGGTCCAAAGTTTCTGCGACCATGAGGTGGAGGTGTGGATGAGGATGGGGCAGTCCCCCTCCTATACAGAATAAATTCTACTCATTTTGGGGCTTAATGTTACTCCTTGCTTTTATAATAACAGCGTAGACCAGAAATCATAAGGAAGTAGATATCAATTTCACATTTTTGATGCATTTTTTAAAGTTTCTTTTGCCCCCCCCCCCCCCCAAACAAAAATCCTGGTTACGACCCTGGGGATTATACGTCAATTTGCACCTCCACCCTCCCCTCGTCTCTGCCTTAGAAATAATTCTGTATTTTTCTGATGGCTCAATAAGAGCTGGGATGTTTAAGCATTAAAGGGCACCCTTTTAGGTATCTCCCTCCCTCCTTAACTACAAAACAATCAGAGAACCCCATTGTAGATGTTAAAAGGCCTTTTTAAGTTTTGTAATTTGTCCATTGCTTACAGGTAGTGTTTGTTATTGGGAAACATATGGACACTTTCGCGGGGGAGTTTTCTGCTAGGGGGGGGGGGGATTGTCTGGGGAAATTTTAAATGGCTTTGAAAAAACGGTCTAGTGCCAGTGGAAAAACCAATGTAAAGTAAATATATCGACAAAGTGATGAATATCAAACAGGGTGTCTTCAAAACCACTGGACAGATACTTGAAGAAACAAAGAAAAGTGGGACACAAACAAGGAGAGACTGAAAACCAGATAAAACATTAAATCCAAAACAAGATAAACCAAATATACAAAGTTACTTAAAAATCCAGGAAAACAATATATACAGTTTCGGACTCAGGAAATAACCGAAATGAAAATGCAACAAAAAAACACTGATTTCGTTAATAGATGATGTTCTTGTTGGAATCTAATACAACTTTTCCTTTGGTGATTCAATTGGATATTTTGAATTACCCTCACTGACCATGTACGTGTCTTAGTAATGGGTTAATTTTAAATATTATTATAAACAAAACCAATATTTGGAATTCTATTATCTCTATTGCCAAATCTGATAAAAAGGATGTATTTTGTCAGTCTCTTGCCTTGTATATTGTGTAAAACTTCTGTCCATATAGATAATTATACCCTCCTGAAACAGTACAAAATTGTTTGAATGATTTTCACAACACCACCACAAAGCTCGTGTGTGCGCCACGTCACGACCTAGCTTGATTTTGCGCCAAATGTTTCACCTCGTTTTGGTATCAAATCAAGAGGTAGTTCGTTTTTGCACTATTATTATCCGATTTGTTTTTTCAACCGATGTATCTCATCAATGAAGTTGTTAACTTCTCGAAATGGTAAATCTGATGAACAAATTTATGTGCGAAGAAACTGATGTTATATACTTTAATTGGCCCACTAAGGCCTATTTTGCAGCATTAAATATATATATATATATAAATATATATATAGAATATATATATATATATATATATATATATATATATATATATATATATATATATAGATAATATATATATATATATATATATATATATATATATATATATATATATATATATATATATATAGATATATATATATATATATATATATATATATACCTTCGTCCAAAATATTCATTTTCTTGCAGCTAGCCAACTTCCTATTAGCCCTAATAAGGAAGGAGCAAAGGATAAGCTCAAATTTATTCACTAGTGAGAAATAATTATTAAGTTTAAGAGGCAAATATCCCACATTCCTCTTCCTCAGTGTTTGAAAGAGGAAAGACAAACTTAACTGAAATCGCAAAACTACTATTGAAGATGGCAGCATTTTCGGACGGTGGGAAAATGCCCCTTCATTTGATTTTTGTGTTAATATTATAATAAGATATTTTTAACAGAGGACTGTTGCCCATCGTAAAGATTCTATAAATTTGCCTAACATCAATATAGAACTGGTGCCTGCCTGGTTGAACAGTTTTTTTTTTCGAAAGCATGTTTGAAAGCATTAGCTGCGTTCGTTTTCGTCGTTCTATGGAAATCAAATCCTCGGTTTTACAATTAAGCCGTTCGTTTTCGCCGTTCTATGAAATGTTTCGCTTATAAGCCTTTCTTTGAAATGCCGTTCTTCGTTCTTAGTACCGTCGTTCTTAGAACGACGAACTGAGCCTTATACTCCGTTCAACAACTTTAGTTTTACTTTTGGGCGCCAAGTTTAAATAAAAAAAACATGACAGAAAACAAGTTTATTGATATTTAATTTTGTAGATTTTGTTAATGGGGTCTTTCATCTAAAAAATGGTAGTGATTTTTGTTTTTCGTATATGTGGCACAGTTTTGAAATCTTCAGAAAGTTCTGGAAGCATTTTGGGATAAATGGCTTTCCAAACTTTCAAAAATTCCTTAGGGGTCACTTGGAAAAATCATGGGAGGAATTTCTAGATATCTTAGATTACAACTAATACTAAGAAACTCCAGCTAACCCCAGGTTTCAATACCCTTAGGAATATGTTCAATTGTTCAAACATCTTAAGCTAAAAATTTAGAAAGGACATTTGGCTGATTACGTGTTAGGCTAAGTGCCACAACTAGGAGTATTGTCCATATTATGGAGTAAAAAATATTTTCTTAACATGTGTCCCTATGTGGAGTCCACTATTAAGGATTGCACCCCCATTTCAACTAATCTAATGTCTATGCCCATTCATAAGCATTCAAAAGCAAGAGTGCCCATTTGCACTCTATAGAACGGTGCAACAGTCACTTTCCTCTAGTAACTCTATTGATTGTTTTGCTACATTCACAAGTATTTTCCATTTTTGTTGTGCTGGTTGATTGAAATTTTGATTGAAATTTTATCTGGCTAAGGAAAGCTCTTATAAGCCGTTTTTTTAGTTAAAACGAAGTTCTTAGAACGGCGAAATAAAACGCAATTTAAGAGTAAAACCGAGAAAATCTTTTTAGTACTAAGAACGACGAACGGTGAAAACGAACGCAATGATTGTTTGAATGATTGGTGATTCTTTCTATTACCTGAGTTGAGCGGAGATTTATGATCTATCTGAATTGTTCTGGTAAGCTTTTGTTTTTTTTAGCCATGCTTTCGAAAAAAAAACTGTTCAACCAGGCAGGCACCAGTTCTATATTGATGTTAGGCAAATTTATAGAATCTTTAGGATGGGCAACAGTCCTCTGTTAAAAATATCTTATTATAATATTAACACAAAAATCAAATGAAGGGGCATTTTCCCACCGGTCCGAAAATGCTGCCATCTTCAATACTAGTTTTGCGATTTCAGTTAAGTTTGTCTTTCCACTTTCAAACACTGAGGAAGAGGAATGGTGGGACATTTGCCTCTTAAACTTTACTAATTATCTCACTAGTGAATAAATTTGAGCTTATCCTTTGCTCCTTCCTTATTAGGGCTATTAGGAAGTTGGCTGCTGCAAGAAAATGAATATTTTGGACGAAGGTAGATATATATAAATATATATATATGTATATTTTTAATGCTGCAAAATAGGCCTTGTTGGGCCGATTAAAGTATATAACATCAGTTTCTTCGCACATAAATTTGTTAATGGGATTTACCATTTCGAGAAGTTAACAACTTCATTGATGAGATGCATCGGTTGAAAAAAAACAAATCGGATAATAATTAGTGAAAAAAACGAACTATCTCTTGAATTGATGCCAAAACGAAGTGATACATTTTGCGCAAAATCCAGCTAGGTCGTGACGTGGCGCACACACGAGCTTTGTGGTGGTGTTGTGAAAACAAGGAAGGTTCGAGCTCTGCCAAGTCTTCTCGCGTTGCTAGCTGTTTAGCAGACGCTTAAGCAGGTAGTATCTGCAGAATATTATTCAGAATATGAGGGTTCATGCTCCCTCCTTAACTTCAATCCCCCCCCCCCTTCTTGCTTTTAAGCTAAAGTTTCGTATGGCTATGCTGAAGGTGCTTATGAATTTAACAAATGCAGTTAATGGGTAATTGTAAGTGTTTATTTACCGATAGCCGTTTAAAACTTTTAAAACTGATTTTTTTTTTTTTTTTTTTTATTATTATTATTATTAAAGCAAATCCACGCTAATAAGCTCTTCTATTCTTGACGTATTGTGAAGAATATTTATCCCAGTATGTATATATATGTATATGTATGTATATGTGTGTGTGTGTGTGTGTGTGGTGGGGGGGGGGGGGGTCCTAATGAGGGGAGATCCGGTATGATCTGAATGTTCGTTCAATTCATATAATTAATTAAAAAATACTTTCCACAAAATGAGTTTTTCAAAGAAAAGTAAAGAACTCTGTTAAACAAAAATGAGCAAAAATAAAATCAAATAATCTACCAAGCGTGAAACTACCACAAATCAGCATCGATAAATTAATGATGAAACTCAAAACGAACTGAAATTACAATAAATAACCGAGTCGAACTCAAAACGAGCAGAAATTACCATAAGTTGGGATCAAAACCCATATGCCTTCCATAAAAAATATAAATGTTTTACTTTTATAACTTTAATAAATCAAATAATATTAACATTTTGATTACTAAATATCAGTATATGTATATTAAAGTGACAATAAAGTGCAAATATTGTTCTGGCCTTTGGAAGGCATAGGGGTTTTGAGCCCAGCTTATGTTAATTTCTCCTCGCTTTGAGTTTGACTCGGTTATTTATTGTAATTTCTGTTCGTTTTGCCCTGAGGGTTGTGGGGGGTTGTCATCCTCAAAGACCTAATTTCCAGAACTTTCAACTAAGTTGAATAAAATGGCTATCTAAAAATTTTGATTGGATGTGTTGGGGGAAAAGTGGGCGAGAGAGGGGGTCAGTTGCCCTCAAATCACTTTTGACTATCAAAAAGGGCACAAAATTCGTCCATTGTTTACAGATACTATTTTATATTGAGAAACTCAGGGATATTTTTCGTGGGAAAATTTAATGCAGGGGGGATTTCCTGGGGTAAAATTACTAGTGGGGAGGATATATGTCCATAAGGGTGCTGCAGGGTGACACCTCCCTTCTTAATGCCCAAAAATGTTTTCTAGTGTTTATTTTAATGTTTTATTTAATTGAAGTGATTCACTTCATTATACAGTGATGATTATTAAGGAAGGTAGATCTTTGTGTAGCCGGGGGGGGGGGAGGGTAATATTCCTAAAGGAGTATGTTTCAATGGCCTAATTTTCTTAGCTTCATGGAGCCTTCAGATGAATTTGAATGAAGTTTGGAGACTTGTCGTCTAATCTTTTTTGGTTCTCACGTATATTTTGGATCTACACTTTTATTAATGGTTCTGGGAGAGGGGGTAGTAGTTGTGTCCTAGGGGTGGTCAAGCTGATTTAGGCTATATATCCGAAGGATAAGTTCTGAATTTTAAGAATGAACAAATTGGATAGTTTACAATCTTTCTTAGGGCTTTAGGGGTATGGCATCCCCGGAGGCATTATTATTGGAGCTTGTGACCATTTTGAATAAAATGGCTTTTTGAGATTCTTATCAATATAAGGGGAAGCATCTAAAAGGTCAAGAGGAGGGGGTCTTCTGTTCCTTTTTCAACTTCCCTCCCAACATGATTTTAAAGTTTTCAACTTAATTCCCTCAGCCATTCCTTAGATATTACTGATTTGCCCTTTTGACAACTAGCATGCACATAGTGTGTTTTGATTGTGTTTGGAATTCCTCTCTAAACCTGTGGAGTGTTATGCCATCTCCGTAGGCATAGTTATTTCACCTTTAGACTAGTTTGAACAATATGGCTTCTTCAAAATTGTGATGGAATATCTTTGGATGTAGGGCAGCTTTGGAGTTAGGGTATGAGAGGGGAACTGGCAGCCCTCCTAGTACTTTAAAACATGTCCTGAAAGTTTCAACTTAATTCCCTCTGCTATTTTTAAGATATTGCAGAATACAGACCCACCATTTTGATAAACTGAAGGCACACAGTGCCATTTGGTTTAGTTTAAGATACCCCTCAACATACTCCAAAGTTTCATCTTAATACCCTTGGCCTTTGCGGATGCACCAAGAATCGAAACTTTTTTCCGTCTCCCTAATGATAAATTGTGCATGTAAAAATGGATAAATTGCGTAATTTACAGTTCTTGTTCTAGGGCTGTGGGGGCAAGGCATTTCTCGAGGCATAGCTATTAGAACGTTAACTAATTTGAACAAAATGACAATTACAAAATTTTTATCATTGTTAACGAGAGGAGGCATATAAAAAGGGCAAGGAGGTGAGGTGGTTTCCCTTCAATTTTTCTTCATCTCCCCCTCAACATACACTGAAAGCTTCAACCTAATACCACCAGCCAATCCTTAGAGATTTCCGATATTCACTTTTCGCAACCAGGAAGGACAAAGTGTCCTTCCTGGGGGTGAGCTGGTTTCCCTTCAATTTTTCTTCAACTCCCCCTCAACATACACTGAAAGCTTCAACCTAATACCACCAGCCATTCCTAAGAGATTTCCGATATTCACTTTTCGCAACCAGGAAGGACAAAGTGTCCTTCCTGGAGGTGAGCTGGTTTCCCTTCAATTTTTCTTCAACTCCCCCTCAACACACATTGAAAGTTTCAACCTAATACCACCAGCCATTCCTTAGAGATTTCCGATATTCACTTTTCGCAACCAGGAAGGACAAAGTGTCCTTCCTGGAGGTGAGCTGGTTTCCCTTCAATTTTTCTTCAACTCCCCCTCAACATACATTGAAAGTTTCAACCTAATACCACCAGCCATTCCTTAGAGATTTCCAATATTCACTTTTCGCAACCAGGAAGGACAAAGTGTCCTTCCTGGAGGTGAGCTGGTTTCCCTTCAATTTTTCTTCAACTCCCCCTCAACATACACTGAAAGCTTCAACCTAATACCACCAGCCATTCCTAAGAGATTTTCGATATTGAATTTTCGCAACCAGGAAGGACAAAGTGTGTTTCGTTTGTGTTTGGCACCCCTCTCATCATTTCCTTAAGTTTCACCTTAATATTCTAAACTTTCTTGTAGATCCAGGATCAAACATAACCTCTTTTCTTAATAACCTCATGTGTTAATAATGAGCACCTTGCACAACTTACAGCGCTTGTACTGGAGGCTGGGGGGTTTCAAACCTGGAGGCAAAGCTATTTCACCACCTTTGGACTATTATGACTAAAATGACTACCTCGAAATTTTAATTGCATGTATTTGGGAAAAAAGGGCGTGGGGGAGGTGGTTGCCCTCCGATCACTTTTGAATCTTAAAAAAGGGCACTGGAATTTTAGACTTCCAATTGAATGAGCCTCCTCCAAAGTTTTTGCGACCACTCTTTCCATATAAACCTTATGTCTTAGCAATGGGTAACATGCATAACTTACAGCCCTTGCCCAAGGACTGGAGCAGGTGTTGTTAATCCCAGAGGCATGGTTATTTGACCTTTGAACTATTTCGAACATAATGGCTATCTCAAATTTTTATCGGATGCTTTTGGGGGGAAAAGAGGGGTGTGGGGTAATGGTTGTCCTCCAATCACTTTTAAGGCTTAAAAAGGGCACTAAAAATCTTAATTTGCAATGGAATGATCTTCATCTGAAGATTGTACGATCACTTCTTCCATATGAAGTGCCTTGGGAAAAAATCAATATATAATAATAAATTGAAGCCTTATGACTCTACCTTAGGCAGCGCTGTAGCGTTGCCTCTGACTTGGTGACTTGAAAATTTTCCAGTGGGAGAATTTCCCCTCGGGGGACGCCTAGCATCGTTTGATCCTAGGCTCTCTTAAAAGTAAGAGAGGCTGGTACTCTCTCCTTCAAAACTATTGTTTCTTACATTCAAGTTTAATATCCACATAGCAGTGCTTCGAGATGAATTATTCCTGAAAAACGGCTCTTCTTCAAAGTTTTATTAGGAGATGGACTTGAAATACCAAAAATCAACTGTAGGGCCATTATATTCCAAGCTTTTCAATATGGATTCTTCGAGCAAGTCTTTTTAGAGGGCAGTAGCACCCGAGAAACAAGGAGACATTTAAAAAAAATATATAAATAAAAAAAAGAAAAATTTTTGCATTTAATTCTTGGTGAAAACAAAGTACCCGTTAGCACCCCCTCTGGAAAAATTCTTGGCAGCACCCAACAGGTGGACCACCTCTTCACATTTTGTGCCCGGTAAGCATGCGAATTTAATCCTTTATATCACAAAAAAAATCTACCAAAAGATGGGAGCTGTTGTTACGCAGCAGCCAAATTACAAGTGGAGTTAAAAAATATCCCCTGGTATGAAGGGAGATTAGAAATTAATTTCTTTTTCACTTCCCCTCCCGCAAACCTCCTTCTACATCTATCCTAGGGCTCACTGATAGTTAGAAAACTTGGGCATAAAGACACACTTTTAGAGGTCACGGGTACGAACTTCCACAGAGATCCTTCATCCTCCTTACTAATAGCTGATTTGCAATTTTACACTAATGAACATAATTTACCAAACCTTGCATGGATCTACTTAGTTAAATGAAGCTTCAAAATAAGTATCTATATTAAGCGTGTATTTTGTATTGACTACGTGCATCATAGGTAGCGCGCTAGCCCTGCCTAAGTAAAGAACGATGTGGGCACAATGTGTTTTTGGTTTCTCCATACCCGGGCACTTCGTATCGAAGGAGTTGTCTTAGAAACTTCGAAAAGGGCTCATTCGATTGGAAATGGGAGTGGCTAGTGCCCTTTTTAATAGTCGAAAGTGATTGGAGGGCAACTAGCCCCCCCCCCCCACGCCCATCATTCCCCCAAGCACATCCAATCAAAATTTTGAGATAGCCATTTTGTTCAGCGTAGTTTTAAGTTCTGGAAATTAGGTCTTTGAGGATGAAAACCTCCTCACAGCCCTCGTAGAAAATATGTTTTTGAGGAGGACACTCCCTCACAACCCTCAGGGCAAGGGTTTTAAGTTATGGGCTGGGGGCATATAAGGTCTTTATAGAAGGCGTTGTCGTAGAAACTTCAAAACAGGCTCATTCGATTGGAAATTCAAAGGGATAGTACCCTTTTCAATAGTCAAAAGTGATTGGAGGGCAACTAGCCCCCCCCCCCACGCCCATCATTCCCCCAAACACATCCAATCAAAATTTTGAGATAGCCATTTTGTTCAACGTAGTTTTAAGTTCTGGAAATTAGGTCTTTGAGGATGAAAACCTCCTCACAGCCCTCAGGACAAGGGTTGTAAGTTATGCCCTGGGGGCATATAAAGTTTTTATAGAAGGCGTTGTCGTAGAAACTTCAAAAAGGGCTCATTTGATCAGAAATTGAAATGGCTTGTGCCCTTTTTAATAGTCGAAAGTAATTAAAAGGCAACTAACACCCCTTCCACGCCCACCATTTCCCCAAACACATCCAATCAAAATTTTGAGATAGCCGTTTTTGTTCCACGCAGTTAAACTTCAGGAAATTATACCTTTGAGCAGGACACTCCCCACACAGTCTTCAGAGCAAGGGTTATAAGTTATGCCCTGGGGGCATATAAGTTTTAATTGAAATCTTTGCCGTAGAAACTTGAAAAAGGGCTCTTTCGTTTGGAAATTCAAAGGTCTAGTGCCCTTTTTCATAGTCGAAAGTGATTTGAGGGCAACTAGCCCCCTCTCTCGCCCACCTTTTCCCCAAACACATCCAACCAAAATTTTTAGATAGCCATTTTATTCAGTGTTTTGATTTCCAGATAGAAATTATGTTTTTGAGGAGGACACTCCCTAACAGCCCTCAGGGCAAGGGTTGTAAGTTATGCCCTTGGGGCATATAAGGCTTTTACTGAACGCGTCGTCGTAGAAACTTCAAAAATGACTCATTCGATTTGAAATTGAAATGGCTAGTGCCCTTTTTAAAATTCGAAAGTGATTGGATGGCAACAAACACCCCTTCCACGCCCACCATTTCCCCAAACATATCCGATCAAAATTTCTTGATAGCAATTTTGTTCCACGAAGTTTAAAGTTTAGGAAATTATAAATTTGAGCAGGACACTCTCCCCATAGTCTTCAGGGCAAGGGTTATAAGTTATGCCCTGGGGGCACTTAAGGTTTTTATTGAAATGGGCAACTAACCCCTCTCTCACGCCCACCATTTCCCCAAACAGATCCAATCAAAATTTTGAGATATCCATTTTGTTCAACGTAGTCGAAAGTTCTGGAAATTAGGTCTCTTAGGATATTTACCCCATCAGAGCTTTCAGTGCAAGGGTTGTAACTTGTGCCCTGGGGGCATATGAGGTTTGTATAGAAAGTTGGTGTAGAAATTTCAAAAGGGGCTCATTTGATTGGAAATTGAAATTACCCTTTTTAATAGTCGAAAGTGATTGGAGAGTAATTAACCCCCCCCCCCCCTCTCACGCCCTCCTTTTCCCCAAAGACATTCAATCAAAGCTTAGAGAAAGCCATTTTGTTCAACGTAGTTGAAAGTTCTGGAAATTATGTATTTAACGATGACAAACCCCCGAGAGTCCCCAGGGCAAAGGTTGTAAGTTATGCCCAGGGGGCATATAAGGTTTTTAATGATGGAGTTGTCGTAAAAACTTATAAAGGGCTCATTAAATTGGAAACTGAGAGGTATAGTGCCCTTTTAAATAGTTGAAAGTGATTGGACGATAGCTAACCCCTCTCTCACGCCCACCATTCCCCCAAACATATCCAATCAAATTTTTAGACAGCCATTTTATTCAGGGTTTTGGATTTCCAGATAGAAATTATGTTTTTGAGGAGGACCCTCCCCCACAGCCCTCAGGGCAAGGGTTGTAAGTTATGCCCTGGGGGCATATAAGGCTTTTACTGAACGTGTCGTCGTAGAAACTTCAAAAATGACACATTCGATTGGAAATTGAAATGGCTAGTGCCCTTTTTAATAGTTGAAAGTGATTGGAAGGCAACAAACACCCCTTCCAAGCCCACCATTTCCCCAAACATATCCGATCAAAATTTCTTGATAGCCATTTTGTTCCACGAAGTTTAAAGTTGAGGGAATTATACCTTTGAGCAGGACATTCTCCCATAGTCTTCAGGGCAAGGGTTATAAGTTATGCCCTGGGGGCATATAAGGTTTTTTTAAATGGGCAACTAACCCCCCTTATCACGCCCACCATTTCCCCAACACATCCAATCAAAATTTCGAGATATCCATTTTGTTCAACGTGGTCGAAAGTTCTGGAAATTAGGTCTCTTAGGATATTTACCCCATCAGAGCTTTCAGTGGAAGGGTTGTAATTTGTGCCCTGGGGGCATATAAGGTTAATATAGAAAGTTGTTGTAGAAATTTCAAAAGGGGCTCATTTGATTGGAAATTGAAATTGTCCTTTTTAATAGTCGAAAGTGAGTGGAGAGTAATTTACCCTCCTTTCACGCCCTCCATTTCCCCAAACACATTCAATCAAAGCTTAGAGATAGCCGTTTTGTTCAACGTAGTTGAAAGTTCTGGAAATTATGTATTTAAGGATGACAAACCCCCGAGAGTCCCCAGGGCAAAGTTTGTAAGTTATGCCCAGGGGACATATAGGTTTTTAATGATAGAGATGTCGTAAAAACTTCAAAAGGGGCTCATTCAATTGGAAATTGACAGGGATAGTGCCCTTTTTAATAGTTGAAAGTGATTGGACGGTAACTAACCCCTCTCTCACGCCCACCATTCCCCCAAAACACATCCAATCAAAATTTTCAGATATCCATTTTGTTCAACGTAGTAGAAAGTTCTGGAAATTAGGTCTGTGAGGATGACAACCCCGCCTCCCAGCCCTCAGGGCGACGGTTTTAAGTTATCCCCTGGGGGCATATAAGGTTTGTATTGAAAGCGTTGTCGTAGAAACTTCAAAAGGGCTCATTTGATGGGAAATTGAAAGGGCTAGTGCCTTTTTTAATAGTTGAAAGTGATTGGAGAAAGAATAACGCACCTCTCACGCCCAACATTTTCCCAGACACGTCCAATCAAAATTTTGAGATAGCCATTTTGTGTAGCGTAGTTGAAAGTTCTGGAAATTTGATATTAGAGGATGACAACCACCCTCACAGCCCTTAGGGTAAGAGTTGTAATTTATGCCCTGGGGCCATATAAGGTGTTTATAGGAAGTGTTGTCGTAGAAACTCGAAAAAGGCTCATTCGATTGGAATTCGAAAGGTCTAGTGCCCTTTTTTAATAGTCGAAAGTAATTGGAAGGCTTGACATTTTTATAGTAAAGACCGATGTGGATATAATGTATTATTTTTTTGTTGTTGTTGTTGTTTAGACCAGGGCACTCTGTATCAAAGGAGTTGTCGTAGGAACTTCGAAAAGGGCTCATTCGATTGAAAATAGAAAGGGCTGATGCCCTTTTAATAGTCGAAAGTGATTGAGGGAAAATAATCCCCCTCCCACTCCCACCCTCCTATTTGACTTTATGTTGAAAAACTAAATGTTGCCATAAGGTTAAATCAAAATACACTATGTTAATGCTAATTCCCAATAAGGCATCTCAGCAGTATCCCAAGAACGCCTGAGGGTATTATATGTTCAAACTTTTGGGGCTGCTTCTGCTCTTAAAATTTAACCAAATCAAAATAGCGTAAGTGTATCCAAGCTATCAAAGAAAGTAAACAGATTTTTTTGTGAATGGTATCAAGTTTTCCATTTCAGGTCAACTAGAGGAGGTATGAAACTAAATTAAACACTACTATTTGTGTCTAGATTTTTAAGAGGGTGTATGTTGTTAAAAATGGCTGAAAATTTTTCTCCAGCATACAAATAGCAGGCCAAACTATAAATTCTTAAAAAAAAACGAAAAGATTTAAAGTATTATTTTCTTTTTCTCTGAAAAGACTATGTCAATAACGAACAGAAATTAATTAAAAAACTTTTTCCACAAAATAAGTTTTTCAAAGAAAAGTAAAGAACTCTATTAAACAAAAAACTAAGCAAAAATAGAATCAAATAATCTACCAAGCGTGAAAACTACCAAAAATCAGAATCGATAAATAAACGAAACCCAAAACGAGCAGAAATTACAATAAATAACCGAGTCAAACTCAAAACGAGCAGAAATTAACATAAGTTGGACTCAAGACCCCTATGCCTTCCCAAGGCCAGAAAATAATTTGCACTTTACTGAAAAAATACAAATGAATGTGTTTTGTCAGTTTGATGTGCATTTACTGATATTTAGTAATCAAAATCTTAATATTATTTGATTTATTAAAGTTATAAAAGTAAAAACATTTATATTTTTTTCAGTAGAGTGCAAATTATGTTCTGAGTGCAAAAACACCCCCAAAAATTCAAGGAATCTTAATGAAAATTACACCAGACTAAGCGTATCAGAGAACCCTTCTGTATAGGTTTTAAGCTCCCATCTCCAAAAATCTGGAGTTTTGTATTTTTTATAGAGAAAGATCATAAATGCGTGTTAATATCTTTGTTTTTCCCCGGGGGTAATAGAATCGAACCAATGGTCCTAGAAAATCGGGATAGGGCTCGTTCAAACGAAACTTAAAAATCTTAGTTTTTAAAGTGACCCAAAGATTTGATGGCAACTAGCCCCCCTTCAACAGCGTTTTCCCCCAAAATTATCTGATCAAAATTTTTAGATAGCTACTTTGCTCAGCATATTAGAAAGGTCCAATAACTATGCCTTAGTAGGTGACGAGAACCCCACACAGCCCATGGAGATAGGGTCGAAGCTGTGAAACTGGCCCATTGTTTACATGTGGTACTTATTACTGGGAAGCATGTAGATAATTTTGGAGAGGAGGATTTTCTGCCGGGGATTTCCTTAGGGAGATGTTTCTTTGGGAGGGAAGTTTCCGAAGGCAAATCTTCCGGGGGAAATTTTGCACGGTGGGAATTTTCCAGAATTCCTATACCAAATTATTTTTATTTGTCTTACTTTCTCTTTGGCATATCAATGTTATATGTGGATATGTTCTGGGAAAATTGTCCTGGGGAATTTACAGCAGCGTTGGAATTTTCAGGGGGGAGATATCATTTGAAAAACGATCATATATCATCATCAGGCAACGCTAATGGTTAGCTACTCTTTGTGAAATATTATTTGTTCAAACGGGAGAAGTCATTTATTTCGAACGAATTGGGTATCAATTGACTCCCAATACTCCCCTAAAAATGGCGATTTGACTGATATAAGAATCCGGACGGTAAACCTTCGTTTCGTATTATTACTGAATTTTTCATTTTTGACAATATAGCCGAAATAAATTCTACATCTAGCAGCGTTGCCAGATCTTGATCGTTGCGCTGTGGAAAGTGCGCCCGAATTTTACAGTGCAGTGTTGCCACCTACTATACTGACTGAAAATAAGCCAAAATTCAAAAGTAGTTTCCGGAACAGATTGCTGATAATATATATTAGGCAATAAGCAGAAGAGGGGAGGGTTCCTGCTGCAAGTGCCGTATGTACCTGCCGGTATTTTGTTACCCTGGAATTGCGGGGTATAGGTGAGCGGGTCCCGACACTTCCCTTATTCCTAGTATTGTGTGATTCAGTGGACTTTGGCTGTTTTTGAGTGAAAGTGATGACTGAAAAGCTGGTATTCAGCCCAGTTCTGAACTTTTTGAGCAGATCACTCACTAAAGGGATGAACTTCAATCAGATTGTGAAAAGCGCAATAAACTATTTCGAACATGAAACAATCATACAAGCTAAAAAGACCCTTCACAGTGATTTGGACGTTCAAAGCCGGATGGTTTTGTATGTCAAAGATGAGGACAACATTACTTATATATGCAAGTCGCTAGTCTCTGCGGCAACAAAATATTCCCGTCTCGAAATTTGTGATATTTAGTCCGTGTGAAGTACCTGCCATTATAACGGGGTGGTATAGCAGGGTTGACATGGGGGGTTAAATTTGAATGACGGGGGATTTTAAAATGAATCGAGTCGCGAAGAATTTTAACTACTATTATTCTACAAGTACTCCCCGACCAACCCTCGATTCTACTGTCAAAAGAGTACATATAAAACAACAACAGCCACAACATCTAGGGTCGTCATTCCACTAGGTTCCTATTCCTAATACCAATACATCAGGTCATAAGGTTCAGATTACTTAGGGAGTGATTTGGAGACACAAAAGACTAATATTCTGAGAAATACTAACGTGAAGAGACACAAATAAGAAAGTAATGGATTTATTTTTACTCACATGATAGAGACAGGGCTGTGTACGAAAACGTCAAATATAAGGGCACTTCATACACTGGTACAGGTAATATGATATATAGCACGCGATTGTTATTACATCAAGTCCGAACTAGTCTCACAATAGACTTTGAATTAATTGAATAAAGTCTGGTACTAAGTTTCTCATACACCCTATAGACTGCCTGAAAATTGACTACTCACTGCCTCGAAATCGAATGCCTGATAATTGCAAATCCTAACTACTATACTTTTCGAATTTTGCTCAGGGTTACATTAAGGCGTCACTTGAGATGTAAGGCCTGTATTTCTATTGCACTAGATTGTTCACGGATGCCGCCTTGCATTCTTCCCTTTGGGGTATTGCCTAATCTTTCGCGTGGGTTTTTCGGCTTCACGATATCTATGTATTACATATCTTTTAATAATTTCTCAAGCGGTGATAGAAAGAGATAAGATGTCTTTGTCGGCATTGAAAGGAATTTCACACCTCGCGTGTGGGTTTTTATAAAACTAAAGTATTACGAATGTTTCCTTTGTTGGTATTAAAAGGAATTCCACACCTTGTGCGTGGGTTTTTAGAAAACTAAGTATCATAAATGTTTCCTTTGTCGGTACTAAAAGGAATTTCATACCTCGCGTGTGTAGGTTTTACAAACTAAGTATTACAAATGTTTAATAATTTCTCAAGCGGTGATACAAAGAGATGAGATGTCTTTGTCGGCATTAGAAGGTTTTTCACATCTCGCGTGTGGGTTTTGCAAACTAAGTATAACAAATCTTGTGGATTCTTTAAACCACTTATTGGAACAGCTATGATTAGATTCGTTTGAAATGCTATGAATATTTCTTTAGTCAGAAAAGGAAGGGGTTTGGTTTTTTGTTATCTGATTACGCCACATATTACCCTTCCCATTGTTTAACGATGTCCCCATCGTTGTTCCCACTAGTTCTCCTTCCCCTTTTTGAATTTTGACAAAGTTTTTGTTGTTACGGATTTTATTGATAAATTAATTTTATGTCAGTCATAAATTTTACACACTCCTGACTATTTCATGATGTTTATATTTTCGAAACATTACTTAAAGTTCCATCACCTATTTCACTCTATTTGGCGAAGGGACCAAAGAGTTTTTCTACTGATTATAATATAGGGATTATATGATTGACTATCTAAATATTCTTTTCCTCCACCTAATATTGAAAATACCTTCACCTGATATGCGAACATTTCTAAATTACTTAAATATTCTTCACTTGTTTCTAACACTAAAATTATGCCATTATCTTACATGATAATAAATTTTCATGAATGAAAACACATGTTCCTCATTTCTAATACTACATTATGTGATATTATGTGATACTAACGTGATGTCATTAAATTATAATAATACCTTGTATGACTAAGCTGCAATACTTATAAATGCGAATTAAACAACTGATAAAGGAAACGAATTAACATACACAATTAAAAGGTTTTAACTTAGTATTTAGGAGTAGCACTGTAATAATTTCAATTGTTTCAGCTGTTTCTTTATATGTTTCTTAATATTCACAAGAGTTAAATGATAGATACATAAGACTTCACAGTTACTTCATTATCCTACTTGTCTCTATAGCACTCACATACGCTGTCACTTCATTTTGGCTTCCATTGAATTTCTGTCTGAATCGGCTAATTGTTTATGGTTTGTCTTGTTAGTTTTCTATTTTTGGCACTTTATCCTCGGGAAAAATTTGATACACGTACAGTTTGTGTTTCCCTTCGAATTGTTCATGCGTCGTTTTTTTCTTTATAAACGATGGGCTGGTTGTGTTGACATACAATAATATGTACAGATGGGTGGAAATTTGATTTCGGGGCATGCTTCAATGCATTGTCTTTGATCCTTGGTTACGATACACAATTGTTGAGGGATTAACTACTGGTTGGGTTGGGTTTCTCCTCTGGTCACTTTGTTCTCAGTAAAAATTTAATACACGTACAGTTTATGTTTCCTATGAAATGTTCATGTCTGGCCCTTTTTGTTGTGGACGTTTGGCTGGTTTTCCAGCGTACAACGATATTTAAGGATGGGTGGAAACTTGATTTTGGAGTCTGTTTCAATACATTCTCTTTGATCCTTGATTAGGATGCACAATTATTGAGGGATTAACCTCTAGGATTGTGTTCGGTCCTCAGGATTTAACGCTTGGGACATTGCCTTCTAAGATAGTTGCTCGACGGATATATATGCAGTTTCACGACGGATATTATGCAGTTTTCACGGCTTAGGTCGAGATGGTTTTCCAGATATGAGATATGAGATATTTATAAGATATTTATTTTAAAAAAAATCGCCATCACAAGCCCACAAAGGGCCGAATTCGGACTTTGGAGTTGACAATATAAATAATTACACTAAAAATGCAAAGAACAACAACGAAATAGAGAAAACCATAATGAACATCATTTAAAAGCCAATAATTAAAACTGTAAAAAGTCAATTAAAAAATTAAAAAGATAAAAATTGGTCAAACTAAACTTAGAGCGAGACATAAATGCATTAAAAACTGGTAAAAAACTGTTCAAACTAAACTTAGAGCG
This sequence comes from Artemia sinica, assembly GCA_027921565.1. Taxonomy (NCBI): domain Eukaryota; kingdom Metazoa; phylum Arthropoda; class Branchiopoda; order Anostraca; family Artemiidae; genus Artemia; species Artemia sinica. The sequence goes on from CM051265.1 coordinate 37,120,031, forward strand.
AGATATAAATGCATTTAAATTAAAAGGGATACTAAGAAATAGTCAACAATTCAACTACAGTAAATCAATAAAGAGTTTAAAAAACAATAAAAAACTGGTCAAGAAAGGGGGGGAAGCAAAAGAGTGCAAGAACCTGGGCAGTACCATCAGCTAATAAACAAAAAAGAGGGGAAACAGATACTATTGAGACATTTTATTCATTTTTTCTGTAATGAAGGGGATAAAAGTTCTTTCGTATCTGGAAGTAACGCAGCGAATGGGGGACGAAGCAGGGATGGGCTCAGAAACAGCTCGAGGCAGACGTAATCTGGATGGGGAGTGACGTTTGGGGAAAATACTTGCCGTCCGAGGGTTTTTTTATGGCATTTTTTGCAAAACGGAGGCACAACGAAATCCTCCTTTGCTCCAGGGTTTTCAGACTAGCTTTTTTTTAGGAGCAGAGAGTATGGCACCTTGCCTACTTTAAAAATTATTCGCAAGGCTCTTTTTTGAATTGATTCTTCGCGAGAGATACCAGGGTGCCAAACTGGACAAGCATATTCTAGATGCGGGCGGACAAAAGACGTGTAAATTCTTAAGGAGTGGGAAGGGAGACGCTGAATTTATTTAGGAGCTTAAGGAGGGCGATAGACACATTAGCTCTATGGATGCTGTCTTTAACGTGGATATCCCACTTTGTGACGCCAAGTAGTGTAAATGAGGACACAGAAATTTAAGGAGGGATAGGATTAAGAAAATAGGGCGAGGATTTGAGGAAACAAATGGGCATTATCATGGACTTAGAGGGTTTACTGCCATGTGTAAGTCTAAGGTCTCGTCTTCAATTTCATTGAGGATACTCATAGGGTCACTTATTAAATTTCTGAAGCAAGTTTCAACAACCGTTAGGTCATCAACAAATTTCCATCGGTCAGGAAATTCCTTTGCGAGGCTGTGGATCAATACTGAAAAAAGGAGAGGACCTAGGAGAGTACCTTGGGGTATGCCGTTGTGGACAGGGAGAGAATTTGAATAATGATTTTGGTATTTGACAATTTGCGATCTATTTGTTAAGGAGGCAACTAATTTCACCAATAAGGGATCAATATTGAACTCGTTGACAAGTTTCTCAATTAAAAATTGTGGTTAACAAGGTCGAATGCTTCTGAAGGTCGATGGAAATTAAATTTAGCCAGGAATTAGGCTTTTCAAGGATTTTCCCGATGTGAACAATAAGAGAAACGAGATAGTGGGAAGTAGTGGTGGATTTTAGGCTCCCAAATTGTTTAAAGTCAGTAAGAGGTAGGATTTTTTCCTTTAGCCAATCTGCAAGTAATCCTTCATAAAGTTTCGTGAAAACAGGAGTAAGAGTAATAGGCCGGACGCCTTCAAAACCAGGCTTTCCGTTTTTCTTTTTCAAAGGGGTTATGAAACCCTGTTTCCAAATTGTAGGAATTTGCCCAGACTCGGTAATCTTGTTAAACAGGAAAGACAAGGGCTTAGACAAGAAATCACCGAAGGCACTAAATAAAAGGAAAGGGGATTTCCAAAGGACAAATACTTGTCTTCTTAGTTTTTGAATTCTTCTTTCTATCTCAGACGGAGAAACAGTGGGTAAAGAAGGGGAAGGGGCTCCTGATGGTAATTGGTCGGACAGTGGTGGAAGACTCTGGACAATGGAAGCGAGGAATTTATTGAGATTATTGGCAGTAATATTAGGGGACTCGGGTAGATTGAAGTTAAGCTGATCAAGCCTCCTGCCACACAGCTTTTTAACCTCAGAATACCAGTTTTTTGGTTTATTAGTAAACAATATTTCGATCTTATTTTTGTAGAACGATCGTGCCAATTTGCGAATTTCTCTTTTAATTGATTTTCTTAGTTTATTGGCTTCATCTGGATTACCATTTTGAAAAGCTTCAATTTGGTTCTAATTAGTGTTTTTTATAGTTTGGTTAATAAAGGGTTTGTCATTGGAGCAATTTTTAATTTTTTTTCCGGGAAGCGAATTTGATTTTTGTCAATTAGCTTTTTGTGGAACAAAAGCCATTTTCTCATCAGTATTTTTTAAACTATAAAACATCGGACCAATCTTTTAACATACCAAATGAAAGAAGACCAGAATTTTGACGAGGGCGATAACTACCATAATTTATTGAGAAAGAATGATTAAAATTGAGGAGGGGGATAAAAGAATCGAAAGATGATAACTTCCACCTAATGGAGGCAGAGTTGAGCGAGGGTTGTAAAAATTATACATTAGTTAAAATCAAACAGTTCGTGGTAACGAACTGTAAGTAAGGAGCGACCCGGCTCAATTGGTAACCGAAACTCTAGAAAACGGATTTTTTGATACCAATAGATATATCAAAAGAATCAGATTTCAATGCTGATTTCAAATATATAACTTTCATCAAGTTTTACCCATCAAAAGTTACGCGCCTGAGAAAATTTTGGCTGATTTCAAAAAAAGAGGGAAAGACCCCCTAAAAGTTATAGAACCTTAATGAAAATCACACCATCATATTCAGCGTTCAGAGAACCCTACTGTCTGGTTTCAAGCTCCTATCTACAAAAATTGGATTTTGCAAAAGAAAGATCACGGATTGGTTTATTTGTTTGTTTGTTTTTTTTTTTTTCCCAGGGGTGATCGTATCGACCCAGTGGTCTAGAATATCGTGGGAGGGCTCAAACGGAAATTAAAAGTTCTAGTGCCCTTTTTAAGTGACAAAAAAAAATGGAGGGAAGCCCCTCCCACGCTTTTCACACCCGATCAAATTTTGAGATAGCCATTTTGTTCAGCATGGTCGAAAATATGATAAATTTCTTTGGGAGATTAATCCCCGAAGTACCCAGAAGGTTGAGCTTTTTTGTCAAAAGATTGGGGTGGAGAAAAGCCAATTTTCTGAAAATTATAGTATTTTTCCGGAAGTATAAACAGATAGGACTTTACCAATGGAGGTTTTTTTCAGAAGTTTTCAGGAGGTTTGTTTTTTGCTAGTGGGAGGAAGGTGGGGGTCAAATTATGTTGGAGGATCGTTATGAAGGAAGTTTTCATGGGGAAGGGAAATCGCCATGAAGGGGCGCCGGACTTGCCAGCATTATTTATTGGTTATTGGGAAGTATACAACCATTTCAGAAGGATTTTTATGAGGGGGGGGGGGCTAGAGGAGGGAGTTACTCTGGAGAAATTTCCGTGGAGGATGTTCCTTTGGGGTAAGGGACATTTCTATGAAGGGGGTGCCAGATTTCCAAGCATTATTTAAAAAACGATCAGAAATTAAATAAAAAAAAAAAACCAAGTTTTTTCAACTGAAATGAAGAAGGAATATCAAACAGTTCGTGGTAAACGAACTGAGTAAGGAGCGTTGCTCAATGGTAACCGAAAACTCTAAAAAACGGGATTTTGATACCAATAGATACATCAAAAGAATCAGATTTTAATTTGATTTCAAATATATAAGTTTCATTAAGTTTAGTCTAACCCATCAAAAGTTACGTGCCTGAGAAAATTTGGCTGATTTTCGAAAAAAAAGGGGGAAAGACCCCTAAAAGTTATAGAACCTTAATGAAAATCACACCATCATATTCAGCGTATCAGAGAACCCTACTGTAGAGGTTTCAAGCTCCTATCTACAAAAATGTGGAATTTTCCATTTTTTGCCAGAAGAAAAGATCACGGATGCGTGTTTATTTGTTTGTTTGTTTGTTTGTTTGTTTTTTTTTTCCCAGGGGTGATCGTATCGACCCAGTGGTCCTAGAATATCGTAGGAGGGCTCACTTGGAACGGAAATTAAAAGTTCTAGTGCCCTTTTTAAGTGACCAAAAAAAAAAATGGAGGGCAAACTAGGCCCCCTCCCACGCTCAGTTTTTTTTTCCCAAAGTCACCCGATCAAAATTTTGAGATTGCTATTTGTTCAATGGTCGAAAATATGATAAAAATGTCTTTTAGGATGACTTGATCCCCAAAGTCCCCCAGGGGGAGGGCTGAAAGTTATGAACTTTACTCAATGTTAACATATAGTATTGGTTATTGGGAAGTATACAGACTTTTTCAGAGGAGATTTTTTCTGGTAGGTGGGGGAAGGAGAGGGTCGGGGGCTATATGGAAGGATCTTTCCATGAAGGAAGTTTTCATGGGGGAAGGGACATTGCTATGAAGGGGGCGCCGGATTTCCCAGCATTATTAAAGAAAAAGATCAGGAATTAAATAAAAAAAACAAGTTTTTCAACTGATCAATGATTGTGATTAAGAGAGGTCATTTTTCAAGAACTGGAAAAAATTCGAACATAGTTTAAAGAGCAGGGTATTGACTAGGGGGCGAACCCTCTAATATACGTGTAAAAATTATGAATATAGAAGTTCGTTACGTAATAATTCTAAAGTTACGTATATTTATTACTAATAAAAACGTTCGTAAATAAAATTAAACAAAAATTATTCATGTACGGTTAGCCAAAATCAAAACCTGCATTAATTCAAAAACGTTCAAAAATTAAATAAAAAAAACAAGTTTTTTAACTGAAAGTAAGGAACGACGTTAAAACTTAAAACGAACAGAAATATTCCGTATATGAAGGGGGCTGTCCCCTCCTCAACGCCTCGCTCTTTACGCTAAAGTTTGACTTTCTCACAACTCTATTTTTTTAAACAATAAAAAAACTTTAGCGTAAAGAGCGAGGCGTTGAGGAGGGGACAGCCCCCTTCAATACGGAATAATTTCTGTTCGTTTTAAGTTTAACGTCGTTCCTTACTTTCAGTTAAAAAACTTGTTGTTTTTTTTATTTAATAACATCAAGAGAGGTATTTCCCCGAGTCATTGGTATTTTAACAATCTGCTTAACTTTAAGTGAGGAGCAAAAAAAATCCATTTTAAGGTCATTTGCATCGCCAACTAAAAAAGACCAGCATTGGGGTATTTAGAAATAACAAAATCAGCACTTGTCTACAATTGCTGGATGATTTTCGTTTTGACTCGATATTTGATTTGGGGAGTAATAGAAAACGGCTATTGCAATAATATTAAATGGACGAGGGAGAACTTTTGGTCTAATACTTAGCCAGAGGATTTTCATCGTACTCGGATAAACTAGGGACTCGAATAACCTTTGGGTAAAGGTTTCTCTTAGTAAAGAACAAAACACCGCCACTTTTTTTCAAGTGGGCGGTCTAAAGGACGGAGTTTAATAAACTCTGAATAATTCGTGAGGCACAGAGACCCTGGGTCGTGGGACTGTACTTCCGTAATAGCTATAATATCGATTAGATATGATTCTTAAAGCACCTCGAGTTCAGTAAGCTTTTCAAAATTAAGACTTTCGGCATTAGTAACTAAAAGTTTGGGAAAAACAAACCGATTGGGGAATTTCGACAGGGACACTTGGTGTGTTTGAGAATTTCCTGGGTGGGGTTTCAATTTAATATTATGATGCTGCGGAGAAGTAGGGTAAGAGAAGGATTTACCTTGGGGATTTGGAGGTGGTGGGAAGGGCGAGGATACAGCCGAAGCATGATTAGGAAGGTGCGACTTTTTCAGTTGTCAGGAAGTGCGAAAAATTAGGATTTAATACAAGACAATTATTAAATGCAAAAGGTCTCAGACCTGAGTCACCCTGGTAGGGTGGGCACGAGGGATTAAAAGCATGGGTCAGAAGTGGGAAAATATGGGAGGGAAATAAGACGGTGGTATTTTCAGGGGGTTCAACTTGGGAGGGGTTAACTGGAGTGTTAAGAGGGAAGGGATTTTGCTGGGAATATGGAGTTTTTTTCTGGGTGGTAAAAAAAAGGCCACTTTGAAATTTATGGCAGGGTTTGGAATGGGAAAGGGAGCAATAATTGTCGTTACAGTGACCAGTAGTTAAAAAAGACATACAAGGGTGAACAAAGGTACAATCACTCTTTTTTATACACTTATTGGCCAAGTGAAAACAGCAGGCAATAGAATTCTTCTTTGGTTTGGCTTCAGGAACCGATTTACTAATAATGCTCAAGTTGTCACTGACCCCTGGAACTGGAATATTGGCTAAGTTCACACTTAAATTGTCACTGACCTTTGGATCTGGAATATTGATTGAGTTCTCATTTAAGTTGTCACTGACGTCTGGAACTAGGTGACCGATTAAATTCATATTTGAGTTGACACTTGCTTCATTAATATTCATGTGTTGGGAGTTGTTGCTTGTGGATTGAATTGCAGTTGGTTTCAAATTGGCGTTTTTTTTTATTTGTATTCACAGACTTAAGTGTGTTCTTAATTATATTCCCCCTAAGATCAATGAAAGTAGAAATTTCGTTGGTAATGAACTCGAGTTTTTTTTCAGCACTAAAAGGGAGGGGAGGGAAGGGTCACATAGAAGGCTGGAATCACAATTGCCAGAAGAAAATTTTCAGTCTGGCAGGAGACATCATTAGAAGGCTCACAATTAGATTCAAAATCCGTCTGGGTACTGGTATCTTTAGTTTCTAGCAGAAAATCAGTCTGGCAACTGGCAACACTGGTTAATACTGGTAGGGGAGTAGTCTGACACTCGCTTTGGGCTGCAATGAAAGCTTTACCATCCCTTTGGCAAGTCGGGGCAAGGGGGGACGACCTGATATCATCTAAAATTTCTTTTAAGGAAGAATTTATTTCTGACAATCGGCGTCGTGGGGTATCGCTAGCTTTTGAAGAATTTATTCCTGAAAATCGGCGTCGTGGGGAATCATTAGCTTTCGAAGAATTAGGGGTGGTATATTCTTGATTTTTGGTGATGTTTTGTTTCGAGGAACAATCCAAACATAACCAGTTCTTATTCCACTGGGAACGTTCTATCCCCGCACATTGCTCATGAATGGAAGAGTTGCATGTACTACATACCAGGCAATTCATTGTTGCCCTTAATCTACACTCAGGACACACTCTCTTAAAGTCCTTTGGTTGTCCTTTAGTCAATTGGTTGATTAATATTAAGGGTTAAAAATTCAATTCACCTGATGGCTGGTGACAAATCCGGAAGTTAGGTCACAGTCAATCAACTTTGTCACTGAACTGGTTGTCCTTTAGTCATTTGGCTGGTTAATATAAAGGGTTAAAAAGTTCAATTCACCTGATGGCTGGTGGCAGCATCCCGAAGTAAGGTTACAGTTAATCAACTATGTCACTGAATTAACTGAGTTTAATGCAGAAAGGCATAAACCAAATAGGTTGTAACAGGTTGAACTCTGGTTGAAGATTGAAGATAATTGTAATTAGGTGGTTGTGGGGTATGCCTATTGATAATATTATTTGGGGCAGTGTTACCTGGTAATAGGTTGTGGTAACAGCGATTATCATCATATCATTGTCTTCTGGGATTTTTCTTGTGAGTACTCTTCGTTGGTTGACGAATGATGAAAGTAGGTGCTACTAGGTCTGAATCTGTGTTGAGTTACATACATGCAATGATTGATTTCCATTTGATTACTCAAAATCCTAAAATAGAAATACCTAGGTAGGATCTCATATTCTCTATAACGATTATATTGCAATACATAAAACGATGGTATATAGCCCAATTAGATACATTTAACGGTAATTAATGTAACGGCGATAAGTTGCTATCTATACTTATTCAAACATAGTGGATTACTGTTAGAGTTTAATAATCGTTAGAAAAATGACTAAGTAAAAATAACTAATACAATACTGAATTTGGACATAAAACATTAATATACACTTAATATGCATTTATGCATAAATTTTCTCTTATGCCTCCTATAACGCTTTTCTAATTCTACATTAGAGTTTAAACTGTCTAGTTTAACCTGAGGTAGCTTGCGAGGTTTAACAAGAGGTCTTAATTTACTATACATTTTCATGCCTGTATTGTTCACACACGTCCATGCTGTTAAGAAACGAATATTTCATTGTCATAGCCACATGGTTGTAAATGAACGATAATTAGAGAGGTGGGACTAGACATGGTACGAACGATTGAGGACCTCTTTACCCACTCGCTTGATAATGTCCTCCCTTTTTACTTGGCTTATGGGTTTTCTGGGAGTTTCGGGTTTAGTTTCTGCACTCATTTGGTTAAATATGATCTTTCATTGGGTTTTGCCTCCGTGGTCTCAGAATTTTCCCAAAATTCAGGGTTAATAGCATTCTTATAGTTAGGGAAATCATGAACAGGAAACATAGGGTTAGGAGTCTATTCCTCCCAAAATTTATTGAAATTAGTCCGTATCTACTTTCTACGTGCATTAATATTTGGTCTTCATCAGTGAAAAGGGGAATCCGGGAGTCTAATGCTTCTCTTGTTTTGTAAGCAGTAGGGTTCCTTTGACATTCTCTATTTTAGACCATATTGAGGTTTTTACTTCCTCGTTATTAATACTTGGAATGGTGTACGATAAATTGACTGGTTTGAAATTGATTACTTTAGGAATTATTATATTTTTACTTGTAGTTATTAATGGTGTTTGTACTGTCGTTTCTCTGGTTACCACTCGACATCCTTGATTTATGGTTATCGTTCCTACATTTTGTAATAATAATTCAGTTCTCTGTAACGTGGATCAATTCTTTCTGTATTATTATAACATGATATGGTTCCAACTGTTTCTTTTGGAACAGAAAATACTCACAGATCATTTCTAAGATGAATGAATATCTCTCATTTGGTACTTCCTATTAAAGCTTCACAAGAATTAGGGATTTCTTCCTGTTGGGTCTCTCTTAAAAATACATCTAACATACAAGATCCAGATGTGACGTTGTAAATGGGCAAAGTTAGCTGACTAGGTTTTTGAATGATACACATTCCTTTAGGTCCTGTGGGTGGCGAAAGCATATTTTCTTCTGTCTTGATCATGAGCAAGTATTCTGCTTCGGGCGTAATAGTCATGAATGAATTAGTCTTCCCTATATTGGCTGGAAATGTAGAAATTTTATATAAGTCATATATAGGTTCCTGATTTTTGATGGAGTTGTTACTACTGCAAACAATTGTTCATTTATCTCTGTGATGTGAACCTTTACTTATGTGTAATAATGGAATAGGTTCGCCACTTCCGGCTCTGTGGTTAGATGTAGTAGGCCAAACGTTAGATGCGTTTTTATTTCGTCCAAAATACTTTTTAGGTTAGAAGGATCTACTAGGTCGTAGGATAAGGTTCCTCCGATAAGGGCAAACAAAGCGAATTCAAATTTTCTAACACCTGTCACTAGGTTGATCAACGACATTGTCACTATGTCAAGTGACACCATGGTAAGGCCCGAATATGTTATCACATGATCTACCTCATTTTTAAAGTAATTCATTATATTTACTGTTTTTGAAATTTTCTTTGAGATTGCTTCAATTTTATCTCTTTGATAATTGGCTATGCTAGCTTGTATTTTTTGAAGTGTAAGATCACGTTCATGGCGTTATTCAGTTTTCTTACGTTTTCCCTTAGGACATCCATGTCTTCTTCTGTTGATAACACAAATAAGCGAGAAGGGAATTCCCCAACAATTGAAATTAGACTATTAGATCTGTGGTATTTTCTTTTTCGAAAAATTACTTCGAAGATTCTTGTGGTACTTTGTTTTAATTTTTGTATCTCTGTATTGAACAATTCGAATAAGGCTTATAGTCTCTGCCTATACAATATTAAGAAGGATTGGTGGATTAATGCTTTTAGGGCGTTTTTTCTCATCTAGATCAGGTAACGGTTCGATATTGTCTTTACTTTCCTCGTCGATCATTGCTATTCTGGCACACATATATTTGCCGTCTACTGTCTAACATTTCTTTGGTACGTATGCTTCTTTTTCCTCATTTTAGAACTTTTCTTTTTGTAATTAGCACTGTACCCTTGAACTGCTATAGTTTGTGTTTCCATATGCATTATTGGGATCCTCGCTCTTTGTTTTTTAAAGACTTTGCCAAAAGAATAGGTGCATGTAAATGTGGCTCCTGTGGTCCATGCCCATCTTGTGAATGACATTGGTTTCCGATAATTTATGGTAATTAACTTTCTTGGTGAAAGTCCATTTAGTTCGATTAGGTCCGGGACTGTATTTGTTGTGGTTTTCGATATTGAAGACTGTATTTCTTCGGCTAGTGTCTCAGATATAGGTGTGGTTATCGTGGTATCTGTTTCACTTTCTTCTGTGGAATTTGTATATTTGTAATCTAGTTGGGGGGTTGAGTATTTTTTTTTTTTTGATTTGTCTAAAATTTCCAGGTTAGTAACTTGTGTTCTTCGGGGTTTGGTTATATCTCCCTTTTTCACTTTAGGTGATGTCTTTTTAGTAACGTTGTTCGCTGCACGGTCTTGCCATAGTTTGTTTAAGGTAGGTCCATATGCTTGGCAATTCATTAAACATGGCGTAGTTTCCATCACAGAGTTTGCTTTTTCTGGAAATAGGTTCGTGAGGGTTCTCAGTGGATTTCATTGTAGTAAGTTCAATTAGTGAATTTTCCGTTTTACTTAATGCTCTTCTTCTTCGGTTTTCTATTTTTTTTTTCAGTAACATTGGGTTTATTTAAAAAAAAAAATATATACATCATCGATTCCCTGAAGCAATGCTTGTGCGGGAGAAAACCCTTGTTGGTTCCTAGAGCCATATCAATTTCTGCCATTTTCTTGTCAAAGTCATCTATTATAAATTTCGACTTTAGTTTAGGAATATTGGAGAGTGGGTCTTCTTTTTCTCCTTGTTATCCATGTCTTTAGTCGATTGTAAGCTCTTATCTGATTTTAAGAATTGAAATATAGAGTCCTTGAATTCGTTAGTATTTTTCTCTAGTCTCATTACTTGTTGGAACAAGGTCTCAAACGGTTTGGGATCTAGCTTCATAAATATTTTCCAGGCATTGTGGCTTGCTAGCAACGATTCTCATGTTTGAAGATTATTCCATGTTTTACAATATCTTGGGCTGCAATGTGAACAATGAAGATTATCATAATATTCGTTAGCCGCATCTTTATGTCTGTTCTAGAATTAATTTGTCAGTAAATATAATGTCGATAATTTTTTTGTAGTTTAATGACCGGTTTTCGGACAAGAATTTAAATTGTTATTACATGGGCTATTTGACTCGATCAGGGAAATCGAAAAATGAAATTAAGGTCTTTTGCTTGTGGTTTTTAACTAGGTCTTTAATATCTGAATTAATCAATATTTTATTCTACTTTTCATTCTTGATGGTTAATTAATAAGGAACACTATATATCTTGGGATTTTTGCTTGTTGACTTATAGACTATACAACATACTAATACACTATTAGCCTATTTATATTATGTACTTTCAAATAAGAAATGATCAATCTGGATACACTACGCTAGATATTATGGTGACCTTGTGGACGGTCGTTATTAGGTTGTTGAAATAGGTGATTTAAACTAAAGGCATTTACAGTTATATCAACGTTTTTTTTTCATGGATTTTTTTTTACTTTATTTTTTTTGACGAAAGAGTAATCAGATTATTCTTGGGAACTGATATTTTGGTTGAGGTTTCTGGCAGAACTATTTATACACACAACTCCTTCCAAGGATATCGGCTTTTAGTTTTAATATCGGTGCATCGTTTGGTAATATAACCCTTGAACCTGATGACGTCAATATATTGCTTAGTCGGTAGTTTTCTCATGGAGACACATTTGCACTGAGAAATTTTAGTTCGAAAATTACGTTACTTTAATTTTTGTCCGTGTTTAAGTGCATTAAATACACTAATAACCGGTTTGGGAGATGCAGACCTCTCAACGTGGCGGTTATACCATGTTTTCGCATATTCTGTCAAATGACCTTGCGGCACCAGTTATGGTGCCGCTCAGTTATGGAAAACGGGATTTTTATTATTCTTACAATGGCAAAACTTAAGTGTATATGTGATTAACAACCACATATTTGTTCGCGCACAATTATGTCAAAGCCGGGGAACACTTTGGCTCCGAAATTTTCGTCTCCTTGAAAGAAATTTAGAGTCATTTTCTTCACGTCTTTATAATCCCGTGGGGTGAATTGAAAAATAGTAGATTCTGTTATTGGGTTTATATACATGAGATTTACACAGTTGTTATATAGAGTTTTAAGGAAGTTTCCTCCCCTTAGAAGATTATGTCCTCGGTCTATTAGAAAGGGGAGAAATCTAAGGGGCCAAATCGTGATAACGCTATTATCGTCCTGATCATGCCAAGGGTTGTTGGCGATAAAATCAGATATTAGGGCATACTTTGTCATTGGGGTTTTTTGTATTAAAATTTTGAATGCTAAGTTGGTGCTTAGCCTGGTGTATTCAAGTGTTCCTGTCATCACACGCACACTAAAATTATATTACAAAAAAAACTAAAATTGCCATTAATCTTAGGATTATTCTGTCTTCCAAGGTTTCCCTCGGAGATTTTAAAAGGAAATGTAGCGTAGCAAATTTGAGATCTTCTACTGTTTTGATTAGCATACTTTCACTCAAGGATTCGTTTATATTATCCATACTGTGGCTTTTCTTGCGTTCCCATGGGGTTTCAACGGGTCACGATTACTTATTTGTAGGTTTCTGGGGAATCTTATCATAATTTTCTTTTCTTAAGATTTATATATTGTTTTTCAAGTTAACATTAGCAACGTACCATATAAGTCGCTTCTTTCGAGGTCTAACTGAACCAGTGGTTGACGGTTACTTGTGTACCGGTATCTGCAAATGTGTCATTTTAATTTTCATCAATGATGTATTTTATTCCATTCAAGGGGACTTATTTTTTGTTGAGTTCTATAGGGGGTGAAAAGGGAAAATTAGAACTTTTATTACTTTCTTTTTCTTATTCTTTTTACTTTTATGGGCGTCTTTTTTTTTCTTTGGTACATCTTGTTACGTCTCACGAATAGATTACTTCTTTGAGAGTCTCTCCAACCAACAAACCAAAACGCCATTGGTTGGCGAGCCTGAACACAAACTCCCCACGATTGAGGATAGTTATGTTTAACTTCAGATCATAGATTCACATTAATTTGACATTGTCGAAGTAATTTTGAGGGGCTTTTGTAAATCACTTTTTATCACGGTAAAAGTTGTTATCCTAGGAGACTGTAGTTCGAACAGTGATGACCAATGGGATAATAAACACCACTCGTCATCAACCTTTGGCCAGAGCTCCCCATGACTGATGGTCCTTCCATTTAACTTTATGAGAGGTTTACGATAAGCAGTTGTAATGACCAAATATATCTTTATTAATGTTTAGAGTATTTTGGGGGCTTTTATTGCTTGTCTTCCGTGGGCACTTAGGTTGATTTTCATATAGGAATTTAAACCCGCCTCTGCCAACCATTTGGAGAAACAATACTACTGGTTGATGATTGCGAACCCAAACTCCCCATGGCAGAACACGCAATTCTCCCATGGCGACATCCTTCCTGACTTTCCTTTTTACTTGAGTTTTTTGGGTTGAAGTGCGTGGGTAAAAATTACATTGAACGTTTTAGGCGGGTCGTGTGTTATTATTGCGTTTCGGTCCGAGGACCTATTGCCCACTTACTACCTGATACTGGAGTACAGTGTGCATATAGTCTTATTCTGCCAATTTAAGCGTACGTTGTTTTATTTTTTTCAAATGTAGACTCTTATTGAGAGTCTCAGTTCTCTTACTAATTCCGAGAAAAATTTCGATTCCCCCCGTATCGTTTTCATCGACAGTGCTAGGCCTCTTACTACTTGTGCTTAACCGAATGTCCATTCCAGCTCACTCCCGGGTGAATGGCAGGGTTTGAATTATCAAAAACTAGAGATTTGAGTATCCTTTCCCACGAATCATAATTAATGCTTCCATTGATTTATCAAATCGCAAGGTTCCACAGTGTAGAGGCTATTAAAGTTCTGTGTCTTGAAATTTCTTGCTTTACTTTGTCACTATTTGACTCTTGTGACAGAAGATGTCACATCCCCAAATGATATTATATAGTTTTTTTTGAGAACATTAATAATTAATACGGTTTGAATTGTAAATAATATCCAAATATACTAAATATCAGCATTGAGTCTGACGCGATCGCAATTACAGTGAAAACCAACAGCAGATTGTAAACTTTATTTAATTATAATCTAAACCGTAGGCATTTATGCAGCATTTAGCGACAATGTCCCCCCCCCCCCAAAAAAAAAATCAAAAGTATATACATGTCTTATCGTAACCTCCTTGAAGAATTAAGGTCAGATTGATCTTGATGAAAAGTACTAAAATATGGTAAAAATATAATATTTTAGTCATAAAGATATTGGACCGTGTAAAACGCCTTGGCCGTGTAAAATGCCTGGTATTAAGGTAGTAAAGGTATTATTACTTTATATTATTACCTCTAACATTTATTTAGGATTATCATAGCTAGTGTTTACTTTTCTCAGGGTAGGCTGATTGTCGCTATGTTAAGAGCAAACAGACCAAAAATTATAGCATTGACTTGCCTTTTATTTCCTTTTTTTGTGTTTGAGCCCGCGAACAGCTTAAGATTATTTGGCTCGGGGCTTTAACCCCTTATATTACTCAAAGAATTTTGCATTAGTCTGTGTCGCTTCCGCGGCAGACGAAAGTGCCGCCCGGCCGAAATGGGTGTATACATTAAATACCCTGTTACTTAAACCTTTTTTTTTGTTGGACTTTAGCGTATTATTTGGTAAGTTCTATATTAGCTGAGTATTTTAATGGTTTACAGACAAACTCGCTCTATCTCTCGGATCAGATTTAGTCCAAAGGATACCAGATGCAGCCCTTAGTATGTTTGCAAAGAAGGTTATCGTGATGAAGTTAGAGATTCGGAGACAGGTGATTCATACCTCGGCATTATGTTGTACATACTTCCAATTCATACACTATACGTATATATTTTTCTTAGTTTTTTTTTGTATATCAGTATTATGATTATCATAATTTTTATAACGGTAATTAATAAAAACATCTATTTAGGAAAACTCTCTGACCGTGCACCGAAAGAATTTATTCAGCTATATTATGCAAAATTTCTTGAAGGAGTTAAACAAAAACAAAACGGCAGTTTGTGAAATATGCCATTTCGCTATTTTTTTCATCAGTTCAAAGTAATGTTAGTTATCAAAATTAGATAAGTCGTGAACAGTCATTGTTTTGTATATGAAGAGGTTGTCTCATTCTCTAAACCTTGTTTGTACGCAAAGATTTTTTTTTAAAGGTAGAGTTACAAGTTCCAGGCGATTTAGGTTGGATTTAATTTAAAAAATTTTATGCTGGGGTATTTTTTGGATAAATGTTTAATAGGTCACATATTGCCCTCCTCTTATTTTTCTAGGTAGAAGGTCATTACTCATTAAGGCGTGGTGCGTATAAGGGTGTAAAGATATTCCTTTTATTAATTTATTTCCCTTCTTCCTTCTTACTGCTAAAAATATTATCCAAATTATTATTTTCTTCATTGGCTTATTTTTGTAGAGGCTTGTTATAAAATCCTTTACTACGCTTGAGTTTTTCGTGGGAAATTATCAACCCAAGGTATATTTACATCAAAGTATAATCACCTACGGAACAAGTACTGACAAAACCTATCCTCTCCACACAAAAAAGTAACCCTTTGTATACCTATGCTCTGGCAACTAAAAATCGTAGTTACACAATTCATCCCGGTCACTCGTCGCCTGAATCACGCTCTAGCATAATTATTGGCCAGAGCAAAGTGGCTCGGAGCGATTAAGTAGTACAACATTTTGCGTCTAGAGGCGCTGAGGTACGCGGGGTCACTTTTGGAGAGTTTTGTCAGTACTTGTTCCGTAGGCGATTATACTTTGATTTACATCAAGACACTGTTTCCTTCCTTATTGTTGAGATCTAAAGGTAGTTGGCCTATGCCAGCCGTAGTCATTGTTTGAAAAGCTATGGGTGGCTTGTAAACTATCAACTATTTATTTATGCCATAGATGTGAAGCGCATATCCTTTGATTAATTTCACTTCAAAATATACTTGGTACATCTCGGTTAAGCGTTGCCACCGTCAGTAGGATTTTACTAGATCTAGTAAAAAACAAATCTAGTAAATTTAGAGGATCTAGTAAATTTCCCGAAATCTAGTAAAAACTAGTAAAAAGTCATGATTTATAGTAAACAAATTTTTTTTTTCAATGAATTAAGGGAAAAAAATTCATCGTAAATATATGACAATTTACAGTTTTTGCTTGTCTGTCTCTTAAAGAGACAGACAGCAGTCACCTATTTTCATAAACAGACACTTCACTTCCGGCGTCCAAAGGTCGACAAAATTATCTTTCTGTGTATCAAATCTTACCAACTAAAAATGAAGCTGTAATGACGCTTGGATTTCTGATGATTGGGAATCTATTGGAATCAAAACAAAAGCCACCCAAAACAAAAACCACCCAAGGTGATTAGGTGAATCTCCTCAGTCTGAAAATTTTATTGAGGAAAAAGGAGCCTGTTGAGAGAAATTAAAAGTAAGTAGAAAAGTAACATTATATATATATATATATATATATATATATATATATATATATATATATATATATATATATATATATATATATATATATATATATATATATATATATATATATATATATATATATATATATATATATATATATATATATATATATATATATATATATTATATATATATTATATATATATATATATATATAATATATATATATATATATATATATATATATATATATATATATATATATATATATATATATATATATATATATATATATATATATATATATATATATATATATATATATATATATATATATATATATATATATATATATATATATATATATATATATATATATATATAATATATATATATACGTGTTAAGAAACAGGTATCACTCCATAATATGCCAAAAAATTGTAGTTACCAAACTTTGAAAGCAGTAAAAGTTATCTTTTTTTCAGAATTGCATAAAATGATTCATTTTACTTGTAGATAGAAAGTTTATTATCCTTTCATCCTAGGGTAGAACTAATGTAAATAGTAATATTTGTGGGTAGGGGCAATTGCGGTGGGGCACTCGTAATTGAGTCAAGGTTTAAAGCTATGATATAGGTTTGATACATTAATAAACATTTATTGTTGTCAGATATTAAATAATCGTCCAATTGTTTATATTTGAGTCTCTTAACTAAAATGGCTGCTGACCACTGTGTTAGGTGAATGCCGTGAACTTGAGTGCTTCTTCTCTTCTGAATTAGATGACATATGGTTTCAGTCTGCACAGGGGCGGAGCCAGGATTTTTTAGGGGGGGGGGGGGGGGCGGGCAAAATAGATTGATCCGAAAAAAAAAATATTTTAGGGGGGGGGGGCAAAATAGGTTGATCCGATAAACTTGAGTTATGAGCAAGTTTAATTAACGCAAACTTGAGTTTGCGTTAATTAAACGGAGGAAAACGATCAGGGAGGAAAAAACGATTCTCCGTCACGTTTCACAGTTGGACCTCGAAAATCCATGCAAATTTTGGAAAGCTTTGTCCCTTTTTAAAGACGCTGCTGGAAATGAACTGTTTCCATACTTGCCAAAGTTCTTCTGACTCTCTGCAGCTTGTCCCATTCAAGTGCTGGAGCAGAGAGACAGTTCTCGATTTTGCCCGTCATAAAAACCGAAAATCGGAATAAGCTAAATACCTCGACTGTTTCGGCCCTTATGAAAACAAAGCAGCTTGTCCTCAGGTCGTCAAGTGGAGTCCATGACAGGGTGATCCCCAACGATTTGACTCGGGCTACCAAGAAATGGAAACAGGTGGATCCCTTGAGTCAGAATTCGACACTAGTCGATGCTTTAAATTCGGATGAGGACGAGGATGAGTAAAGCCTTTTAAGTGTGCGCCTTTTTCAATTATGACTACATGTTTTTCTTTTTACTATTACATTTGTATGATTCACCTGACCTGAAGACTATTGACAAAATGGTATTTTTTAAACTAATTATTGTATGTTATATAAGTTTTCTTTTTCTTGGCAGCCCTAGTCCAACTTGAGGTGTACTTTTTAACTTACATAATTTTACAACTAAACCGGTAGTAGCCGATTACGTCGTTTCCGTTTTGAAGCGGCATAGATTAAATTGGTTTTTGATTCCCTAGAATACGAACGAGAAAGAATCTAGAAAAAATCAGTTAAAAAAAAAAATCATAAATTAATTGCTTTAAAATCTGCAAGACATCTTTGTAAGCAGAATATCCCAAATTTAAAGACCAGCCCAATTAGTGTTTTTAAAACTGGCAAATTTCCTCCTAAAAATGTAAAATTGAAGGGTTTAGATTTCAAACCTAAAAACGGAGACTGGGGGACAAATTTCAAAAGCCGTCACTTTCAAACACACCTCAGATTCTTAGCATTTCATCGCCTGAATTGCTTCGTGAGTTGTAGCTGTTTGTCTTCGTTGATTGTTTTTACTTTTTCAATATATCTGAATTCTATGACCTGAAGAACATTGATAAATTTAAAGCCGGGCTTCACCAGCAGAATTTCCAGAATCCAAGATTCCAGACTATTGTTTGACGTCTTGCATAGATAGACCAAATCTGGAATATGAAGCCTATCCAGTAGTACATCCAAATAATCCAAAAAAAAGGATTTTTGAACTTGTAGGTTTCCGGAATTTTCAATCATACTATGAAAACGAAAGAAAAGAGGGAAAAACAGAAAAAAAAAGAAGAAAAAACTAAAAAAAATTGTGAAAATCGTAATGATTATCCTCCTATAGTAAAAATCGATGGTTGATGGTGCGCGTGATGGTGCTCAAAAAATTTTGTTGAGCATTTAGTAAAAACAAATGCGATCTAGTAAATTTTTCCTCTCCGATTTAGTAAATTCTTCCATGTCAGGGTGGCAACCCTGTCGCGGTTAGTTTCAGTTTAAGTATAATGTGCCTCGAGATAATTATTAATTTTGGACTTTCAAACTATTTTGCGACACTTTAAACTTTTCGTTACTTCGTTCGAAGAGCTTGCCTCTTTCGCGAATCGCGATTAGCCAATCAGGAGAATCTTCCTTCTGGCTGTTTTTTTCCAGATTCTTGCGTCTGTGTGTTGCCACTTATACCGCATTTCGCGGCATTACGCCGCGATTCTGAGAGAAATGCCGCATATAAAATTTTGATCATGCCGCACGCCGCGATTATGCCGCGAAATGGCTTTTTATACCGCATTTGTTCCCGTATGTAAAATTTGTCCAACTTAAAGTTTCTTATCTTTCGCAAATGATTTTGTTGCATAAAATGAGAATTTCAAAGACGCGTCCGACTCGTTTCGTTGAAGTCAACTACGGACCTTAATTAATAACCCGTCGGCGGTCGGAAGCTTGTCCCTGGGAGGCCAGTGTGTTCGACGGGGGTTGAGTTATTTTTGCGGGTTTGACGAAACTTTGACGTTTGAGTTCATCTCATGACTTCAAGACCTCTGTCAGCTCAGCCCAAGTGTTTTCAAGTTAGTAATAAAGACAGACAGACTTGTCTTATTTCACAGGATTGTCTGATGGTATTGATGGTAAGTAGTAACTATATTTAAGTAGCCTAGGTGTCGTAAGATCCGTTATTAGCTAAAATGTGGGGGGGGGGGGGTATTTATCGACTGGCTGGTCATTTTTACCGACTGTTTTATGCAGACAAAAATGACTATTATTGAGAAAAAACGACTGTGTTGACAAAAATTCGGCTGATTTTAAGAAAAATCTACTGTTTCCAAGTAAAAAATTGACTATTTTCACGAAAAATAGCGGCGCTGCGCGTTGACTTGGCTACTTTTTAACGAGTGGCCAGCAATATTGGGGGGGGGGGGGCGCCTCCCGCCTATTCGTTATGGCCCTGAATGTAATCAGGTCAGAAAGAGTTTTACTGAGCCAAAAAGTTTTGGCCTATCCTAGGGGGTGTGGGCGGCTTCTATGATCTGTTTTCTCTTTACCAAAGTGCGTGTTTTAACTAGTTGCCTGCTCGGTACTTCATCATTTCAAAATTCGAATTCATCATGTACAATCTGTACAATCAGTACATTTCTGTACAATCAGTCCTTGGCGACAGGTTCCTGTCCCTCAGGTTGGAAGAAAGCAATGGTTAAACCCCTACACAAAGCCGGTCTAAAATCAGATTTTAAAAATTACCGTCCGATCTCCATCACATCTATATTTTGTCGGGTTATGGAAAAGCTGATTGTTGCAAGAATCCAAACTTATTTTGATGAAAATAATCTTTGGAATCCTGCCCAGCATGGTTTTCGTAAGAGAAGGTCTTGCAACACTCAACTTCTGGAAGTTATTGTTGATTTTCAGCATTATGCTGATCTTGGTATACCGTTTGATTGCATTTACATAGACTTCGCCAAAGCTTTTGACAAAGTTTCAATATCACAACTAGTTGAAAAATGTCGACTCTATAATATTGGTGTAAGAACTGTTGATTGGATTGCTGATTATTTGCGTGGGTAGGTCTCAACAGGTAGTTGTCGGTGAAGCAGCATCTCAATCAATTGATGTCCTGAGTGGGGTACCCCAGGGTAGTTGCTTGGGCCCTATACTCTTCTGTATTTTCATCAATGATTTACCATCTTGTGTTCGTCATTCGTCAGTGAAGTTGTTTGCTGATGATGCTAAAATTTACCGACCAATATTAACTACCGATGATGAGCCTATGCTTCAAGAAGATTTTGATTCAATAACACGCTGGTGCGAGTCTAATTCGATGTTTGTAAATGCATCAAAATGTGCAGTGCTTCATTACGGGAATAAAAATCAGCCCAGCCGTGCATACTCCCTATCTGGCTCACAGATACCGTCAGAAGAATTTGTACGCGACCTCGGTGTTCACTTTGATACACATTAAAAATTTGATAGACATGTTTTGACTGTAGTAAGAAATGCAAATTACCAACTCCTCACTTTAAAACGGAATTTCAGGAAGTTTAATCTTAAGAATTTTATGTTACTTTATAAATCATTTGTTCGGCCAGTTGTTGAATATAATACTTCTGTTTGGTTTCCTCTGAATGTAACAGACGAGCACCGAGTTGAAAAGATTCAGAGGCGGGCTACAAAAATGATCCCTTATTTGAAACACCTTCCTTACGCACAAAGACTAACTAGGCTCCAACTTCCTTCACTGCATTTTCGACGTCGCCGTACCGACCTCATAAACACATTCAAAATAATCAAAGGCGTGGACGATATTGAAGTAGGAAAATTTTTCGAATTCAGCCACTACCACTTGACACGACAGCATCCTTATAGAATTTACCCACCAAGAACCCACAGGAAAATCGGACACAATTCATTTGTTAATAGGGTCACAGACTCTTGAAAATTTACCGCCAGAAGTTGTTGAAGCCGGATCAGTTGAATCGTTTAAGAATGTGTTGGTTGATAGCCAGTTTTTAAACAAGTGCCTTTTCAGTTTAGACCTTTGTGTTGCCTTTCATTTTATTATATATTGTATTAGTACGACAAGCTTTTTAGCTTACCGTTATGTGGATTAATAAATAAATAAATAAATGAGAGAGGTGTCAACGAGACATCAACGAGAGGTGTAGTTCTTACCGACAGTTTTGAAAGCCCGATTTTCACTAGAAGAGATCATCAAAATCACGATGATGAAACAGCTAAGAAATATAATTTTTTTTGAAATTAGCAATTTCCTTGTTAGCACTTGTTGACTGTGTCCAGCTTTCTACTCTCCGACGCGGCTGGCTGGACGCATTATATCTGATAACTGAATGTGCCTCTGTGAAAGTGAAAAACAAGACCAAAGGTTCTATGGGATCCCAAAGATTCAATATTTAATCCAGACATTGGGTTTTGTCTTCGCTAGATCCAGTCTTTGCCAGACTCCTTGAACATTTTTACTCTTAAAGATCTAGAAACAGATTAAGGCCAAATGGCTAATCCTCTGAGAAAACCAATTTCAGATTTGGATTCAGCATGTGTGTTTACCTCTATAAGTCATATCTATTTTGACGATACCGATCGAAACGATCCTGCCTCCTGCCAATTTTCCGGTTTCGCCGAAATTCCGGAGCTACTTGTCTGGCGAAAAATTGAAGCTCAGAAACGAATTTAGCGTATCTCCTTACTCCTATTTTCAGCATCTACTCAACTTCAAATAAAAAATATACGTATAACAAATTATCAGGTTTCAGCCGGATTTCCGGACGAAATATATTTCCGGCTAAAAAACGATTGTCATGTACGGTTTCAGCATGCTCTCTTACCCCGACATCGAACATCTTATCAACTTCAAATAAAACGTTTACTTTTAACAAACTTTACGGTTTTGGCCGGATTCCGGGCGAACAACTTGTCCGACAAGAAGATGGTTTGCATTGCCATGTTCAGCATGTTTTCTTACCGCATAATCGACTATCTCAGTAGCTGTTTAAAAATATTTTGTCCGTCCCTTAATTTGAATCCCCACCCCTAAATGTAGGGCTACAGAGCCCATCTACGAACTCGACCTTTCCCTTGACCCAAAGGATCCTCCTACCGATTTTTATCAAAATATCTCATTCCCTTCGACAGTTATCGTGCTTAGGCTACAGACGGACAGAAGGACAACTTTTGCAATGTCATAGGTATCCCTCCACTTACGTTTTGGGATCCCGACAAGAAAAACAAAAGAAGTCCAAAACGGATGATAGTTGAACAGGCATCCAAAACGAACAAGACCAAAGGTTTCTAAGGAATCCTAAAATTTAATCTGTGATCCAAACAATTGGCTCTTGTAGGTATCCGTTCTTCAACGGACTCCTTAAAGTTGAACTGAAAAGCAAATTTTTGTATGTGTATTTTAAGTGAATACAATGCAATATTGGATTGTGTTAAGAGGAGTTTTTGGCATTTTTACTGTTTTCTCTAGCATGATGTTCAGAATATTTAAGGCCTTGCTCACAGCGCAAAGTTCTACTATGACGCGGAAACTTTGAACCTCAATACAAACTCGGCTTTTCAGTGGCCCAATCAAATGAGCTTGGTTAACACTGCTCAGTGCGTGAACGCCTATTTGTCGTAAATCGTTTTCGTCAAGCATGCAACACAGCTACTAGCTGTAGAGGTACCCAAATCTGAGAGGGAATATCACTGTATGGAATTTTATTAATCGCGAATATATTCAAGTAATGCATACAACAGATATTTCAGCCCTTCTTGGCAAGGGTCCTCGTCAGGCTGTCAAACTTCATGATCAACCTTAGGGAAGGATACTTTCTCTGAATAGGATCGTAATTGACGTATCCATTTAATTCGTTGCTTGAATATGTGTGTCCAAGTCAGCATGGGCCCAAGTTCTAGCAACGAAGTAACGCATTTTCATTTGGTCTTTCAGCCCTTTTCGGTAAACAAATTTTACTATCCAGATTTAGAAACAGAATTTTTTTTGGGTGGTTTTTGTTGTTGTGTGTGTTATTTTGTGCTCTCTCTATTTCTTTCCTTTGATTTCTCCAATATCTTAAACCTATAGAGTGGGTCATAAATATTATTATTATACGACAATAGTTGGGGTTTTGCAGATACCATGGTATTCGATATACGGTCTAAAGTCGTTTCTGCAGCTACCGTAGTATCCGATACGACGGTCAAAAGGCGTTTTGCAGTTGTCGTGGTATCTGGCCTGCTACCGCGGTAACTGATATTCAGATATCGCGGTCCGACCGTGGTGCTCTGTAAAAGTCATCTCATTTTCATCAAATTTTGTCAAATTGGTGAGAAAGAAGTTCAGCACTTAGTTATGTAATTGGATATCAGTTTCTCTTTTGGGATGACTTTTGAAAAGTGCAATTTCGGCAATATAATAGTCGTTTTTGCAGTGAACCATATATCATATATCATGGTAACTGCAAAACGACTAACTGTAGATCCGCAGTTACCGTGGTGACAGGGGTATCAGCAAAAACGCAACATATATGTGTGTTTACGTCATATCTACTGTGATTTGACGTCATATCTGCTTTGACGAAAACGTATCAAAACTTCCTGCCTTACTTCTGCCAAATTTCTGACTTCAGCCGGATTCCCGGCGAAGGATTTATCCGGAAAGAACAAAGGGTTCTCAGCAGGCTGGCGCTGGAAGAAATTAAACTAATGCAGGTTCATTTCTTTCACCAGCAAGTCAATCCATGAAAGAAGGGACATAATAGCTAAATATTTCTCTTGTTTATAGACCAAACGTGTTACAACATAATGGTAGAAGTGATAGATATCGATCAGGAATATGAGGACGGTGATTAAGACTCGGACGATAGTGAACCCTCCAACAAAAAACCAGGATCACAAAGAAAAGGGCAGACCAAAGATACAAGACTGAGTGGGAAAGAGAATCTGACTTAATGAATGGTTACGAAAAGGAAAGGTGCAGACCGGTCAAAACAGTTGGATATTTAGCTCACTGTCTTTGCTGCAAAAAGGATTTCGTTTGTAAAAAAGGGAAACACGACGCAAAAAGGCACAAACAGACCAAAGCTCACGGAGAAAATAAAAAAGCGTGGATAACTTCATCTTCTAAGACCATGGCATTGAGTTTTATTTTTCTGTGATTCAAAAATCGAAAGAGTGGCCACTGTTGAAGCGAAGCTAGTGACATTTCTCGTTGAGCACGATCTACCCTATTCGTTTTCGGAAACTTGTGAAAAGTATGCCAGGCCCAGATCTTCTAAGCCAGGCCACTCTTGGTAGAACTAAAGCAACTAATATTGCTCGACAAGCGTTGGACCCTCATTTTCATGAAAAGCTTCTTGAAAACCTGAAAACGAATCTTTTCTCCGTAGTAATTGACGAGACCACAGATTCATCTCTAGCCAAACAACTTGCTGTTTGTGTCAGCTTTTGTGACGAAGCAATGAATGTGCAGGTAGATTTGCTCGCTTTTGTCGAATGCAGCGACGGATCAGCATCTGGTCTATTCAACCAGCTAGTGAAGGTGATGGATGATGTCAAGAAGGCGGGTGTTCCTCTACAAAACTCGGTCAGATTCTGCTCTGACACAACGAATGCTATGATGGGGATAAACCACTCAGTCAAAACACTTGTTGAAGGGAAATATCCCTGGGTTACAGTTGTGAAATGTAGCTGCCATCTGTGTGCCCTAGTTGCAAGTCTTGCTTGCAAAAGAACTGTCCAAGAGCCTCGAAGATCTATGTCGGACTGTGTGTAATCACTTCAGGCACAGTGCAAAACGCCAAGATGCATATAGGAAGGAATTTCAAGTCTTTACTCAAGTGGAACAGCACAGATTCCTTGCTTTGGCTCCAACACGCTGGTTGTCGTTTCAAAACTGTGCACGTCGTATTCTCGAACAGTGGGATACTCTTACGTTGTACTGGGACTCGTTGGTACTTGATGATCCCTCGCATGCTAATGATCATGTAAGAATGACACTAAACAACCCATACTCGAGGGTTATGATGTTTTTTGTCGAGTACCTTCTAGGAGAGCTGAATGAGTTCAACACCATCTTCCAGTCTGAAAAACCCCTATTCACCTTATGAAAACCCAGGTGGAAAAACTTTCTTCGGACATTAGCCATGAACTTTATGAAGCCTTCATATGTTAGAACAGTCAACCCTTTTGACATCAATCGGCATGACGAAGTGAGCAATCTTCCCGACGAAAACGTCTATATCGGCTACAAAGAGTATGATTTCCTTGTTGGGCTCAAAACGAGAGTAGTTACCAGGCCGTTTTGTAGCGGAAAGTCTCCGAATTCGTCGCTCCGCGCCGTGGACTTTCCCCGCTGTGGTACCTCTGCACTTTTACTTCTGTTGTGTGCTTGACGAAAACGATGAACGACAAATGTGTGTTCACGGACTGAGCTGACCATGCTTACCTTTGACCGCTGAAAAGAAGGATAGACAGCTCGTGTTTTCTCAAATTTATGACAGATCTTCACCACACTTCACTTGACACTGAATCAACATTCATATTAAAGCGAGATTTTTCACCCATTCTCTCTCAAAAATACAAAACACAGCTTTTCCAAGAATTTTGGGCATGCCGCGGTTTTTACCGCATTTTGGTTCAAGGATGCCGCGGAAATGCCGCTTTTTGACGAGGCCGGCGCCGCGGAGCGGTGCCGGTCGAGTGGCAACACTGTCTTGCTTACCGGGATTGTAATTGTCGTCTCTTTGAAGCAAATCATTATTTTGTAGGGAAATTAAGCGACAGTTTTTAATAAAATTAGACATTTTTGTCCGCTCAAGTTTCCTATTCATGTGCGAATGTTTTAAAACTGTTCCCAAAGCTACAGTTTGGTTCTCCAGTCACGAGACATGAAGGGGTATAATTGCTAAAACTCTTGTTTTGAAAATATTTATAAACAGGGGAAGTTTTTCCCTCCTACCTCGCATGGAATTGATTAACTGTTGTCGTAACTGGTCACCTCTGTCGATAAGGTGCTCACAACTTGTTTTAATTGGTGTGCCTACTGTTTGGCTTTTGGGATATATTTCCGAATGGAATTTACTTGTTTGTATTTTATTAATCTAAGATAATCTTGTTTACAATTCCGCATTATTGTATCCCTTTTACATTAATGTACAGGTTATTTTTTACAGTTTATATATATTGTTCTAATTAATATTTTTCTCTACTGGTTAAGTTACGGGTCAAATCCTGCGGCTTGAATGCAACAATTTTCAATTTATCTTAATCCATGAGTTTTGATCTGTTTTTTTTTTTGCGTTAATTCTTTTACGAATAAGGCCATGTGGCGCTTATTATACGACTCTTTTTGTTACGTTGAATCTTTTGTAAGGCATATTTGTTAGTTTATCCAGGTTCCGAAATAGAATAATATCTGTTATTGCTGAGCTCCAAAGACATTAACCTATTTGTTCGTATGATCGCTCTCTTCATATCGTAATAGTGATAATATGGCTGGTCAGTGCAAGGGTTATTTTCGTATTATACGCTTTTAATTGTACCCTAAATGTCGTACCTATATCCTTGGAACAATTTCATTTTTACCTATATGTCCTATGTTTGTTCTGTATCATTAGTTAAATTTTGTATGTACTGTAATGAACACATTCTGTCTTATTTGAGACTCCAATTTACAATATTTCGGGACTTTGGTAACTAATTTATGCATTTTGGACTTATGGAAAGCCTTTTTCACGAAACCACCTACTTTGCAAGAATAATGTACAACTGGTTGCTAAATTGCAAGCAATACTTGACGAAACAATTTTATTTAAGGCAAGTGTCACATTTGACTTAATAGGTGGGTGGACTAATTTTTGGATTTCACCGCAAAAATTATTTAAAAAAAAGAAGGGATTACTATGCTAATATCCAAAAAATTTCTCGTTGTTCTTATCTTCTCAGGGGTAGTTTTCTTCTTATTTCCAGTTACACAATTCGCTTTTGATAGTTGTCAATTTAAAATAGAGTCTAACGTTATAGAATACTAAAAAGCTGATACTAAGAGAGATGTAGATGGCAAGAAAAGAATTTTAATAAAGAAATTCAGAACAATCCTTAGAAATCCTTACAAATCAAGTAGTGAGGTGTATACGAGTACGAAACTGTCAAGGACCATAAGCACCAATGACCCAAACCACCAGGGACCTCAACCCCCAATGGTCCCCTATTCCCCAAACTCCAAGGGGGCCCCCTCCCCCTAACTTTTTGGCCCCTCCCACCCATTTTTTTGAAGTTTTTTTTTAACTTTTTTTTAACTTTTTTTTTTTTTTTTACTTCGAAATTATTATTCAACTTTTTTTACGTATCTTAAAATGCCACGAAATATGCTTATGAAAACATATCCTTGTGCATACCCATACTCCTATTGATGAGGACTGATGGTTCTCATTCATTATTTTTTCATGAGAAACAAATTATTTTTTTTTAACTAAATTTTTTTGGACTTCGAAACTATTCAACTTTTTTTTGTTTTTTACATTTCTAAATCATATCAGAAAAATAGAATGACACTTTTGATTTAAATTTAAAACATATTCTTGTGTATACCCATACTCCTATTGATGAGGACTGATGGTTTTCATTCAATATTTTTTTCATGAAAAACAAATTATTTTTTTAACTAAATTTTTTTTGGACTTCGAAATTATTCAACTTTTTTTTCTTTTCAACTTTTTTTTACATCTCTAAATCATATCAGAAAAATAGAATGACACTTTTGATTTAAATTTTAAAAAACATATTCTTGTGTATACCCATACTCCTATTGATGAGGACTGATGATTCTCATTCAATATTTTTCAAGAAAAACAAACTGTTTTTTTTTTTTTTAACTATTTTTTTTGGACTTTGAAATTATTCAACTTTTTTTTTATTTTTTAACATGTCATTTTTTTTGAACTTTTTTTTTTACATCTCTAAATCATATCAGAAAAATAGAATGACGCTTTTGATTTAAATTTTAAAACATATTCTTGTGCATACCCATACTCCTATTGATGAGGACTGATGGTTCTCATTCAATATTTTTTCATGAAAAACAAACTATTTTTTTTTAACTAATTTTTTTGGACTTCAAAATTATTCAACTTTTTTTTTGTCACATCTCTAAATCATATCATATTTTTTTTGTTTTTCAACGTGGTGTTTTTTTCAATTTTTTTTACATCTCTAAATCATATCAGAAAAAAATAGAATGACACTTTTGATTTAAATTTTAAGACATATTCTTGTGCACACTCATACTCCTATTGATGAGGATTGATGGTTCTCATTCAATATTTTTTCAAGAAAATAAAACTTTTTTTTTAACTAAATTTTTTTTTGGACTTCGAAATTATTCAACTTTTTTTTTCTTTTCAACTTTTTTTTACATCTCTAAATCATATCAGAAAAATAGAATAACACTTTTGATTTAAATTTTAAAACATATTATTGTGTATACCCATACTCCTATTGATGAGGACTGATGATTCTCATTCAATATTTTTTCATGAAAAACAAACTATTTTTTAACTAATTTTTTTTTTTACTTCGAAATTATTCAACTTTTCTTTATTTTTTAACATGTATTTTTTTCAACTTTTTTTAACATCTCTAAATCATATCAGAAAAATAGAATGACACTTTTGATTTAAATTTAAAAACATATTCTTGTGCACACCCTATACTCCTATTGATGAGGACTGATGGTTCTCATTCAATATTTTTTCATGAAAAACAAACTATTTTTTTTAACTAAATTTTTTTTGGGGGACTTCGAAATTATTCAACTTTTTTTGGTTACATCTCTTAATCATATCATTTTTTTGGTTTTTTAACATGGTATTTTTTCAATTTTTTTTTTACATCTCTAAATCATATCAGAAAAAATAGAATGACACTTTTGATCTAAATTTCAAAACATATTCTTGTGCATACCCATACTCCTATTGACGAGGACTGATGGTTCTCATTCAATATTTTTTCAAGAAAAACAAACTATTTCTTTTTTAACTAAATTGTTTTTTGGACTTCGAAATTATTCATTTTTTTTTATTTTTTTGTTTTTTTTAACATGGTATTTTTTTCAACTTTTATTTTTACATCTCTAAATCATATCAGAAAAAATAGAATGACACTTTCGATTTAAATTTTCAAACATATTCTTGTGCATACCCATACTCCTATTGATGAGGAATGATGGTTCTCATTCAATATTTTTTCATGAAAAAACAAAGTTTTTTTTTTAACTAAATTTTGTTTTTGGACTTCGAAATTATTCAACTTTTTTTATTATTTTTTTTAGTTTTTTAACATGGTATTTTTTCAACTTTTTTTTACATCTCTAAATCATATCAGAAAAAAATAGAAAATGACAGTTTCCGATTTAAATTTTAAAACATAATCTTGTGCACACCCATACTCCTATTGATGAGGACTGATGATTCTCATTCAATATTTTTTCATGAAAAACAAACTATTATTTTTTTAACTAGATTTTTTTTTGGACTTTTGGACAATATTTTTTTTGGACAATATTTTTTCATGAAAAAACAAACTATTTTTTTTAACTAATTTTTTTTTTACTTCGAAATTATTCAACTTTTGTTTTTTACATCTCTAAATCATATCAGAAAAATAGAATGACACTTTTGATTTAAATTTTAAAACATATTCTTGTGCATACCCAAACTCCTATTGATGAGGACTGATGGTTCTCATTCAATATTTTTTCATGAAAAACAAAATATTTTTTTAACAAAATTTTGTTTTTGGACTTCGAAATTATTCAACTTTTTTTTATTATTTTTTTAGTTTTTTAACATGGTGTTTTTTTTCAACTTTTTTTCATCTCTAAATCATATCAGAAAAAATAGAATGACACTTTGATTTAAATTTTAAAACATAATCTTGTGCACACCCATACTCCTATTGATGAGGACTGATGATTCTCATTCAATAGTTTTTCATGAAAAAACAAACTATTTTTTTTTAACTAAATTTTTTTTTGGACTTTTGGACAATATTTTTTTTTTGGACAATATTTTTTCATGAAAAAAAAACTATTTTTTTAACTAATTTTTTTTACTTCGAAATTATTCAACTTTTGTTTTTTACATCTCTGAATCATATCAGAAAAATAGAATGACACTTTTGATTTAAATTTTAAAACATATTCTTGTGCATACCCAAACTCCTATTGATGAGGACTGATGGTTCTCATTCAATATTTTTTTCATGAAAAAACAAACTATTTTTTTAACTAAATTTTTTTTTTGGACTTCGAAATTATTCAATTTTTTTTTAAACATGGTATTTTTTTCAACTTTTTTTTACATCTCTAAATCATATCAGAAAAATAGAATGACACTTTTGATTTAAAAAAACATATTCTTGTGCATACCCATACTCCTATTGATGAGGACTGATGGTTCTCATGCAATATTTTTTTTCATGAAAAACAAACTGTTTTTTTGGGGACTTCGAAATTATTCAACTTTTTTCACATCTCTAAATCATATCAAAAAAATGGAATGACGCTTTTGATTTAAATTTTAAAACATATTCTTGTGCACACCATACTCCTATTGATGAGGACTGATGGTTCTCATTTAATATTTTTTCAAGAAAATGAAACTATTTTTTTTTAACACATTTTTTTTGGACTTCGAAATTATTCATTTTTTTTTTTTCTTTTCAACTTTTTTTTACATCTCTAAATCATATCAGAAAAATAGAATAACACTTTTGATTTAAATTTTAAAACATATTATTGTGTATACCCATACTCCTATTGATGAGGACTGATGATTCTCATTCAATATTTTTTCATGAAAAAAACAATCTATTTTTTTAACTAATTTTTTTGGACTTCGAAATTATTCAACTTTTCTTTATTTTTTTAACATGGTATTTTTTCAACTTTTTTTTTTTACAACATCTCTAAATCATATCAGAAAAATAAAATGACACTTTGATTTAAATTTTAAAACATATTCTTGTGCACACCCATACTCCTATTGATGAGGACTGATGGTTCTCATTCAATATTTTTTTCATGAAAAAAAACTATTTTTTTAACTAATTTTTTTTTGGACTTCGAAATTATTCAACTTTTTTTTGGTTACATCTCTAAATCATATCATTTTTTTGGTTTTTTAACGTAGTTTTTTTATTTTTTTTTTACATCTCTAAATCATATCAGAAAAAATAGAATGACACTTTTGATCTAAATTTCAAAACATATTCTTGTGCATACCCATACTCCTATTGATGAGGACAGATGGTTCTCATTCAATAATTTTTCAAGAAAAAAAAAACTATTTCTTTTTTAACTAAATTGTTTTTGGACTTCGAAATTATTCATTTTTTTAATTTTTTGTGTTTTTTAACATGGTATTTTTTTCAACTTTTTTTTACATCTCTAACTCATATCAGAAAAAATAGAATGACACTTTCGATTTAAATTTTAAAACATATTCTTGTGCATACCCATACTCCTATTGATGAGGAATGATGGTTCTCATTCAACATTTTTTCATGAAAATAACAAAATATTTTTTTAACTAAATTTTGTTTTTGGACTTCGAAATTATTCAACTTTTTTTTATTATTTTTTTTAGTTTTTTAACATGGTATTTTTTTCAACTTTTTTTTACATCTCTAAATCATATCAGAAAAAAATAGAATGACACTTTTGATTTAAATTTTAAAACATATTCTTGTGCGCACACCCATACTCCTATTGATGAGGACTGATGATTGTCATTCAATATTTTTTCATGAAAAACAAACTATTTTTTTTTTAACTAAATTTTATTTTTGGACTTCGAAATTATTCAGCTTTGTTTTTTACATCTCTAAATCATATCAGAAAAATAGAATGACACTTTTGATTTAAATTTTTAAAACATATTCTTGTGCATACCCATACTCCTATTGATGAGGACTGATGGTTCTCATTCAAAATTTTTTCATGAAAAACAAACTATTTTTTTTACTATTTTTTTTTACTTCGAAATTATTCAGCTTTTGTTTTTTATATCTCTAAATCATATCAGAAAAATAGAATGACACTTTTGATTTAAATTTTAAAACATATTCTTGTGCATACCCATACTCCTATTGCTGAGGACTGATGGTTCTCATTCAATATTTTTTCATGAAAAACAAACTGTGTTTTTTTTGGACTTCGAAATTATTCAACTTTTTTTACATCTCTAAATCATATCAAAAAAATAGAATGACAATTTGATTTAAATTGTAAAACATATTCTTGTGCATACCCATACTCCTATTGATGAGGACTGATGGTTCTGGATTCAATATTTTTCCATGAAAAACAAACTATTTTTTTTTAACTAATTTTTTTTGGACTTCAAAATTATTCAACTTTTTTTTTTCTACGTATCTTAAAATGACATAAAATATGCTTATGGCTCTAACAATTGTACTCTATGCTTGCTCAGAGAAACGATGTGGCTTTCCCACTGGTACTCTATGGCCGGTTACCGACACTACCTAGTTTGTTGCATGTATTAAATCAGTAATTTTTACACAGTGGAACGATAAACACATAACTAATACCTCTAAAAAGTGAAGATGAAGCATTTTAATAAAGTGTGTTCACATTACAATGTTATTGTAGCATTGAATGCCGACAAGGAGAAGTATTTAAACTATGAAACAAGTGCAAGTGGTAGCACTATTGGAAATGTATGCGTGCATTGTCATGACAGTAAGGAATTTAATTTCTTTGGAATACCAAAAATTCCATTATACAAATGGTGGATATGCGAGAGTGAGATATCCAGAGATGATCGCACTCAAAGAGAATGCCAACATAAAAAATAATAGTGGATGAAGAGGGACATCTTCTTGCTAGTGCTTGTGGTAACATGCTACCTGTTGACAGAATCTATCGTCATGTTTTAGGTATTAGCATTCAAATGAAAGCAAGGGGAAAAAGAAAGGCGTACTCTTCTACTAATATCATAAACCATATCTTGTCTACGTGCCGGAACTGTTACCTGTGTAAAAATAGTGTGATAATAGACAGTGAAATCGCCAGAAAAGTAAAAAGGGCATTGGCAAAAAAAATATCACTAAGGAATATAGAGATGAATCGATGAAAAAACAAAGTACCAGCAAACGTTTACTGCCATTGATCAAACAGTCAATGAACCAAATAATACCAAGGACGAAAAGCATATTGAACCTGTCGATGACACATCTGTAAAAATTGTATATGACTCAAAATGGAATAATGATTATTCTACTGATTACGAACTAAGAGAAGACAATAGCCCTAGTATCAAGAGAGAACATGATGAACCATTTTATGGAACAGATTAAAAATGTACAAAGTTGTTCATTGATATTAATAGTGTATAATAATATATACTTTTTGTATTAATATTCTACATGACATTATTTCATTAAAAATATATTTGCATTACATTGTTATGTGTTCATTATTTTTAGAGCAAGCTACCATATCAAACGTTTAGAATGTCTATTAAAACATTGGAGATGTAAGAAAAGGAATTTGTATGCATCATATGTCGGATAGATAGATTAACATAGAGAGAATCTAAGTATAAGAATGAATAAATTCTCTATCAACATCTATTGACAGATACGTTTGATAACACTGACATAATTTAAGTATCAAATTGAACAAATTCTTTATTAACATCTTTATCGATATCATTTGTCGGGATACGTGGGATAACATTGACCAAAACCTATCTATTAGAATTAATAAATTCTTTATCATCATCCGTTGTCGGATTTGTCATTATGAAAAAATTGTAACTAAGTAAGTAACAAACTTTTTCTTGAATTCACCTCTTGGATACACAATACAGAAATTATAAAAACAAAAATGTAATTTCCAGACTTCATTTGCATGCAATAGATACCGAGAGTTCTATGAGTCCTCTCCGCAATGAATTCTAAGGGTTTTATTACTCCTCCCCACAATGAATTCAGATGGTTTTAGGACTCATCCCCCTAGCCATAACTCCATTCAACCTTGAGTGAAGGTATAAAAGTTTGATGAAGTACTTCTCTACTGAACAACTACATTAATAGCTTTCAAGATGAGAGGACTGTATGACACAGAAATTTATTGGTTTGAAAAAAAAATCATCTTGTGGTGTTATATTTGAATGTGCATTTTTATTATTGTCTGGAACTCGAAGAAATTGACTGTTATCATTGGATAGTGAACTATAATATATTTGAGTAGAATAAAAGCTTGTGGAGTACTACATTACATCGTATAAACAGACTGGGATTCTACGATAGAGTGATTACGCCACTTAATAATAGAGGTCAGGAACTGAGAAATGTTCAGGAGGAAGTCAGTGAAATTTGCCGCCTTTTTATGGTTGAAGCACTCTATGTAAAGGGTAATGTACCTACAGATAAAGTTCTAATTCAAAAGTGTAACCCTAGGATTTCACTTTTCAATCTAGAAGAATTTAAGTGTCCTAAATTTGAAGGGGTTTATCACCGCCCTGAAGACAAGGTCAGGTTCTTTGCGCAGTGGATAACTAAGGACATACCTGATTGCGATAGATGCATAAGACACGGTAAAAACTATTATTCTATATCATGGAATCCTCGTTTCTGGATGTTTAAGAGTGAAGTTAAGTACTATTTTTATTTAAATATGTGTTTTTTCCCAAAAAAAATCTATTAATTTGTTTAAGCAATAATATCTTTAAGCTTAACCCGTCTTTATTCTTTAGAATAGTTCTATTCATTTCATTAAATTATGAAGAAATTGTAAGTAAGTAACAATCGCTTTCTTGAATTCACCCCTCGGGTACACAATATGGAAATTTCATTCAAGAAATCATGAAAAAATGGCAAGTAAGTAACAAACTCTTTCTTGAATTCGCCGTTTGGATGCACAATACAGAAATTTAATTCAGGATATTATGAAAAAAAAATTGAAAACAAACTCTTTCTTGAAATCGCTTTCTGGACGCACAATACAGCAATTTCACTCAAGAAATTATGAAAAAAAATTGTAAGTAAGTAACAAACTCTTTCTTGAATTCTCCTCCTGGATACACAATACAGACTAAAAAGTTGGGTTGATCTAGGTTCGCTACAACCCAACAATGACAAGCATTGGGGGGGACTAGCAAACACCCGCCCTGACTTAGAGTGGTCAGACACACAGTCATAGTGAGAGAGATATCCAAAAAGTTGGGTTGATCGAGTTTCGCTTAGAGTGGCGTGCCTCTGGGGATGCCAATGCCTATGGAGAGGACCATAAAAAGGGCAAAAAGGGTTCAATTTTCAATGGAATGAGCCACCTCCAAAGTTTATACGACCACGCATTTCATGAAAACCTTATATGTTAACGATGGGCAACTAGCATAATTTATAGCCCTTTCCCTTAGGGCTAAGGGGGATTTCAAGCTCGGAACTATACCTATTTGACGTTTCGACTATTTTAAACAAAATGGACATCCCAAAATTTCGATCTGATACATTCGATGAAAAGAGGGTATGAAGGGGGGGGGGGGGTAAGTAATATTTCTTCCGAAAGAACCGTTCGATTAAGTGAGATCCCATAGTTTAAATGATGTGCAAGGCGTTCTCGGGGTCTAAAAGCCTTATCGGGGTCTAAAAGTACCTTTGGACAATTGAAGGTGGTTCAAAATCACCTTCAGGGGTCTATGATGGATGTGGTGCTAAATTGATTTTGTGATAAGCTGCGTTGAAGCTGAAAGCATTACGGCTATTGATCGTTCGATGGTCGCTTACCTTAAAGGAAGCTAAAGCAAAAGTTGAGTTCAAATTTTGGATTTGTGTTGTGGAGCTCTTTAGAGAGCAAGTAATGTACTATAACAAGCCAAACCCAATTCATCTGGAAACTATGGAGGTGGCAATAGAATTTGACCAAGCAAGTAGCAACGTCATAATAAATCACCCTTGTTGGCTAACTTTTCTGCGGGAAATAGAGGACACCATAGTAAATACAAACAACGTTGATGGGTCCAAATGACTTGAAATTAACACTTGCGTCGTTTACGATATCTTGTATGTTTGTTCTGGGCTTTGCACCACAGTTTCTTGGTGTCCTTGATTGCAATAGCGTTGTTGTTCTAACGTAACATTCTTTTATTCTTGACTTTGATTTTTGCCTCTGATTCTCGCTGTCACTTGTCTTCTAACAGCACAATTCTATGTTCTTCACTTTCATTTTTGATCCGTTCTGATCCTCGTTGTCGCGTGTCTCGTAATCGTATTTTTTTGTTTTTTCACTTTCGTTTTGCCTAGTTGTAATTATCGGTTCCACTTATCATTACTTTAGACATTAGTTTAACAACCACATATTAGCAACATAATTAAGAATATAACAACTTCTAAAAGATAGTGTTTATTTTGATAGCAGCGCGGGATCCTTTCAAATGCGGGGCCCGATTAGCAGGGGCGTCCCGAGGCTTATTTTATTGGGGGGTGATCTTTTTTAAATTTTACCGAAATTGCTACCTGATTTATGCCGAATTTTCTGCAGAAGTCAAGAAATTTGCGAAATTTTCTGTCGATTTTGCGAATTTTCTGCCTAAACTTTGCCTTCTGCGAAAATTTACCAAATACAAAAAGTTAAGCTGGGTGGTGCCCCCCCCCCCCATCGGGACGTCCCCGCCAATTGGATTGAAATGCTCCAATCGCCCTTTATCCAGCTCAGCTGGATTCTTCGCTCAAAGCTTTTGCTCAAGAATTGCCAATGACTGGAACAAACTCCGAAGATACAATTACTGCTGCCTCTGTCCACATTTTTAAACGAATTCTGGATCGTTGAAGGAGTGGAAACTCGGCTGGGAAGCTCTGGGCCATCTGACTACACCTGGCTACTAAATAACATGAAAACGACTCAATGGTCTTCACAAGGAATAATCGATAGATTGTTACAAGCTGCAACAGGGGCGTAATTTGCTACGGGGCCCGGGGGGGGGGGTTCAACTGCCCTTCCAAACCTTAGTTCTTACATCTTTAGTTAATTGTATAAATAAAAACTAATTATGGTTTAAAATTTTAAAAAAACGTCCTATGTGTTAACCTCAGACACTGGCACCCTATTTCCAAAGAATATGAGCAATGAGCTGTTTAAGCGGTATCTATATAATCTGGGTTGTCACATTTTCCAATTGTAATAGAAGAAACAGAAGGTACAATCCTGTATGACTAATTCAGACATTCAAGGTACAAAAACAAAAAGACAAATCTTGTATGCTAATAACCATGTTATATTTTCCTTTAATGAATGACAGTTGTTAAATAAGGTGAATGATCTATTTCAAAAGAAATATAATGTGGATTACCAAACTTCAGGACAGTGGCACAGCTGCCTACAACTAAAATAGTTTGCCTAGCCTACAACTAGATTGCTTATTTTATTCTCTTGCCCAATATCATTGTTGCTTTTCCGAAAATGCACCCTACTCCTCCCTCCCTGATAGTCCCATATATAAACTTGTTCTAGGATATAAGAAATTAAAAGAACACATTGAAATCCTCACTTAGAAATCTCTAGGCCTACTTAAAAATATAAAGTATCCTATGTGCTATCAAAACCTGATTGTTTAGTGATTTCAAATTGTTTTGGATGAACTTTTGAGCAGATTTATTCAATACTCAAACCTATTGAGATCAACCTAAACACTAGGCCTAAGCCAAGAATCTAGGTCTATTTTAGGTTCAGCTTTAACCCCTTGTTCATTGTTCTTTTGGAGTCATATCCTACCTAGTTTGCCTGTTTAGCAAAATTTTGCTTGAATATTAATAATATTGCTTCTGGAGAAATATATAGGCTATTTTTTTTTAATGAGTACCCCCTCAAGAAGAGTTTGTCAGTCTCCTCAAATGGAGTTGATAAATGCTCAGCATGTGACTTGATCCTAAACATTAAAATTCATTCAATTTTGTGTGATGGTTATGAAAGATAGGGTAAAATTTTTACCAATCATATTATTGACTTACAAATAAAGTGAATATACCACTCAATGCCTTTTTTTATGCTCTTTCTAAATATAATAATCATTTTTGTTGGAAATTAATTTCACCCTAACCCCTATATATACCAATTCAGGGTAGCCTATATATTTGCACATTGGGGGGGGGGGGGGGCAAATTTTATTTCTGATGTAAATGGGAGGTAAGTTTAAACTTTACCCCCACCCCCATAATGTGCAAATATATACCCTGAATTGGTATATAGGGGTGGGGTGGATTGTTAGATTCTTTGATTTTATTTTTGCTCATTTTTTGTTTAATGGAATGCTTTACTTTTCTTTGAAAAACTTATTTTGTGGAAAAAAGTTTTTTTTAATCATCTGATATTATGATAAGATATTCATTGATGTAGGATTGAGAAAGTGAAAAGACATTTCAGAGCTAGTAAGGCAGTGCAAAAGCAGTCACCAGCACAAAGCATGTACCATTTCCTTGACCAAATTTAAAGCTATTCAGACAGAGACAGCCAAATCTGTTGCCTCATGCCTCTCCAAAGAATGGGAAAAGGAAATATCAGAGAACAGACATTATGTTTAAGGCTCTGCTAAAAAAAACTAAAGCCTTACTTTGATGGCAAGGTCTTGCATTTTGTGGCCATGGTGAAGGAGAGTCTAGTGCCAATCAAGGAAATTTTGTTGAGACAGTAGGTCTTTTAATGGAAATGAACCAGGCCTGATGGACAAGTCTTGCAAGGTCTATGGCCATTCATAGGAAATAAAATTAAAAGTTCTATCACAAAAGAATTCAGAGAAGCAAAATATTTTGCCATTCTTGCTGACAAAACAAAAGACCTCTCAAAAAAGGAACAACTTGCAATCTTAGTGTGCTATGTTCATGATATGAAAATCAAAGAAAGAGCCATAGGTTGCTACCACATGCACAAGGTTGATGCTGAGAGTTTGGCTGACTTTATTTGCAACAAAATAAAGGGTATTGGCCTTGACTAGTCAAAATGTGTCAGACAGTGCTATGATGGGGCAAGTGTAATGAGCAGACATTTTTCAGGAGTACAGGCCTATCTCCAGGAAAAAGCACTGCAAGCAATGTACACTCACTGACATTCCCATAGACTTAACCTTGTTATTGGCAATTGTATGAAGCAAAAACAAAGAATTTTGTCAGTATTTTCAGTTTTCAAACAGTTATGGTTTTGTTTCTAACATCAATACTCAATACCTGTTGTTTGTCAAGGCCCAGAAAACTGCCAACATGTCCATGCTAATGCTTGAAGTGACACATTGATCTTACTGGTATAGATCAGTGGCTAAAATTCTGGTAAGATGTGACTGCATACTTGCAGTTCTGTCAGTTGTTCAAGAATCTTCTGACAGGAAGGAAGCAGTGGAAGCTACAGCTCTTAAGAATCAACTAGAGTTGTTTCCCCTCATATTCAGTTTGCATGCCATTCATGAAGTTCTTGCAGTGATCAACCCACTTCCTGAACAACTGCAAGCCCCAGATCTGATCGTTTGAAATGTCTACACTTTAATCACCACAACAAAAAACAAATCAAAGACAATGCATGATGTTAAGTATTTTTTTTAGTCCTATACAGCAAGTCTAAGGAGATGGCATTAATGTCAGAGCTGATCTGTTGGAAACAAGCGCTGTTTCTTCAACCATACCAGCAAAATCAAAACAAGTTCAAAAGATATCTGGAAGGCTCAGGGACTATTTGATGACATCAACACTTTGGAAAGCACAGCACTGAATCTGAGGGCACAAGAACAGAAGAGAAAATGTGAAGAGAGTTGTAAGAGGTTTCGGACAGAGTGGTAAATGAGTCTGAAGAGCGTTTTTTTCTGTCCATATGCCAGTACTAGAAGCCACACAATGCTTTAACCCCAAATCTGAAGACTTAATGAACACAGATTTACTTCTCAAGATTGTGACATACTTCAATAAGGCTGGCATCAATGTTATAGAACTGAAGAGTCAAGCTTTGATAGCTTGTGCTTATGTGTTGCAGCTTCCACATAAACCAGCAAAGGCTTTACATCTTTTTGAAAACCTAGAAGGATTGAAAGAAGCTTTTTTCTGAGGTTCTTGAAGTTGTGACAGTAGTCCTCACACTCCTGCTCACAACATGCTCAAATGAACAATTTTTCTCTGTGTTTACATTTGTAAAGGATTACCTTCAGACAGCAAGTGACTTTTACAATTGCTCCTTATTTTCTCTGAAAAGGCTGTAGTGAATGAGCTTGATTTTGAAGAGCTTGTGGGCAACTTTGCAAAAATGAAGCCAAGGAGATATCCATTGGTTAAGTAACTGCACATAACTTTCAGTTTTTAATTTGTGTGGTAAATGTTCCATCTTGTAACAATCTTTTGGTCCCTATCCAGGTTGCCAAAGGCAAAATCTAAAGAAATCACGTTGGTTTAATGTGTATTTGAAGACTAATTTGAAGAGTAGTCTGTCAAACACAGTAATTACATTTTGAGTCTGGATGGGGGCTCAAAATTGATCTTTGGCCCCCCCCCCTCCCCCTGAGGTTTTCTGAAATGCCGCCACTGCTACCAGCAGGGAATTAGGTTACTAATGGGCAGAAGGATGCACCCCTTAATGAGCTTAGCCACTATCATTACTGAGCAGTGTCTACAGGATTTGTCCTTATTGCTGGCAAGTATGATTTAAGGCAAGGTAATTTCAAGGTAAGGATTTTCAAAACGTGAAAAACAGTTTCATAAGCAATAGCTGCCTCCCTCTTATAATTATCAACATATTTCCCAGTGCCTGGATTACTGAAAATTGTAGACAATGGTGATTGATCATTGCTGCCACTATTTAAATACTTCCAGCACCACTGTGGGACAACTTTGGAGGGTACCAATCGTAGACAGCTCTAATGACTCAGTTTGTGATGGCAGAAACATTATTGCAACATTTCTAGCCCTCCTATTATTACACCAGGATTTATCACCCTTAACCAACAAATAATCTCTCCAAAGTTTATTTTTAATGGATACTACATCCAGGAGAGTTTTGGCAGGCTTGTATATTTTTTTTTTACATTCTCTCTAACCTAATAACTTTGAATAAGTTTTCTACACTCTTCTTCTACTACATGATGGATAAATTCAAATGCTATGTTCAAATTCATGGAACACAGCTGAAACTTGCAAAATATATTGATAGAATGCAAAAATCCCCAAATAGGCTACATCATAGCTACACCTAGAGTGATCATAAAACAATTTTGACATAGGATTTAACTGAATACTCACACTAACACATAAAGACAATACCATATGATCTCTTTTACCTCTTGGAGGGTAAAAATTCAAGACTCTCTAGGTCAGGTGAGGGCTTAGTTATAGCAAGGTCTAAAATACATTGATTTGATCCAATTCAAAACACGGCCTTGGTAACATGCTGATGAAGAAAATTAGCATCCAGTTTTCAATTCAAATGAGAACATGTTTTTACTATGTGATAACCAAAGAACACCTGGAGCATTAAAAGCATGAAGAACCAAAATCTTGGATGCAACTGAGGAAGGTAAGCAAGGTAACAGAGTAAGCTCTCATCTTTTAAATCAACACTTTTTGAAAGGATATAGTAGAGACAACTACTATACAAAGATTTTGAGACAATTTTGAGTGTCTCAACTCTAAGCTAACTATTTGCTGTTCTTGATCTTTAAACTACAAATCTACGCCTTTAAATTTGAAGCCCAGAGAAGAAGAAACAAAGACACAGACTCCTTGTCCATAATTAGCATTATGTATTATATCAAAACCACTAATTGCTGAATATAAAAAGAGAAACCACTACAATTCTTAGGTGAAACTTCAGTCACAGCAACTGCATGGTGTTTTCAGCTTTGAACAAACACAACAAATCTGTCCTAGTTTGATGATAAACATTCTGCATTTGTATATATCACAACAAGGTGTTCACACTCTGACATTTCTGATCTGGTTTAGGGACAAAAAGCCTCTTTTCATGTACTAACACAGGTCCATTATTCCCTGTTTTGATTTTTCCACTGGTTTGTCCTGCAGCTATCTTCTCAGAACCTCTCTTTTAAGCTCATACTTCTCTCATCAGTGAGCTCTGTATTACTTATTTTATGAGCAACATAAAAGTTTGGTAGGTTCCCTAGAAAAAGAAGGCTGCTATATCACAATCAAGTGGGGACTTGGAAATCAACTTCACAGGTCTATTTTTATTTTATTTATTGTTTTACTTGATGCACAGAGAATATACACTTAACTAAACATTTGTACAGACCGATCTCATCAGTATACTGAAGATCAATTTCATTCTGGACTTTCTGGCTTGCTGCAAATACTATCTTCCAGGCCAATTAAAATGAGGAATTTCTGCTTTTTTATTAGGATTTCCAAGTCCAAATTGAGTTACATGGTTTGCTACCACAAAAACCTGCTGGCTACAGATTTTAACCAATCTGACAGGTAGGTTTACTGATTAAGTCTTTTTTCATGGCAGGAATAACTTGTGAGATAACCAAAATGTCTTCATTCTTCAGCTCTCTAACTAGGAACACTTTCTGTGTAATTATTTTTCTATTACTTGATTTTTTTTTTCACTTAGAGGTCTGAGAAGCACTTAGAATTGAGTGCTCTTGTTTCAAGTTCACTTGAATCACTTCTGAAGGCCAGAACATAATTTGCACTTTACTGAAAAAAGTATAAATGTTTTTATTTTTATAACTTTAATAAATCAAATAATATTAACATTATGATTACTAATTATCAGTATATGTATATTAAACTGACAATGCACATTCATTTGTATTTTTTCAGTAAAGTGCAAATTATGTTCAGGCCTTGGGAAGGCATAGGGGTTTTGAGCCTAACTTATGTTAATATCTGCTCGTTTTGAGTTTGACTTGATTATTTATTGTAATTTCTGTTCGTTTTGGGTTTCATTTATTTATCGATGCTGATTTGTGATAGTTTCACAATTGGTAGATTATTTGATTTTATTTTTGCTCATTTTTTGTTTAATGGAATGCTTACTTTTCTTCAAAAAACTTATTTTGTGGAAATTTTTTTTTTAATTAATCATCTGATGCTATGATAAGATATGGTGCAAGAGCATTCATTGATGTAGGATTGAGAAAGTGAAAAGACATTTCAGAACTGGTAAGGAAGCACAAAAGCAGTCACCAGCACAAAGCATGTACCATTTCCTAGACCAAATTTAAAGGATGTGAAAATTTCGATTGGATGTGTTTTCAGGAAATGGTGGCCATGGAAGGGGTTTTAGTTGCCTTCCAATCACTTTCGACTATTAAAAAGCCACTCCAATTTCCAATTGAATGAGCCCCTCTTGAAGTTTCTATGACAACTTCTTCAATACAAAGTGCCCTGGTTGAAAGGAAAAAAAAAAAAAAAATAACACATTGTGCCAACATTGTTCTTATATGCCCCCAGGGCATAGCTTAAAACCCTTGCCCTGAGAGTTGTGGGAGGGTGTCCTCCTCAAAAACATATTTTCCATCGGGAAATCAACTACGCTGAACAAAATGGCTGTCTCAAAAATTTGATCGGATGTGTTTGGGGAATGATGGGCGTAGAAGGGGTGTTAGTTGCCTTCCAATTACTTTCGACCATTATAAAGGGCACAAGCCACTCCAATTTCCAATCGAATGAGTTCTTTCCGAAGTTTCTACGACAACTCCTTTGATAGGAAGTGCCCTGGTCTAAGACCACAAAAAAAAAAAAATAATACATTGGTCCATCCAGAGTTGCCACTCGACCCAATACCAAAAAGTGGTGCCAGTCGATGAAAAAAGTGGTGTTTTTGCGTATCTTTTCTACCAAAACATGGTATAATTTATGGTATATTTTGATACCCCTAACGCAAATACGTCGCCACTAGTTTCAACAAAAAACTTACTTTTTAAAAGCAATTAATACCTTGCTACTTTTCTAGCAAACGGATACTATTCTTTATTATTTTTTTTTAAGGGGTAGATTTTGCCATGGACTTTGATCAAGAAAGGTAGAATAAAAATGAAAAGAGACATCCCCAGATACCCACCACATATATAAAAGGGAAAAGTAGTCCCCAATGATAAATTCATATCTTTTTCCCACTTTCTGGCACTCTCACCTGTTCTTCATCACTAATAGCTCGTCCAGACCATCTGTTCTCTAGAAAATTGGAAGCGCAATAATATACTGTTTTATGTTTTAAAATAGATTAAAAGTTTATTTATCAATATTTGTTTCGTTTTCGGCGCTTTTTCTCCAGAAATACTGTGTATACTGTCGTTTTTGTCCCATTTTTCTATTTTTGGATCCTCTGATATACTGGCCTTGAAAAAAAAAAAAAGAGACAAATGTGCCAGTCTACACTTCCAGTCTTCCGCCACACTTTTTTTTTTTTTTAAAGAAAGTAGACAGTTTGACGCACTCCAGAAGACGAGAATGCTAGATTTAAAAGTTTATACTGGCTCAGCAAATATACAAAAACGACATTCTCGAACC
Organism: Artemia sinica; assembly: GCA_027921565.1. Lineage (NCBI taxonomy): Eukaryota > Metazoa > Arthropoda > Branchiopoda > Anostraca > Artemiidae > Artemia > Artemia sinica. Next base: position 37,164,891 of record CM051265.1, read on the forward strand.
AAATGTCTTCATTTAGCCGTTAATGTGATAACACCTTTTTTTGGATTTTTATCAACTTGAAACTCGGTAGGGTCCTAAATTAATTCAGTGATCGGAGTTAATTGTTTGACCATTCTTTCATAACATTTTATAGGGATTAAAAATGTTGTAATCTACTGACCTAGTTTATGGACAATTATTTACACTTTACAAAAATAGATTTGTGCTGATTTCAATTTTGCGTAACCATAATTGACAAGCAGAAGAGGGGCAGTAAACCCGTGGCAAGTGCCGTTGTACCTGCCGGGAGAGTCTCCCTTGAACTGCGGGGATAAGGTAATGGGGGCTGACGCTTCCCTTGTCTTTTGGGGTGATAGCTGGATCAATAATGACGGAAAATACCGTGGTTTTAAGTTTGGTGTTGAACTTTATACAGAGGCATGTGGAAAAAAAAAACGAATAAGGAGATTGTTATCAGGCAGTGTAAGTTTTTCTCAAAGGAAGCTCTGAAAGAGGCTATTGATGTATGTAAAACAGTACTCGACAAAGACATTAATCAGAGTCGTAGGGGCTCTCACCCGGCTTCTGGCTTTTATGGCGATATTTATCAGGTTATATCAGAAAGGCTCGCAAATGAAGTTCCAGCCCCTCGTTTTGCCATTCTCGACCCAGCTGACTTTCCCACCATTCCTGAGGATGTGAGTAAGATTGTTGCCTCACGATTGAATGATTGTAAAGCGATGCTATGTTTTCTTGTAGAGAAGAACGAAACTTCTGCAGTACCTGGCTCAGAGAACCAGCCACCAATATGGCCATCTCTGCCCCGACCAGAAAGGACTATCCCAGTTGTTTTGTCGAATCTGCTCGCGAGCTTGAGTGCTAATCCTACCAAGCAAAAGGAGCTCTTGAGGAAAATTGGACCCGCTGATAAAATAGACAGAATCGAACAACGAAGAGACAGGCTGCTTGTACACATGAAAGACGAAACATCCGCAAGTGTTGTCGCCTTGGGGGCCGAAGGCGAGCAAAATATCCCTAGCAAGGTACTGCGCTCAGAATACCTCAGGATTATTTACGTTGACAAAGATTACGACGTTTCAACTATTCCCAACCTAATTAGCAGTGTTTTCCAAGCCAAGCGCTTTGGAAATTCCTCAGTTGTCCAGCTCACGTTTGCTACTAAGATTGACTTCGATCAGGCTCTCAAGTTTGGAATCAAAGTGGAATACACCATGTTTTTCTGTGTCAAAAAGCCCCTTACAAAGCCGCTGCAGTGCTATACATGTCAAGGTTTTGGTCATCGTGCAAACCAGTGTCAGAAGGTACTAAATGTAGAAAGTGTGCTGGTGATCATAGCTACTCCGAGTGCACCTCAGATGTGCTCAAATGTACCAACTGCGGATCCAACCATGCAAGTAACAGCTTTCGGTGTCCGAACCTAAAAAATGCAGCTCGTGGTACAATTCCAGACCAAGCTGCGCCGAAGAACTTAAATCGTAAACCGGCTCGATAAATGGCGAAGTACGTGTGTTCTGTCAAAACATAAACGGTGCTAGAGAAAAAATTAGACATACTTCAAATAGTGTATGGTGCTTTCGATATAATTTGTGTTAATGAGCATCTGCTGAATGAAAATAATAGCACAAGACTGATTACTTCTTCTGATCATCAGCATTTTATCTACCCAGCTAAAAGTACTGGGGGTCGACCCTCATGGGCTTAATGATAGCTGTTAGAAAAAAAAAGTATAATTGTAATCTGTTTGAGTCAATGATGTATGTGTTACGGTAGAATTTAGTGGTTTTATTGCTGTTTGTGTGTTTATATGCCTACAAATTATAGAAATGACCGATCGAGTCAGAAGTTTTGCGTCTGTCTGCTCGTCATTGTCGAAACTACTTGAAAGAATAGCTCTTACCCGTAAATCTTGTGTTATTATGGGTGATTTTAATACGGACATTAATGATAATACCATTGGTCGCTCACAAATGTTAAATGCTACATTGCCGCAAAAATTTCTATTATCTACACAAAAATAGATCGTTTACCCTATGTACATAATAGTGGTTGCACTTCTGATCTCGATTTTGTGTTTACTGATATGGGGGATCTCTCCAGCAGCAGATAGTTAATGTTTCTGACGACTTTCTTTTTAAGTGACCATTTGCATCTTGAGTTTCATTTACCACTCAGTTCTTTTGAGACATATGCTCCCTCTAAACCCAAGTGGTTCACTAAAAAGAACTGGAGTCGTATTGATATATTTACTTAGCAGATGCTACTTGATTCGTACTTAGATAAGATAAGGATTCCGTTTCATTTGCTCTCGCGGGTAAAATCTGACCAGCTTCTCGATTTGAATTGTTATTGCTTGAACTGGTGCATAGTATGAAAATGGCTGCATCCGTTGCAGTTCCGTCGGAAAAAATAAAGCTGAATACCCGTAAGAGAGGCTGATCAGATTTTTCCTGGTTTGTAGGTTGAAAAGTCTTGCCATGTGTTTTGGAGACAAATTTGGGTTGATTGTGAAAGATCACGTTCAGGATGGGTTTTTTAAAATTATGAAGTCGAGTAAACACGAATATCAAAAGAAGGTGAAATCTTGGAAAAGAAGTCGGGTTAAGGAGCTATCGCGGGAAATAAAAATAATCCTCGTCAGCTATGGCGAGAAGTGTCTAAACTTATCAGTTCTTCTTCGTCGCCGTCTGATAGCATCGAAAGAAATAGATGGTTTGAACATTTTTCTTCAATGTTTGCAGCTGATCCTCCATTATTAGAAAGTAATTTCCGGGACATTCTGATGCATCATTTTGATCGACTAAACCAATACAGTAACTGGCTTACTATTGCCCCCGTCGTGTGTTGAATCTTTTGTTTGTCCTCTTACTTTAGTGAAATCGCCTGGGGCAGATGGTATTCAGCCGGAACATCTGAGGTATGGTACCCCTAAACTGTTTAGCCACATAGCTTTATTGTTCCAAGCAATAGTATCGCAACAGTCTGTCCCACAAGGTTTGTGTCAGGGGGTTGTTGCCTATATTCACAAGAAGGGGAAAGACCCTAAAGATTGTTCTTCGTACAAGCCCATCACTATTTGTTCAGTTCTAGCAAAGTTTACTGGAGAAGATACTGTGCCCTATAGTGGCAGCACGAGCGGATGTGGTGACAATCAGTTCGGTTTCCGGTCCGGTCTTGGTGTTCAGAATGCACATGCAACTTTTATTTCAATTGTTGAAAAATTTAAGAAACGAAAAACTCCATTATTCGTCTGCGCAATAGACATATCTAAGGCGTTTGATTCTGTCTTACATTCGCAAGCAGTCTTGTCACTACTAAGGGTAGGAGTCGATCCCTTTGTTTGTAATTGTCTGTGGCAATGGTATCGAAAAATCTCAAGTAAGAATTCGGTCTGCTGGACAGCTTTCGGGACCTATAGATATACATAGGGGTGTTAAACAAGGCTCAGTAATCAGCCCTGTGATATTTAACAATGCAATACGCTCTGCGACAAAATCGATAGAAAATTTTTTTGATAGATGATGGAATTGATGCTAGTAATCTATTTTACGCAGATGATCTACTTTTGGCAAGTGATAATTTAGAATCTTTACAGAAAGCTATTAATGCCGTGTCGTCTGCACTTGGTGATATTGGGCTAACAATCCCTCCAATCCCTTTTGACTCTTTAAATGTGATCTAGAACTTTCAATTTCCTATCAAATGATCCCTCTTTGAAGTTAATACGAACAGCCCTTCCACAAGACCCATATATGCCCGCAGGGCATAACCTACAACGCCTGCCCTGGTGGCCCTGGTGGGTTGTGTCGACACCGGAATTTTTGTTATATGATCTTTGAACTATTTTTAACAAAAAAAGCTATCTTAAATTTTTTATTGGATGCATTTGGGAAAAAAGGGTTTGGGGGGGGCTGGTTACCCTCCAATATCTTTTGACGCTTCAAAAGTGAATTAGAACTTTCAATTTCCAATCAAATGAGCGCTCTCTGAAGTTTATATGAGCATTCCTTCCATAAGAACCATATATGCCCCCAGGGCATAACTTATAACCCTTGCCCTGAGGGTTGTGGAAGAATGTCCTCCTCAAAAACTATTATTTTCCGTCGGGAAATCAACTACGATGAACAAAATGGCTATCTCGAAATTCTACGACAACCCCTTCTATAAAAACCTTATATGCCCCCTCGGCATAACTTAAAACCCTTGCCCTGAGGGTTTGTGGGGAGTGTCCTCCTCAAAAAACATATTTTCTATCTGGAAATCAACTACGCTGAACAAAATGGCTATCTCGAAATTTTGATTGGATTTGTGTTTAGGGAAATGATGGGCGTCGTGGGGGGGGGGCTAGTTGCCCTCCAATCACTTTCGACTATTAGAAAGGGCACTAGCCCTTTGAATTTCCAATCGAATGAGCCTGTTTTGAAGTTTCTACGACATACCTTCTATAAAAACCTTATATGCCCCCAGGGCATAACTTAAAACCCTGCCCTCAGGGTTGTGGGGGGGGAGCGTCCTCCTCAGAAATATATTTTCTATCTGGAAATCAACTACGCTGAACAAAATGGCTATCTCATAATTTTGATTGGATGTGTTTGGGGAAATGATGGGCGTGGGGGGGCTAGTTGCCCTCCAATCACTTTCGACTATTAAAAGGGCACTAGCCCTTTGAATTTCCAATCGAATGAGCCTGTTTTTTGAAGTTTCTACGACAATGCCTTCTATAAAAACCTTATATGCCCCCAGGGCATAACTTAAAACCCTTGCCCTGAGGGTTGTGGGGGAGCGTCTTCCTAAAAATATATTTTCTATCTCTGGAAATCAACTACGCTGGACAAAATAGTTATCTCAAAATTTTGATTGGATGTGTTTTGGGGAATGATCGGGGCGTGGGGGAGGGCTAGTTTGCCCTCCAATCACTTTTGACCCTTAAAAAGGGCACTAGAACTCTCGATTTCCATTCGAATGAGCCTCCTTTGAAGTTTCTACAGCGACCCCTTCCATATTGAATGCCTCTGGGAAAAAAATAATAATAATAATAAAACATTTGAGCCGGATGGCCTTTACTATAGACCAACGCTATAGCGTTGCCTCTGATGCTACCAAGGTAAGTGAAGCTGCCCACCTGATCAATCTTTTCATTACCCAACGTCACCTTTTCATCTTCACTTATTCCTAGCCTAAGTGACTTTGTCATTTTAATATTAATTTTTGAACCTATTCTAGCACCCTGAACCCGTAAAACCTCTAAAACTTCATTCATTTTGCTCACACTTTCATCTAGGATGCTTAAATCATCAGCATAATCTAAGTCCAGGAGACTTGTCCTCCCCATTTGATTCCGTGGTCTCCCATTGCCTTTCCTGTGCTCCTTAAGACAAAGTCCATCAAATAATCTATATAAAGGGGGATAGAACACAACCCTGCTTAACTCCTGATTTAACACAAAACCAGCTGCTAACCTTATTTTCTACCTTAACCGCAGCAGTGTTATTCTCGTACATAGCACTAATGTATTTGTCTGGTATACCATACAAGGATAAAACATTTACTAAAGCTCTTCTATCAACAGAATCGAACGCTTGCTCATAATCTATAACACTGAGGGCCAAAGGTGTTTGATAACTCGGGCACTTCTCAATTATTAGCCTAAGAGTGAAATTTGGTCGACACATCCTCAACCTTTTCTAAAACCGCACTGTTCTTCTCTTAAAACTTTGTCTACGGCATCTCTCAGTCTAAAAAGTATCATATTACTAAGTAATTTACTACCTACAAAGACCAGCCTAATGCCTCGATAATTACCACACTCACTTTTATCACCTTTCTAATAAAGTGGCTTAATTAAGGTTTACCTAAAATCGTTAGGTACTTCCCTTTTTTTCAAAAATCATATTCACGATCTTCAGTAACTTATTTCTAACCTCAGAGCCACCGTATTTAAGAAACTCATTTACCACCCTATCAGCACCTGGAGCCCTATTATTTTTTAATCCTTTTAGTACTGTCGCTAATTCTTCCTCACAAAACAAATCTTCATTCACATCCAAGGTATCACAATTTTTTTCATTTTCCTCTATATCTTTTCCTGCAACTCTATCTCGGTTAAGCAAATTCTCAAAATGTTCGGCCCATCTCTCTTTAGTCCTTTCCTTATCGCTAAATTTGTGGCCCCATTCCTATCTTTAACTGGGCCAAGTCCGGATTGACTACTCCCTCTCAATTTATTAACATGCAGTACAATATTTTACTATTATGCCGTCTAGCTGCATCTTCCAGATCCTCGGCAATTTTATCCATGGCCTCCACTTCACACCTCCTTAGTTCATATTTGAATGCTTTCTTCACTTTTGTTTTTCATATGATCTATCACCCAGATAATTCTTGTACAAGTCCTTTCTCCTTTCTATTAAACATAAAGCTTTTGCGCTGATATTTTTAGCTGCAGTTCTAGCTTCTTCCCTAAGACACCTTCAGCAACTTCACAAATTATTTTTCTAAAATTATTCCAACCATCTTCCACATTATCAAATTTTAAACTCTCAAGTACAATATTTTACTATTATGCCGTCTAGCTGCATCTTCCAGATCCTCGGTAATTTTATCCATGGCCTCCACTTCACACCTCCTTAGTTCATATTTGAATGCTTTCTTCACTTTTGTTTTCATATGATCTATCACCCAGATAATTCTTGTACAAGTTCTTTCTCCTTTCTCTTTACAAGTTCTTTCTTAGCTGCAGTTCTAGTTTCTTCCCTAAGACACCTTCAGCAACTTCACAAATTATTTTTCTAAAATTATTCCAACCATCTTCCACATTATCAAATTTTAAACTCTCAAGTTTTAGTATTCAACTGTTCCTGGAAAGTTTCTCTCAAATTCTCATTGGGAAGTCTTCCAACATCATAACTTCCTGGGTGGTAGTTACCCTTCTGATATTTCAGCTTTAAAATTAACCCTTGACACTACTAGACGGTGATCTTACTTCCTTAAAATATATTTAAAAAAAAATAATGTAAAGAATAATACAATTTGTAGTGATTCTTTTCTACAATTTTCAACTTTCGAGAGAGCATATATTTACTTGCTTAAAAAAAATCCTCAGCATGGTTCGGTTTTTGATTTATCAGAATATTTTTTTTTACTTCTCTTGCCCCAAAGCAAAGAAGGTTGTGACACCCTTGTGTACAGAAGTGCCAAAGACATCAGTGTTTGAAGCTTTCTTTCTTGACCCCCCCCCCTCCTTCTGTACCAAAACTTGTGTCCATTACCGTCACAAAGCCTAGTTAAAATGACTGATCGAAATCAAATGTTGAAGGTATTTGGAGACATGAGAACTAGGCTTGAAAAGATTGCATCTAGCTTCATGTGCATTTACTGGGTTTGTGAATATCTTAAGGCCATTTTTAATACCAAAAGTAACTCTTGCAGCTTTTATGGAAGAAATAATGTATAATGACCCCGAGATGTGGTATTGTCTGAAAAAAGAAAAAATAGAAAACGAAATGGCCAGAAAAAGAGCATTACTATGATCACGACTAGATTTTAATGACACTTGTCATATTAAAAATACTAAAACGTTAAAGGAATCATTCGTATAGGCAGACAAAGGTCACTCGGTATCAGACAGCGTGGTCATGCTCGTCAAGACCTACAATGGCCGCACTATGCAAAAAATTTTGATTCACAGCAGTGCTGTCACTTGAGGCTGCTTTACCGCTCACTTGAAGTACACGTTAACAAGTCCCAGTTCTAGCTCCCCTTGTAATGGCTTGACCTACCTTTTCGCTGAGGGTTCAGACCACATTCCACTTTTAATGTCAACGAAAGAGTTAACAAATGAATCTGCTGACGTTTTATTGAACAGAAATTGATTTTCCTGACGTTTTATTGAACTAGGATGATCTTGCATGTCAGTTTTGACTTCCTCTTAAAATAAAAAAGGCGCTCAGCAATGACATTCGACATGGGCAAGGAAAAAAGTATTGTATCAATTTTGAAACGTTTGGAAACATTACTGCTCCAGTTGCAGATTTTAGTGTAAGGATATGGCACCAATACACCACTATGTCAGAGTCGTCCAAAATTTTCAAGATGCAAACTTCAGATAAAGTTACATTCGATGTCAACTGCCATTCCTGGTCTATCTTTGCTTTATTCTATATGCCGGAGGTATAGCACTAAAATAGTTACTGATGACTAGGAACTGTTTGCTCGTACCTAGAGGGGTCAGAAAATAGAGGAAGTCATTTATCTTTTCAGAGAAGCGAAAACGATCTAGAATTGGTTTGATGTTCATATGTAAGGGACCTTTAATAAAAAAAAAGAGAGTCCCATTACAACGTGTGAGTATCCCACAACTCGAGAATACCCCTTATAAAGTTTTCAAATGAAAGCCAACAGGTAGGAGCGAAGGCAAGGAATATGTGTTATTCTACCTGAGTGAAGATTCACATATATTCATTCCTATATGCATCTTGTCATTTTGCACTGTGTTAAAAGGGATTGCAAAATTTTTTGCATAAATTCTTCTAGACTAATAGATTTTTTTTTACAATTATGATTTTCAACCAGGGCGTATTAATGACAGCTAAATTTCACAAGCGTAACCCATGGTTATTTTTCTCAACAAACCTCTTGACTAAGTGATTTACTCCCATTGGTGGTGCAATCTCCAATCTAGTTCTGTATGGGAGCACCTGTCTTCTTAACATAGTGCGTCCCTCCAACCAACTGACTGAAAATAGCGGATACTGATCCATGATTACACTCTAACAGAGCAAGTAAATCTACCAGTAAATCCATTATGATATTACAGAAACCGACACAAACAGAGTTGTTTGGCTACAGACTGATTTACTGTCTAGTCAAGATCTACTGAGAAAAGGTTAGTTTTTAGGTTGACAAGAATCTTTTCATGAAAATGAAATGCCAGAACCTGTTAAGCAATGTTTCTTGCTTTTATTTTAATCAGACTAGCATGGCTCAGCAAACCTGGCCATGTCATACTTTTCACGGACTTCAGCAAGTTGTCAGTGACCTTATATGGTATATCATGTTCAACAAGAAATGAGACAAGCCTTGCTTCAATAGTGGTCTCCTTTTCGTTTTTTGGAAAAAGTGATGAACCAGTGGCAGAGTCTGAGAAGACGAAGCATTCATGTATTTTGATTAACCCCTGACGGTAAAGGTTACAGATGGGCTGCCCAATTGATCCATGAAATAGCCTAGGCTATATGTAGGAATAAGTGGTTTATAACCTGCTTCCTCTGGACAGCAACCTCTGCAACTTTGCATTCACATTTGATTTGAATGAATAATATGCAATAAGAAATCAGGTATATTAAACAACAGATAATTTTCTAAATTTTGGAATATATGTTCTAGAAGAAACGAGTGTTAGCCTATATTTCCATACAGTATTGAGTTCTAAAGGAAATGTTTGCTCTTGGAAGTACGTTAATTACTAGTTTCAATTCTCGCGAGTTCCACAGCAACCTATCCATCCATATATAAGTAGGAGTAGAGAGCAAACATTTGTCTCTTTTCCCGTACGGTGACATTACTTAGTATATGTTCAGTGATAAGTCATTTCGTGGTATAAATATGCTGATCAGTCATTTCGCGGTGTAATTGCAGTATGCGGAATAATTAGAAAAAAGTGCGGCATTTATCTCGAAATTGCGGTATTATACCGCAAAATGCGGTATAAGTGGCAACACAGGTGCCAACATCATTCTTTACTTAGGCAGCGCTATTGCGCTGCCTATGACATTATGTTTTTAGCACGCCATGGCATAAATTATGGGAGACAGTATAATGTGACAGGCCAAATCCAACGAAACCTTGTCCAAAAGAAACAGATATTCTTCAAATGGGTGACTTTGCTGTAAATCTTCGAGTGTCTTCAATTTACTGTTTTCTAATGACCTGGTTTTTGGTTTTTCAGGAATAAATTGAAAGCAACAGAAAATTGGAAAAGGAAGAACAAACTAAGAGCTTCAGAGTTGAAAATTAGCCCCCTAAAAAAATCAGGGGGGCATACCCCCTCCCCCTCTCCCCCAAATGGCGCCACTGGCTGGTAGCTCCTTTACTGCAAAATGGATCACCATTCGACTACTCAGATGTTGCATTTGAACATGTAAAAAATATTATGCATGATCTTTTCTCTAATAAAACCCCTGATACTGATGGTGGTTCAAATGTTGTTGTATGGGAGCTGGCTTCTTGTTTGCCCACTCCTGTTGCAATTCTATTAAATCTTTGGGTCAATATATACCAAATCATATTATTGAGTTAGGACTAAAGTGAATACACCATTCGATGCCTTTTTTTATGCTGATTACGAATATAATAAGCATTTCTATCGGAAATGAATTTCAGCCCCCCCCCCTATATATGCCAATTCAGGGTTAGGTTGGGTTAGGTTAGGTTAGGTATAGCCTATATAGGGGGGGGGGGGGCTGAAATTCATTTCCGATAGAAATGCTTATTATATTCGTAATCAGCATAAAAAAAGGCATCGAATGGTGTATTCACTTTATTTGAAACTCAATAATATGATTTGGTATATATTGACCAATCTTTGTTTAGATTCTGTTAAATGCCCTGCTGCTGCATGGGAATAGGTAGTGAAAAAAAAAAAACAAAAAACACTTCAAACAGTGGATTAAGGTCAGATTTCAGTAATTATTGCCCTATTTCAGTCACACCAAATTTTTTCAAGGATTATAGAAAGACTAATTGTTTATCTGGGTCCAAAATTATTTTGAAAGAAATAACCTGTGGCATTCAGCACAAAATGATGCTAGAACAAATAGGGCTTGTAGCACTCAGTTAATAGAGGTAATTAATGATTTTCAAGAGATGGTTGACTTAGCTCAAAAGTTTGATTGTGTTCATATTTATTTTCATAAGGCATTTGACAAGGCTTCAATACCTCTGCTGTTAAGTTAAAACAATGCCAAAATTATTGGATTGGATGCAGAACTCAGGCTTGTATTACAACTTTTCTAACAGATAGGTTGCAAAATATTTAGGTTGGCGAGGCTTTATCTGAAGAGTGTAGTGTTTTGAGTACAGTCCCCCAGGGTCGTTGCTTGGCATTTGATAAGGCTTCAATACCTCTGCTGTTAAGTTAAAACAATGCCAAAATTATTGGATTGGATGCAGAACTCTGGCTGTATTACAACTTTTCTAACAGATAGGTTGCAAAATATTTAGGTTGGTGAGGCTTTATCTGAAGAGTGTAGTGTTTTTTGAGTACAGTCCCCCAGGGTAGGTGGGACCAGTTTTATTTTGTGTATTTGTAAATGATTTGCCACAGGTAATCCAGCATAGTACAATTAAAATGCTTGTAGATGATATAAAGTTTTACAGGGGTATCCTTCCCAGTTGCAGTTTGTTTTGCATAAAAAAAAAACTTTAGAAGATTTAATTTGCAAAGTTTTACTACACTGTATAAGGCAATGCTGCAACCTTATGTTGAATGCAGCAGTTTAAGCTTACCATATCTGCAATTCAGGAGAAATAGATGGGATTTGGCTAACACATTTCAAATTATTAAATATGATGATAATTTATCTTATGGTGATTCTTCAGTTCAGCAAGTATTCACCCATATGGGAGAACTCACTAAAATTGTACCAGCAAAGGGTTTCATGAAAGGTTAGACAGTTTATTTTTGTAAATTGGTCCATTAATTCATGGAACATGTTGTCTGACCATGTTGCTTCAACAAATAATATTATAGCTTTGGTTGGAACCTCTTTACAGAAGACAGTATATGGAACTACAATATTTATGGCCTTGATATGGTATTTTTTACTGGGTGCCCCCTAAGGAAGCGCTATGAAATTTTTTCCTTGCTCATTGTGAAGTATTTATTGGTTTTTGTAATATAATGAGCCCATAGGTTTGTTATTCATGGTACCAATCAATACTCAGATAACCAGTTCTGGTTTATTGTGTAGATTGTCCTTTTGCTTATTGCAAAGTTAGTTTTTTATATTGTTATCAGAAATGTTGTTGTTTTTTTGTGTTGTAAAAGGTCTTGTGGACTGTAATATTTATGGCTTTGTTGCTCAGAATCAGAAGTTTTGTCTGTATTTTTGTTGTTATTTTTAATGGGACAAGGCTATGGGAACGTCACATTTCTGGTTTTGTTGCTATGTTTTCCTATCATTTGTAACAAGATAAACATATGGCTTATTCTGTTTTTGTTTGAAAGTAAAATAAATAAATATGATGTGCAGCATGTTTCTATCAATTAGATTAGGCTATCATGTTTCCTTCTATTGTTATCCACTTTTTCATATCATTTCAAATAATTAATCTAAAAAACTTCTCACTAAACAAGTTTTTCAAAGAAAAGTGAAGAGCTACATTAAACTAAAAACGAGCAGAAATACAGCCAAATAATTTTCCAAGCATGAAACTACCACAAATCACCATGAACAAATAAATGAAACCCAAAACAAACAGAAAATTAAAGTAAATAACCAAGTAAAACATAAAACAAGCAGAAACTCAGATGAATAGGGCAGATGCCCCCCCCCATTGCCTTCTAAAGACCAGACCATAATTTGCACTTTACTTAAAACAATCCTTTTTTCGAGCCGAATGGTTGGTTCAACATCCTCCTTAACATGCACTGAAAGTTTCAACCTAATGCTCATAGCTGTTCCTGAGATATAGCAGTTATGGCCTTTTAATAACGTATATCTGTTTAGCATGTTTCAATTTAGTTCACTATCCTCTTCAACATTTCCAAAAGTTGCACTGTAATACCATTGGCTTCAGTAGTACTAGTAGTAGTCGTTGTAGTAGTAGTTGCAGCAGTAGTAGTTGAAGTAGCAGTGGTAATGGTAGTAGGCCTAGTAGCTTTAGTAGTTTTATTAGCATGCACGTTTTGGATTTTGTCTAGTTCAACATCCATTCTTGGGATACTGTTGATATCCCCTTTTGACAACCTGTTTGTACAGAGTGTTTTTATTTGGTTCAAGATCCCAAGTTTTGAATTACTTTACCCCCCCCCCCCCCCCCAAATGCTCCCTGAAAGTTTCATCTTAATATTCTTAACCTCAGTAAAAGTCATAGCAGTCATCATAGCAGCAATAGTAGTAACATGCACGTAGTGCCATTTGGTTAGTTCAACATCCCCTTTAACGTGCCCTTGGTCAATTGATCATCCCCCTCATCATTTCCTTAAAGTTCCAGCTTAATACCCTCAGTCATTCCTGAATTTTCCCATTTTGACAACATGTATGTACATAGCATGTTTTTATTTAGTTCTCACCCTCCTAAACATTCTCAGAAAAGTTTCACTTGAATGCACTTGGTTCTTTTTGAACACCTGAGGTTAAACACACCTCTTTCCCAATAACAAATACCATATGTAAACATGGGCAAAATGTTTAATTTGTGGCCCTTGCTGTGCGGCCTGTGGGGGGGGGGGGGGGTTAACATCCTCAACATCACTAGCGACATAGTAACTGAACCTTTCAACTATGCAGGGCAAAATGACTTTCTCAAAATTTTGATGGGATATGTTTGGAGAGTTAATGGGCGTGGAGGGGGCTGCCCGCCCTACAAACACACTTTTGACCCTTGAAAAAGGAACTAGAACTTCTAATTTCCAATCGAATGAGCTCCTTTAAAAGTTTCTATGATAGTACTGTGCTGCCTATCACATTGCTTATATGCCCTTTTGGAAACCTGCATGTATATTTTTTTTTTTTTTTTTTTTTTTTTTTTTTTTTTTTTTTTTTTTTTTTTTTTTTTTTAATTGAAACTCCTCCAAAATGTCTCCAAAAAGTTTCACCTTAATACCTTTAGCCTCATTAGTTTCAGCAATCGTTGTAGTAGTATAGTAGTACACACATAGTGTCTTTTGGCTAGTTCAAAATCCACCACAACATACCTGGAAGTTCTAACTTAATAATGTAAGCCATTCCTGAGATATTGCTGTTACACCATTTTGACAATATACATGGTCATAGTTCGTTTTGATTTAGTTCAACATCCAACTAAATGTTCCTTGAAAGCTTCATTAGTAGCATTAATAGCAGTCAACATAGCACCTTTTTGTTTTTTCAACATCCCCCTCTTTCAATTTAACACTATAAACCATTCCTGAGACATTGCTGATGCGTCCTGTTGATAACCAGTATATGCATTGGGTGTTTTGATCTGGTCAATGCTGTTTCAACACTCCCAAAATTTTCGCCTTAATGCTCTTAACTTTAGTAGCAGTAGTAGTACCAGTAGTATTAGTAGTAGCAGTAATAGTAGCAGCAGTAGAATTCGTAGTAGTAGCCTTAGATTTAGTAGCAGTAGCAGTAGTAGCAGTTGTAATAGTAGTAGTAGTAGTAATAATAGTATTAATAGTAACAGTAGTAGTAGTAGTAGGATACAGATATTGTATCCTAGTTCAGCATCCCCCACAGCAAGCACTGTAAGATTAGACTTTACATACCAAGTCATTCCTAAGATGTTGCTGATACACCGTTTTGACAACCTGCATGCAGGTGGCATGTTGTGATTCAGTTCAACTTCCCCCTGAATATTTCCTGAAAATTTCAGCTTCATACCCTTAGCCATAGTTGTAATAGTAGTCATAGGAGTACTAGTGGTATGGCACAAATTGTAGGGCTAGTAATAGTATTAACAGTAATAGTACTGTAATCATAGCAGTAGTAGTATTAACACATTGCCTTTTGGTCAGTTGAACATCCCTCTCATCAAACCCTGGAAGTTTCAACTTAATACAACTAGATGTTGCTATGATATTGCTGATATGCTTTTTTGTTAACCTGTATGTTCATAGAGTGTTTTAGTTTAGTTGAAGTTCCCTCTCTACACTTCCTGAAATTTTCATCTTAATACTCTTAACGTTAGTTGTAGTTGTAATAGAAGTAGTAATTGGAGTAGCAGTATTAGCAGTAGCAGTGATAGTAGTATTATTTTTAGCGTGCACATATTGCCTTTCAGTCAATTGATCATTCTCTTTAAGCATACCCTGAAAGTTCCAACTTAATACCCTAACCCATTCCTGCAATACACCTTTTTGACAATCTTCATGTTCATAGTGTGTTCTGATTTAGTTGAAATTTCCCCTCAATATTCTATGAAATTTTCACCTTCATAGCCTTAGCCTATATAGTACTAATATCATAGTTGATTAATTAATTAATTTATTTTATAACCCATCAAAAATACAAGGTATCATGATGGAGTATAACAAAAAGAAAGAAAATGAAGAAAAACACATACAAGAACAGGAGCAAATACATACAAACTAAAACTTGATTAAACCAAACAATTCGGAAAAGTAGGCATATATTCGGAATAGTAGTAGCAGTTGTAGTGTTTTGTTAGTAGTAGTTGTAACAGTTGTAGCAGCAGTATTATTCACGTGTTGCCTTTTAGTCAGTTGAACATCACTCTCATGATGCCCTGGAAGTTTCAGCTTGGTATGGTAAACTGTTCCATTGATATTGCTGATACACCCTTTTGGCAATCTGTATACAATATTATGTTTGGATTGAGTCCAAATTTTCCCACAACATTTCCTAGAATTTTCACTTCAGCCTCCTCAGCCTTGGGTAGTAGTCACTGCAGAAGCAGTAGTTGTAGTAGTCGTAGTTGTTGCAGTAATAGTACTAGCATGCAAAAATTGTCTTTTCGGTCGATTGATCACCCCCCCCCCCCCCTCGCCATTTCTTAAAGTTCCACATTAATGCACTCAGTTATTCCTGAGCTCACTTTTGACAACCTGTGTGTACATAAAGTGTTTTGATTCAGCTCAACACTCCTCAACATCCTCTTTTCCCAAAAAATCATTATATGTTAGGAATAGATAACTTGCATAACTTAAAGCCCTTGCCTCGGAGGCTGGGGATTGTCAACCCTGGAGGCTTGGGGGAGGGGGTCAATCCAGAGGAATAGTTATCTGACTTTTGGATTATTTTGGATAAAAAGGCTTTCTCAAAATTTTTATCTGATGCATTTGGGGAAAAAGGGCGTGAGATGCGGCTGGTTGCCCTCCAATCACATTTGACTTAAAGAAGGGACTAGAACTTTTGATTTCAAATTGAATTTGCCTCCTACAAAGTTTATACAATCACCCCTTCCATAAAAACCTTATATTTTAACAAAAGACAACTTTCATAATTTACAGCCACTGAACTGAGTCTTTGGGAGGGGGTTGTCAACCCCAGAAGAATAGATATTGGATCTTTGGACTATTTTGAACAAAACAGCTATCTTAAAATTTTGACCGGATGCATTTGGAGAAAAAAGAGGGGACTGGTTGCCCTTTGATCACTTTTGACTCTTTAAAGGGACTAGAACTTTCCATTTCCAACCAAATGAGCCTCTTCTAAGGTTTATATGACCATCCGTTCCACAAAGACCTTATATGTTAACATTAGGCAATTTGTATAACTTAAAACCCTTGCCCTGTGGGCTGTGGAGGTTTTGCCAACCCTGGAGTTATAGTAATTGGACCTTTGGACTATTTTGAACAAAACGAATGTCACAAAATTTTGATCAGATGCATTCGGGGGAAAAAGGCATGGGGGATTGGTTGCCGTCTGATCACTTTTGAATCTTAAAAAGGGCACTAGAACTTCTGATTTCCAATCGCACGAGCCCCCTCTGAAGTTTATCAGACTATCCCTTCCATATGAAGTGTCTCTGGTAAAAAAAATAATAATACATTGAAGTCTTATGGTTCTCCACTATAGGGAGGGGGCTCTGTAGTTGCCTCTGAAAGTTTAGCTTGTGTAGCAATGTTTCTAAAACCACCCCTGAAAAAAAGCCATAACCTTTGTCTTCTTATGGGGGGGATCTGAAATCTCAAAACTTTTTTTTATGCTGTTGTGTCTGAATTGCTTGATAGGGGATGGTTACAAACATTGCACCTGTAGGTTACCCCTTCTGCCCTTCCAACTTGGTGCAGGTAAGCATATAAATATAATATTTTATTTACTAAACCTATTCCTGCAATAAGAGTATGTTACCCCCTCAAAATCAATATTTTACTAGCATATTTAATCCCAATATATTCTTACAAATGAAGGAGGGCTAGGGGATAAATCTAAAGAATTCGCGAAAATTTGGTTTTTTAAAATGCGCTGAAGCTTCAGGCAACCTTCCATCAGAAGGATCCACTGACCTACCCTCCATCAGTTGGTGTGCACCTAAGCAAATGCTCTATAGCAGTTAATAATTCTGCATATACATACTAACTGCTCAATTTTATGAACAGTCAATCGTGGTAAGGAACTGAAAGTAATGAGTGACCCCGGCTAATAGTAAGTGAGACCCTAAAAAGGGAGTTTTTATATAACTTAATTCATCAAAAGATCCTTTTTATGGTGATTTCAAATATCTAAAATTTATTAAGTTAAAAGTTATCTATCAAAAG
Source organism: Artemia sinica (assembly GCA_027921565.1). Lineage (NCBI taxonomy): Eukaryota > Metazoa > Arthropoda > Branchiopoda > Anostraca > Artemiidae > Artemia > Artemia sinica. The sequence goes on from CM051265.1 coordinate 37,182,316, forward strand.
CTGCAAGCCGGAGGAAATTTGTCTGATTTTCAAAGAAGTGGAAAAATGCCCCAGAAAAGCGGAGTCATTTTGATGAAATTCCCACTATCAAATTCAGCATTTCAGACAACCATAATGTTAAAGCTTTGAGCTTTTATCTGTAAAAATGTGGAATTTTTTTTTTTTCCAAGAATCATGGATATGTATTTGTTTGTCTTAGGTTTTCTCCCGCGGTTGATTATATAAAAACCAATGGTCCTAGAAAATCAGGAAATGACTTATTTGAGATGAAATTAACAGTTTTAGGGCCCTTTTTAAGTAGCCAAAAATATTGTGGGATGGAAATAAAAAAAAAAAAAACGGTGTTTTCTGCCATTTTGTGGCACCAAACTATGACGCCCCGAAGAGGGCAAAATTGCTATCGAATGAAATTTCTGAGATAACCAATCGATTTAAGAGTCCCAAGTGACATTACCCAAGGGGATGCCATAAATTCTTATAGCAGGCGCGCAACTTGCTATGGTAAGGAATTTAATGTGGTAAAACCCATATTGGCAAGTGTGTGTTCCTCTGAGGAGCCCTGATGTGAGGTGATCACTTGGGAATATTTCATTAGATTTGAAGGCTTGTAGTCTTATAACGACCTATATTTACTAATGATAACTTTGTACGAATTTGGACTTCTCAATTTGGTTGATTGTTGGGTTATACTGTTTTATTCTAGGTGATTGCTGATTGGATAGATGAGTAAGGTGAGATGGACCTTAGATGGGCATAGATGAGACCTTCCTTCAAGTGCTTGTTTATCTCAATTGCTAAAGTAGGAAAATAGTTTTTTTTTTTTCTTTTTTTTACCAAATAATGGCCTTTAAAAGTATTTCTAGTGCAAGAAGATATCAAGAAACGATATTCTTCAATGATACAAGAAGCCCAACTATTTTTTTGGGATTTTCTAGTGAATTAGCTTACACACATTCTAAAAACTCGAGCTAACAACCACAACAAAATTAAACATCAGCGCTGTTTGAAGTAATAGTCATTTGAAGTTACGATTAACACAAAAACTAATAAGAAACAATGTGTTTTGAGCAAAGATAAATTGAAAATGATATTTCTAATATTATGTTGGTATATCCAGTTGATATAACCAGGTTACTCACTATATATGGTGCACCCTTTTTTAAGGAATTTCTTTTGATTTTGTAAAAATCAGGGTACACATAATCCGGGCTACAGCTTAAGGGTGTCAGGGTAGAAGATTTTTTTTTTGTTGAGTGGGGTCAAAACCTAGAGAAGCGCCTGTACATAAAAGTACATATACATTATATCTATACATTATTAATACAACATACACTTTAGTACATGCAACAACAATTGTATTTTTATGATGATTCCAAATACATAAAATTCAGTAAGTCACCCATCAAAAGTTAAAAGCCAGAGAAAAATGTCCAATGTTCGAAAAAAGGGGAAAACAACCCAAAAAGGGCGAGTCATTTTGACGAAAATGAGGCCATCGAATCCAGCCTATAAGAGAAATTATAGGAGTTTCCAAGCCCTTTTTTCGACAAGGATGTTCACGGATGAGTGTTTATTTTTGTGTGTGTGTGTTTTTTTTAATGATGCCGAAAAGCTTTCCAGTAAAATGGTGAGATAACCAATCGATTTGAATTTATCGAAAAACTATATGTTCAGGTTTCTAGTTCAGAGACAGGAATACCACACTCTGCCGCATTCATAATAAAAATCGATCTCAAGTCCCTCTTGATTCTCGGGAACGTTTTCAGTCTTGGCTTTGGGGCATCCCTCCCATTGCAACAATCTTTTTTTATGCAGCATAAAAGATCATATTCACATATCTACCGGCACAGAGGTGGAAAAGTTTGTGGGGTGTCATTAGTATCACTGGACAATTTCTTGGGGGGGGGGGGCAAGTGTTTATGCTACCAGGAGCTTTCTTTTCACAGAATTTAAGTGGTATAGTATTTCTCGTTTCCTACTTATCTACAATTTTATATGTCTTTTTTCCGAAGGGGGTGTCGCCCCTACCAGTGTCCATAGGGAACATGCCTATAAAACAGGTTGGTTCCACAATTCGCCTTTAAACTGCGGAAATGACGGATTTTTTTTATTTTCCACTCCCGTCCTCCTAATAAATATTTGAAGAGTGCATTTTCTCTTTCAAGGATGAATATTATTGTTGAAGAATTGTTTTACGGATATTAAATCTAGCCTAAATGTAAAAAAAGAGAGTTGTCAAAAATTTGTGTTTAATTTGATAGTATGCTTAAGTACTTGCAAAATGTTCTATATAGAGCAATTTCCTTTCAATTGGGCCCCAAAACAGCTTTCTAGGATGTTCCACTGTCCTGCTAGGGGCTGCTTCCTTCTCAATCCCTGCTCTTTACGCAAAAGTTTGACTTACAGTCCCAATAATTTAAAAGCAACGGCTAAAACACAAGGGTTGTTTAATTGGAATAAAAAGTATTTTCAAACCACTATAAAACTTTATCGTAAAGAGCGGGGAATTGAGGATGTAGCATCCCCCTCTGTAGCTGCAAAACATGTGTCTGCAAAATAAATAGGCAAATATTCCCAGCTTTTGCGGGTAAAATTTAACTTTTGTGTTTTGAAGATAGAAACTTGAAACCACTGATTCTTGAACATGTTGAATTTGATGATGCGATTTATCATCAGGATAATGCGACACCTTTCACTTGGAAGGGGGGATGTTTGAATACTGGGAATTCTTTGAAAAATATATTAATTTGTGTAAATATATTGCTATCAGTTTTCTTGCTTTTGGAGTCAGTGTTACTGTTGGCATGGGTCAATCTTTTTTTTTTTTTTTTTTTTTTTTTTTTTTTTTTTTTTTTTTTTTTTTTTTTTTTTTTACCAAAACTGTTTGACTATTTACTTCGTAGAAAAAATTTCTTTTTGTCTGGAAAATAATTGAAAGTTTGCAGACTTGAGAGGATATTTTCGTCTCTGTGTTTTTGCGATACCAGTATCGGGAAAAATTCGAAGTTTCTGTCTTACCACTTTTGAATTTCAAACCGCTGATCGCCAGAAAGAAATCTCCAAAAGCAATAAAGCTGCTCTGCCCCTGCAATACAACTAAAGTTTTGTTGAAAAACAAACATAATCACTAATAATTAGACAAGATGGTAATCTTGCTGAATGACTCCCTCATAATGGATAAATGGTCAAAGAACAAGAATAAAACCGCATAAGTATTTTTTTAAAGAGTAAAAAAAAGTTAGGAATTGCCTAGTTTCATCGGTAATCTTAGTATACTCGTAAGACTAAAATAAACGCATGTTGTGTGTAGTTTTGTTGTAATAGTTCATTATAGCTCCATTCCAGTTACAAAAAAAAATATCCTCATATATTTTTGGTTTTATGTTTGCTTATCTTTTATATTATTTTTGCAAAATATAGGCAAGTGTAAGGTTGAATTTTTGCCTATCGTATCTGACAGCAATTGACCGGAACATTTTTGTCATTCCAAGAAAAGCTATTGAAAGGCTGTAAAGCGGGACACTCTATTTCTAGAGGGATATTAACATTTATCAAATTAAGCTCTCAGATTCGCAATTAGTTCTTTTTGCTTCTCATACATTAAATATTTTTCCTTGTTTAAGGTTTTGATGGATACCCTCCTCAAAAACGGAGAATGTGGAGAGTGTTCAAGCAAACAAATGCGCTGGGTTTCAATGAACAAATTTCTTCTCCTTTGTGATGACTGTGCCAGCGTTCATCTTGAAATAGGTCGACATGTCAGCTATATAAGACCCGTCAGCGCAATATTTAATCAAGATGAAATACGACTTCTCAGTTCTCTTGTGAGTGTTTCTAACTCTATTTGGGAACACCGTCTTCTAGACCCAGCAAATATAAAAAACGCTAAAAAGAAGCCAGTAGCAACGGATCCAATCTATCCTGTGAAAGCTGAATTTATTCGAGCAAAGCATATTCACAATGCCTTTATTTTCAAGTATAGCACAACTGCGTCTAATGGAGATGATGATTTTTCTGAACAGTTGCATGGTTGTGTAAGAACTGCTAATTTTGAAACAACTTTAAGACTTCTTATTTGTGGTGCAGAGCCTAACTACTTTCACTTGGAAAAGGGTGTTTCAACAGTCCATGTTGCAGTTGAGAATAATCAGTCTGCTCAGGTCTACCTTTTGTATTTGTACGGGACAGACTTAAATTCTTGGATTCTAAAGGTAGGACACCTCTTGACATAGCTCAAGAACTGCGAAATAATGACATGATGGAAAGGCTAATTGAATTACAGTACATGGTTAGTGACAGAATTTCTAAGTTTTTGTGTGGTAAGGTTCCTAACCATAAAGAAGGACTACACTATCTTATACCTAAAATAGATCCATCCTTAGCATTTTCTTCAATGAATGGTGTTTCGAGAATTCAAAATCTTACAAATGAACTCTTTGAAGAGCTTGTGATGGACTTATATGATGAGCTGGATCGTCGAGATATTGAGCGCGCTTGGAATAATATCCAAACATTAGAAAAAAGTGACTTACCATTCCCTGTAGCTTATCTCACGCCAATTATTGCATATTCTGGGAGTCGAATGAAATTAGAAGACGGCTGTCAAAATTAAATCCTACAGAATTTGCTCTTTTATTAGTTGACATCCTGAAAGAAATTAAGAGGCGTAACGATATTTTGATAAGCTGTGAAGAAGAGCATGTGTATGATAGGGTTGCATCCGAGGATTATTTCCCAATTGATCTCATGACTCCACACTTTTATTCAGAGCCCCACGATACTCTTTCTTCAGGATTAATAGGGTCAAAAGGCTTAACCCCTGATACTACGAGGCATATTCAAGAGCAACTTGCTGCTTCGGACGTCAAAATGGAGGCAAGATGGAAAAGTGTTGAACAACAAATTAAAGACCTAAAAGAAACAGTTGAGACACTTCTAAAAGAGAAAACAGCATTAAAAAAAAACATTTTGGTTGAAAAACCTCCGCCGCTTTACCCAAAGATAAATGAAAGAGCAGTAGGATCTCCTGAATTACTTTATTCCAAGCCCATAGATGAGGTATTAGCCGTTGCTCATAGAAGCCGGTCAAACAGACCAATAAGCATGTTTGAACCGAGAAAATCTTCCACTCAGCCTCTTCCAAGTGCCACTGAAGTATCAAAACTGACGAGTGCAATTACGTCAAGTGTAAAAGAATTGAAGAAATTAGTCGATTCTGGCCAAGTATTGGAGCTTTCCAGTGCTGCAGAAAAAGTCGTGAGTGCTGCCTTAGCCGTCCTTGGAACACTAATAATTCTGCTCAAGATCATACTTTACAAGTTTCTTTAAATAAACTATCCAAAGTCTCTCAAATTTACAATCCACTTGTAAAGATGTTACTACGAATCAGAGCAAATATGAGTGTTCATATATAACGCAAAAAAGTATATCCATGTGCTCATGATGTTCTTTGTGCAGTAAAAACCATAATGAACTTCTTTCAGTCTCACTGTTAAAGTGTCAACTAAGTTCCTGTGTTTACCTCTATACTTTCCCTTATTACGTACCTTCGTCGTTATTTTATTACATCCCTATTGTAAGTGTTAAGATTCCATCAGCCATATTTTGTGTTTTGAAGTTTTACTCTGTAGCTGCTAAGTTTTTAAGAGAAATAAATTTGTTTTTCTATAATTACTACTTAAGCTTAGCCATTCAAAATCATAATACATTCCTTGTAGAAAATAGTTTCTAGCATAGATTCGTGATCTGGATAGATACAAGACTATAGAAAAATCATTGTAAAACTTTACCTTCCAGTAGATTTTAGGTCCTCATGTGCCTCCACAGGCACCGAGGGTGTCGACAAGGAGTATCTAGTCTTCATGGTATCCTGCTGCCGCCCCACTCGGGTTGCAAAAATGTGTTACGAGAGTGCAGATCTGACTGATATGGGGGACGTAGCGTGTTCTTGTAATGGCTCCTCCTTGGTCCTGTCGGTTGCTACTGGAAAATTGCTTTGGTAGCTCTATGGTCCCCCATTCTCAAGGCATGTGGAGATGTTACCATTTTGCGGGAATGATATAATTAATTGGAGCCTGGTGGGTCATTTTCTAGATCTCCTAGTTTGAGAATCGATCTGTCCAATGTATGTTTGGGATTCTTCGGAGACGTGTATTTTTAAATGTCAGGATCCAAAAATCTTGCTCTGATCAATATGCCTTGATTCGGATGCGTACGTTAGAATCGGTTGAATATTGCTATAGGGGAGTTGTAAGTTTTATAAAGAACAAGAAGACTTTCGATCGCTAGATTCCCTCAATCCTATTGAAAGTTCCACTTGTGTTGGCTACACGGAACGCTACACGGAGTTTTCATTTATGCTCCCCAAGACTTTAAATTTAACCACTTATTCCAACTCGTCACCGCACTTGCTCTCGAGTGGCAAGTCTGGAGTAACAGTGCATTTTGTTTTTCTGGCGTTGATTCTGAGCCTTACGCGTTTTGCCTTGGTGTTGAATTCATCGAGGAGTCAGTGTAGGCGTTGCTTGCAATTATCAAGGATTAATAGTAATGTCGTCAGCGAACCCAAAACCATATAGGTTTTTTTCTGCGGTTGCATTTCTCAATACGTATTCAGCTACCATGATGAAGAACAATAGTAGTAGGACGCAGCCTTGCCTAACTCCTGAGAGAATCTTGAAGTGTCGTATTGAGATGTATGAACAATAGCCTCTCCGTATTCAGATACACAGTGGAAATTATTTTGATGATCTTTGATGGGATACCTAATGGGAAAGTATCTACTAAAGACTTTCTTTGCAGAGCTAGTCGAATGCTTTTTTTAGATGCAATAAATACTATGTAAAGCTTGGACCGCCATTGACAGGATTCTTTAGTGAGTATTTGGAAGGTTAATATAAGATCTGTGCACGAGTGATTAGATCTGAAGCCATCATGTTCATCTCTGAGTTTAAAATCAAGTTTGGATTGAATGTGTTTGAGAATAGTTTGTGAAAGTAGCTATCCAGGTATAGAGAGTAGACTTATTTCACGTCGATTGTCACATACAGATGCATCACCTTTTTTGAAGAGTCGAATCATTGTCGAATGGGACCTTCTCTGATGGACCTCAAAGATGACTGGGAATATCTAATCATTTCAGACTCTTCATCTTCCGGCGCAATAGCGCTGCCTAATTAAAGAGCGATGTGGGCACAATGTATTATTTATTTTATTTTTTATCACCAAGGTACTTCGTATAGAGGGGTTTGTCGTAGAAACTTCGAAAGGAGCTCATTCGATGGGAAATTGTAAGTTCTAGTGCCTTTTTAAGAGTCTACAGTGATTAGAGGGCAACCAGCCGTCGTCTCAGGCCCATCAATTCCCAAAAGATCCAATTGAAATTTTGAGACAGTCATTTTTTCAACATAGTTGAAAGGTCTACTAACTGTGTCTCTGGGGATGTCACCCCCCCCCCCCCCACGACCCTTGGGGCAAGGGCTGTAAATTATACAATTTGCCCATTGTTTACATATAGTTTTTTTTATTGAGACAGATGGATATGATTGACCTTTAGTTTCCAAAAAGACGAAGGGCATTCAGGTGAACCTTTCAGAGAATTTTGAGGGAAGATTTGAACAAAATCAAAACATGTTGCCCAACTTCTGGTTGGGCTCTGTCTAAACTGTAAATTCAATATTTTTCTCGAACATAGTCTGAGATAAGTTCGCGAAGGGTTCACTAAAAGATTACTCATAGATTGTAATAGACTCACCAGAAACTCGCAAGAGACTTGCAAAAGATTCGCAAAAAAACTTGTAATCAACTCATCAAGGACTTACAAAAGACTCTTCTAGACTGGCGAAAAACTGCAAAATCCTAGCTACTATACTGTCCGAATTTTGCCGAGGGTTACGTTAAGGTGTTACTAGAGATATGTTACCTGTATTCCTATTGGATCGAGAAATACATAATTCCATTAAAAGCATATGATTCGACTTTCTTATACTTTACGGTTACCAGATTGACCTCTCGGAATTTTTCCTGTCAAACAAAGTATTACTTTTTATACTTAGTGTTAATTACTTGTCACTTAGTTCAAGATTACTTACAATTTATTGAGATTTTTTCAACATAGTTGAAAGGTCTAGTAACTGTGTCTCTGGGGATGTCACCCCCCCCCCCCCCACGACCCTTGGGGCAAGGGCTGTAAATTATACAATATGCCCATTGTTTACATATAGTATTTTTTATTGAGAAAGATGGATATGATTGACCCTTAATTTCCAAAAAGACGAAAGGCATTCAGGTGAACCTTTCAGAGAATTTGAGGGAAGATTTGAACAAAATCAAAACATGTTATGTGTATACTGGTTGCCAAAAGGGCGTAACTCAGGAAGGACTGAGCGTAATAATTTGGAACTTCAAGGAAAATGATGCGGGGGATGACCAATTGACCAAACAAGCAATATTTACACGCTACTACTACTAGTACTACTCTATTGCAACAGCTACTACCATTACTACCCCCACAACTGTTACATCTGTAGCGAGTACTACCAAGGCTAAAGATATTGAAGTGAAAATTTGAGGAAATGTTGAGGGGAAAGTTGAACGAAATCAGAACACATACCATGTGCATACAGATTACAAAAGGGCGTATCACCGATATCTTTTAAACGATTTACCGTATCAAGCTCCGTGGAACTTCCAGGGCACCATGAAAAGGATAATCAACTGACCAAAAGGCAACATGTGCATACCACTACTGCTATTAATGCTGCTGCTACTACGGTTACTACTGCTACTTATGCTCCTACTACTACCGCTACGGCTATGATACTAGTACCATTAATGCTAAGAGTATAAAGGTGAAAATTTGACAGAATATTGATCATTTTAAATTCAATTAAATTTTGAATCATATCCATCTTTCTCAATAAAAAGTTAAATTAAAACAAAGTATGTGCGTTCAGATTTTCAAAAGGGGCGTACTACTAATACTACTACAACTGCTATTACTACTACTACTAACAACTCATCGCAGCACCAAGCCGTCTGAGGCCAACACAGCTACGCACGCTCCTCCTCCACCCCAATCTATTCAAAGCCTCCCTTTTTACACCCGCCCACGAAGTTCTCATTTCCTTTTAAATCTTTCTTTATGACGTCCTCCCACCCCAGACGGGGACGACCTCCTTTCGCGTTTAGCCCTAGATGGTTGGCCGAAAAGAACAATCTTTGGCAATCTGTCATCCTTCATCCGCACAACATGCCCTAACCACTTCAACCTTTCTTTCATTATAGACCTAGAAAGCGGTATTTGAACCACATTTTTCGTATAGCCTATTGTTGAAATACGGTCAGTCCAGCCGGGTACCAGAACAATCCTTAAGCAATTTCTCTGGAAAACATCTAGCAAATCTTCATCCGCTTTTCGGAGCGTCCATGCTTCAGAGCCATATTGACCACTGTCATCACTGTAGCTTCTAAGATTCTAATCTTGGTTTGCAGACTTATCTTCCTATTCTTCCAGACTTTTTTTAACTGTGAAAAACACCCTGAGCCTTGGCTATTCTATTTTTAACATCTTCACTGCTTCCCACCATCTTTACTAATAATACTACCAAGGTAAGTGAAGCTGCCCACCTGATTCAATCTTTTCATTACCCAACGTCACCTTTTCACTTCACTTATTCCTAGCCTTAGTGACTTAGTCTTCCTAACAAATTAATTTTCAGGGAAAACCAATACTAGCACCCTGAACTCGCAAAACCTCTAAAACTTCATTCATTTTGCTCACACTTTTCATCTTAGGATGCTTAAATCATCAGCATAATCCAAGTCTAGGAGACTTTTTCCTCCCCATTTGATTCCGTGGTCTCCCATTGCCTTTCCTGTGCTCTTAAAACAAAGTCCATCAAAATAATCCATATAAAGGGGAGAACACAACCCTGCTTAAAACTCCTGATTTAATACAAAACCAGCTGCGGGGGATAACCAATTGACCAAACCAAGCAATATTTCGTACATAGCACTACTACTTTACTATGTATTGCAACAGCTACTACCATTACTACCCCCACAACTGCTACATCTGTAGCGAGTACTACCAAGGCTAAAGATATTGAAACGCTTGAAAATTTGATAAAATGTTGAGGGGAAAGTTTGAAAACGAAATCAGCACTTCTACCATTATTAACCTACAGATTACAAAAGGGCGTATCACCGATCCTCTCTTTTAAACGATTTACCGTCTTCAAAACTCCGTGGAACTCTCCAGGTCACCAAAAAGGATAATCAACTGACCAAAAGGCAACATGTGCACCTACCACTACTGCTATTAATGCTGCTGCTACTACGGTTACTACTGCTACTTATGCTCCTACTACTACCGCTACGGCTATGATACTAGTACCATTAATGCTAAGAGTACTTCCACCCTTTTCAAAAATATAAAGGTGAAAATTTGACAGAATATTGATCATTTTAAATTCAATTAAATTTTGAATCATATCCATCTTTCTCAAGAAAAAAAAGTTAACCCTTCAAAAACAAAGTATGTGCGTTCAGATCCTTTTCAAAAGGGCGTACTACTAATACTACTACAACTGCTATTACTACTACTACTAACGCTAAGAGTATTAAGCTAAAATTTCAGGAAGTGTTGACCGGAAAGTTGACCTAAAATTGAAACATATTATGTGCATAAAGGTTACCAAAAGGGCACATGTGCAATATCATAGTAACGGTTAATTGTATTTACATGAAACTTCCACGGCTTTATGAGGGGGGTGTCAACAGACCAAAAGGCAATATGTTAATACTACTTCTGTTACTAGTAGTATTGTTATTACTATTAATACTACCACTAGCCCAACGACTAGTACTCCTATTACTACTACTACTGTGACCACTATTACGACTATGGCTAAGTGTATTTCACCTTAATAACCTCCTCTTTTGTACCAATTTTAGTGGTAGCAATAGTAATAATAGCAGTAGTGGAACTAGTACTAGTAGTGGAAATAGTAGCAGTGGCATGCAAATATTGCCTAAAACAAGCTTGGTAAGTTTCAACCATGGGCACCCATAAGGGGGGCTCCACCCCCCTCCCCCCTGACTGAATGACGCTGTCTTGTATGTGTATTAATTTTAAAAACTTTTTCGACAAAGTAAGTTTTTAAAAGAAAAGTAGAGTTCCATTAAGCCAAAAATAGACAGAAATAAAGTCAAATAATCTTCCAAGCATAAAACTACTACAAATCACTATCAACAAATAAATGAAACTCAAAACGAACAGAAATTAGAACAAATAGCCGAGTCAAATTCAAAGCGAGCAAAATCAACATTAGCAGGGCTAATAACCCCCATGCCTTCTCAAGACCAGAACATAATTTAGGATCTACTGAAAAACAAATGACCGTGGTTTGACAGTTTAGTACACCTTTACTGATATCTATTCCTTAAAGTCTTAAATTTTGTGTATTTATTTAAGCAAAAATAGTGAAAACATTTAAATATATTTTGTTTTCAGTAAAGCGCAAAATATATTCTGGTCTTGAGAAGGCATGGGGGTTATCAGCCCTGCTAATGTTAATTTTTGCTCGTTTCGAGTTTTGACTCGGCTGTTTATTTTAATTATGTTCGTTTGAGTTTCATTTATTTATTGATAGTGATTTGTGGTAGTTTTACGCTTGGAAGATTACTTGGCTTCATTTCTGCCCTTTTTTGGCTTAATGGAGCTCTTTGATTTTCTTTGAAAAACTTGTCTTGTGGAATTTTTTTTTTTTTCAAATTAAATTTTGTTCGTTTTTGATTGACATTGTCATTTTTCATGTATTTTTTTATATCTTTTCGTTTTTTTTCTATAAAAATCCATAGTTTGGCTTGCTTTTTGTATGTTGGGAGAACATTTTCAGCAATTTTTAATCCTGACACAAATAGTATTTTTTAATTTAATTTTATACCTCCTCAAGTTGACCTGAAAAAATAAAACTTAATAGCATTCCCAAAAGATTCTATCTTTTCTCTTTGAAAAACCTGATACACTTACACTCTATTTATTTATTTAAATTGTAAGAGCAGTATTAGTAACAGTAGCAGTCTCGAAAGCTTCAAATTGATACCCCCAGTCGTTCTCGATATATTGCTGAAGTGTCTTACTGGCAACCGCAAATACAATACTTTTTTATTTAGTTTTAAAGCAGCATTTAGTTATATAGCATAATGGGCAAATTGCATAATCGTGGGGGGTGGACATTCCCAATATCCCTAAAGCCATAGTTGCTGTACCATTCTACTATGCTGAGTAAAATAGTTGTCTCAAAATTTTGACTGGATGTATTTGGGAAATAAATCGGCTTGAGAGACGGGCTGATTGCCCTCCAATCTCTTTTTACTCTTAGAAAGGACACTAGAACTTTTATTTTCGAATCGAATTAGCTTCTTTAAATGTTTCAATGATATTTCTAGCTACTATAGAGTGGTGCTGTCTATGATATTGTTTATATGCCTTTTGAAAACCTGCATACATACAATTTTTCGTTTAATTGGAACTTTTCCTAAATAATTCTTAAAAGCATCACCTTAATACTCTTAGCATCATTAGTTACAGTAACTGTAGTCGTAGTATTAAAAGCATACACATAGTGCCTTCTGGCTAGTTCAAAATCCCCCACAACTTATTCTTGAAGGTCTAACTTAATAATATAAGTTGTTCTTGAGATACTGCTTTGTCACCTTTTTGGAAGTCCACATGCTCATAGTTTGTTTCGATTTAGTTCAAGGTCCGCCTAAATATTTCGTATATTTGATTACTGAAGACATTGCTATATTCTCTTTGGACTATTGTTTACAAAATGGCTATCTCACAATTTCAATCAACTGTGTTTGGGGAAAAGAGGATATCAGGAAGGGGAGGGGGCTATTTTCTCTCCATCACTCTTCACTCTTAAAATGGAACTAGAACTATACATTTCCAATCAAATGAACCTCTCCTAAAGTTCACACGACCACCCCTTCATAAAAACCTTACATTCCCCCGGTGCATAACTTACAACCCTTACCCCCCTACTCTGGATCAACCCCAAAGACCTTGTTATGAGATCTTTGGACTATTTTTGAACACATGTCCATCTCAGAATTTCTATCGGATGACATAATATCCAAAATTTCTATCGGATAGACATAATATCTGGTTTTTTAAACTACGTCAAACAAAATAACTATCTCGAAATTTTGATTGGAAGTGTTCGGGTAAGTGATTGACATGGGGTAGGGGGGCTGGTGGGGGAGCTCCTTTTGAATTTTCTATGACATTACTTTCTATAAGAAGTGCCCTGGCCTAAAAAATTAAAAATAAATAATATATTGTGCCCACACCGCTCTTTGCTAAGGCAGCGCTATCGCACTGCCTATGATATTTTGTCTTGAGATTTCAATTATACAACATTGAAAGTACTGATTAGATCAGGTATCCCTCCCCTCCTAAAATTCAACCTATGGGCGCCTATGGTTTCAGCTTCATACTCCAAGCTGTTCCTAATATATTACTGATACGCCCTTTTGACAACCTGCATGCACACAGTGTGTGTTGATTCAATTCGACTTTCCCCTCAATATTTCCTGATATATATCCTTAAAACTCTCAGCCTTAATTGAAGCAGTATAACAATAATAGCAATGGGAATGTTAGTACTGGTAGTAGTAGTAAGATTAGTAGTACTTACAGGAGAAGCTGTAGTAGAAGTTGCAATAGTAGTATGTAACCTTTACAAATTGCTTTGGTAAATAAAATAAAGCAAATATCACATTAAAAATCAAGTTACCATCAAGCCATTGGCCAATTGGAGACAAAGCCAAGAGAGATAATCCGAGTGAGATGCGAAGCGGGCATAAGCCTTTTTCAGGATTGTATAAAATTGATGTCATTTTCACTTGTTGATAGATAGTCATCCATCCATTCTAGGGCAGAACTAGGGTAAATAGACATAGAACTAAGGGATGGTCAAGATTTTTGGTTTGACTCATGACGGACAATATCGAATGAGTAAAGTGCCGACTTAGCTTATTACTTTGGTTACTTTTTGGTTAATTCAACATCATCCACAACAGGCCCTATTCAGGGGGGGGGGATTTTTTTTTGTTTAGTAGGGTGGTTTTATACTGTAATTGGGGGGGGGGGGGATTTCGTGTATGACGGGGGATTAAAACAAAGATCAAATACGGAGCATATGTTAATGGCCGTTACTGAGTCTAAATCATATTATAAGGATTCAGATTCCTTAGGGAGTGGTTGGAGACACAAAAGACTAATTGCTCTGAGAAATACTAACGAGAAGAGACATAAATAAGAAAGTAATGTATTTATTTTCTATTCACATTTGAAGTACAAGGCTTTCAGGAATATCACGTTAAACGACACTTCAATTTACCGGTGTGGGCACTATAGTTAGTCATACACTAAAAGGATAACTTCTGGTTGGGCTCTGTCTAAACTGTAAATTCAATATTTTTCTCGAACATAGTCTGAGAATAAGTTCACGAAGGGTTCACTAAAAGATTAGTCATAGATTGTAATAGACTCACCAGAAACTCGCAAGAGACTTACAAAAGATTCGCGAAAAACTTGTAATCAACTCATCAAGCACTTACAAAAGACTCTTCTAGAGTGGCGAAAAACTGCAAAATCCTATCTACTATACTGTCCGAATTTTGCCAAGGGTTACGTTAAGGTGTTACTGGATATATGTTACCTGTATTCCTATTGGATCGAGAAATACATAATTCCATTAAAAGCATATGATTCGACTTTCTTATACTTTACGGTTACCAGATTGACCTCTCGGATTTTTTCCTGTCAAACAAAGTATTACTTTTTATATTTAGTGTTAATTACTTGTCACTTAGTTCAAGATTACTTACAATTTATTGAGATGAACTTTGTCTCAGTAACATAGTAATATCGTTTTGGAACTATTCATTGCTAATTACTTGTCACCCAGTTCAATACAACTTGTAATTTATTACGATAAAACATTGTATCAGACAAGGCGAATCGAATGCATTTAATACATTTGTTTCTCTTGTAGCTATTTTTTAGCTAATAAATTCTGCTTTCTCTTTACGTTTGGCAACTCAAGTTCCTAAAATGAACTATATAATTGACCACCTGTCGCGCAATATTTAATTAAACTGAACTTCATCTCATGCTTCTGTGACAGTTTATCTTTTTTGCTTCAAGATTTATTGTTTGCAATTAACTATTTGTCATGGGAAAATATTATATACAAAGTTTATTTCAGCTGGGATACATTGTATCTTTAACAGCTATTTGTAAATTGCATGAGAGGACGTTACTTGATTGACTTTCTTTTATGGACTCATGATTTTAGATTAATAGTTTAAGCAGTTACATTTTACAAACATGTTTTTAAATAGAAGGGAAGAGTTTAAAAGATATTTTGAGGTTTTTCTGAATTTTGATCCCGTTACATATTACCCTTCCCATTGTTAACGATGTCCCCATGGTTGTGCTCACTACTTCTCTTTCATTTTCTGAGTGTTGATTCCATTTTATTATTTTTAATTCTAAAATTTAATACTAATTATTTTAATTAACCCATATCTACTGAGACATAAATTTTTCACATTCCTTAATACCTTATATGATTATATTTATGAAAACATTACTTAAAGCTCCATCACCTATTCACTCTATTTGGCGAAAGGACCAAAGAGTTTTTCTACTGACTACAATATATTGATTATATAATTGAATAGCTAAATATTGTTTTCCTCCACCTAATGCTGAAAATACCTTCACCTGATATGCTAATAATTCTACATGATTTAATTCTCTTGTTTCTGATACTACAATCATTCTACTACCTGACATGATACTGATATTGAAATTACACGTTTACTACTTCTAGTTTTAAATTATATATCCGCCTGACGCTTTACTGATACTATAAACTACTGGCTTCTAAGAGCGGCTTTTTACATCTAAATTCTAACACACAACTATACATGAATTAAAAACAACTTGCAAAAGAAACGAATTTGACACACTATTGAGAGATTTTAACTTGATATCTGGGAGTAACACTAGAATAATGTCACTTGCACTTGTTTCATCTGTTTCATGAAATGTTTCTTAATATTCACAAATATTACATGGTAGATACATAAGATTTCGCACTTACTTCATCATCCTGCGTGTCTCTATAATACTCACATACGCTGGCACTTCATTTTGGGCTTCCATTGAATTTATGTCTGAGTCTGCTAATTGTTTATGGTTTGTTTTCTTGGTTTTCCATTTTCGGCACTTTATACTTGGGGTAAGAATTTCTAAATGTTTATAAGTATGACTTCCTGCATAAAATTTCCCGTGCATGGTTTTTCACATCATATACGAGGGGTTGGTGTTTATAGAATATAACGCCTTTTCTCTGGAGATGGATTGGAACTTAATTTAATAGTCTATTTCCACATCCTGTCGTTGATATGTTTACAAGGTACATATCGGTTGAGTTATTAATCACAGGGAATAGCTATGTTAATAGCTGGGCTGGGTATTTCTCTGAGCACCTTATCCTCGGGAAAATCTAATTTGCGTACAGTTTTGTTTCCCGTAAAATAGTTCACGTTCGGCTCTTCTTTTTTTTCAAAGATGGGCTGTGTTACGACTTCTAAAGGCAATTATGGTTGGATCAAAACTTGATTTTAGGGTTTTGTTTTGACATATTATCTTTGATTCGTGGTTTAAGATACACAATTGTTGAGGGATTAATCGCTGGGTTGGGCTGGGTTTCATCTCTGGTTACTTTAGTCTCGGGAAAAATTTAATACACGTACAGTCTGTGTTTCCCGTTGAACTTGATTTTGGGTTTTTTTTAATATATTGTCTTTAATCCTTGATTAGGATGTACAAATGTTCAGGGATTTACCTCGGGGATTTTCTTCGATCCTGGGGATTTAATTTTTGAGACCTTAACGTCGGAAGATGGTTGCTCGACAGATATTATGCAGTTTTGCGACATGCTTAGGTCTGGGTGGTTTTCTAGATAATTGTCAATAGATAGATATGGTGTATTCTGTTTGACAATATTTTTTGAGGTACTGTTACCTGGTACTAGGTTTTGGTTACCGCGTTTGTCATCATAATATTGTCTTACGGGATTTACTTGGTGAGTACTTGTCATTGGTTGACGAATGATGAAAGTAGATGCTACTAGGTTGTATCTGTGTTGTGTGCTTGTATACCATGATTAACTTTCCATTGGGTTACTCCGCCTCCTAGAATATAAATACCTAGGCAGAATCATATGCTCTTTGCAATCAAGTAGATTAAAACACATAAAGCAAAAGAACATAATCTAATTTAGCATATTATACTGGGACTATTGTTTGATGTAATATTCGTAAGTAATCACGTTAACGATATTAAATCAATTAGAGCAATGTTAAATTTAAAATAAGAATTCACATTCGTTTTGGCATATTGCAGCAATACTAGATTCCTGTGCGACAGACTCAATAACTATTGGAAAAATAATTAGGTACAAGTAAAAGTAATACAATATGAAAATTTTGACAACTGTACTTATTTATACTTTCAGCACATGTTTCTACGTTTAACTTATTTTAAACGTTCTTTGACACTCAACTAATTTTGCGTTTAATTTTCAACTACTTAACTAAACATGAGGTAGTTTACATGGTAAAATAAGATGTCTTAATTTACTATAAATTTTCATGCCTTTATTGTCTGCGCACGTCCATGCCGCTTAAGAAACGCGTATTTCATCGTCAAAGCTGCATGGTTTTACGCAAACAATAATTAGAGAGGTGGCACTGGATATGGCATGACGAATGAGGACCTCAATATCCATTTGCTTGATAATGTACTCCCCTTTTTTTTTTGGCTTAAGGGGTTATCGGGGAGTTCCGGGTTTAGGTCTGCATCTCACTCGACTCAATGTTATCTTTCTCTGCGCTTTTCCTACGTGGTCTAATAATTTTTTCCATAATTCAGGGTTAATAACATTCTTATAGTTAGAGAAATCATAAACACGAAACATATGGTCAGGATTATATTCCACCAAAAATTTGTTGAGAATAGTCCGTATGTACTTTCTGCGTACGTTAATCTTTGGTCTTCATTAGTGAATAGGGGAATTTGAGAGTCTAGAGCTTCTCTCATTCTTCTAAGCGGTAGAGTCCCTTCACACTCTCTATTTTTGACCATATTGAGGTTTTTACTTCCTCGTTATTAATACTTGGAATGATGTACGATAAATTGACTGGTTTGAAATTGATCACCTTAGGACTTATTATATTCGTGCTTGTAGTTATTAATGGTATTTGTACTGTGGTTTCTTTGGCTACCAGTCGACACCCTTGTTTTATGGTTATTATTCCGACGTTTGCTTGTAGTTATTAATGGTGTTTTACTGTGGTTTTTTGGCTACCAGTCGACACTCTTGTTTTATGGTTATTGTTCCGGCGTCTTGTTATAGTAATTCGATTCTGTAACTTGGATCAATTCTTTCTGTATTATTATAGCATGATATGGTTCCAACGGTTTCCTTTGGAACGGAAAATATCCACAGATCATTTTTAAGACGAATGAATATCTCTCGTTTTGTACTTCCTACTAACGCTTCACATAAATTAGGGATTTCTTCCTGTTGGGTTTCTTTTAAAAATATATCTAACATACAGGATCCGGATTTGACATTGTAAATATGCAAGGTTTGCTGACATACTGGATTTTTGAAAGTTACGCATTCCTTTAGGTCCTGTGGGTTAGCTAAGGCATATTTTCTTCTGTCTTGATCGATTAGCAAGTATTCTGCTTCGGGCGTGATAGTCATGAAGGAATTGGTCTTGCCTATATTGGCTGGAAATTTAGAAATCTTATATAAGTCAAATGTAGATTGCTGATTTATTAATGGAATTGTTACCACTGCAAATAGTTGCTCAGTTATCTCCTTGATGTGAACCTTCAGCTTCGTGTAATAGTGGAATAGGTTTCCTACTTGTGGTTCTGTGGGTAGATTCAGACCGAATGTCAGATGGGTTTTTATTTCATCCAAGATACTTTTTAGGTTGGAAGGATCTACTAGGTCGTAGGATAAGGTTCCTCCAGTAAGGACAAATAATGCGAATTCAAATTTTCTAACATCTGTTGCTAAGTTAAGTAATGACGTCACCATGTCAAGTGACACCATGGTGAGGCTAGAATCTGATATCACGCGATCCACCTCGTTCTTCAAGTAGTTCGTTATATTTACTGTCTTTGAGATTTTCTTTGAAATTGCTTCAATTTTGTCTCTCTGATAATTGGTTATGCTGGCTTGTATTTTTTGGACATGTAAGGTCACGTTCATAGCGTTATTTAGTTACCTTACGTTTTCTCTTCGGACATCTAAGTCTTCTTCTGTTGATAGCCCAAATAAGCGAGAAGCCAAGTCTCCGACAATTGGAATTAGACTCGTAGACTTGCGGTATTTGCTTTTTTCGAAAAAAATACCTCGAAGATTTTCGTGGTACTTTGTTTCAACTTCTGTATTTCCGTATTGAACAATTCGAATAAGGCGTGTAGTCTCTGCCTATACAATATTAAAAAGGATTGGCGAATTGATACTCTTAGGGCGTTTTTCTCATTTATTTCAGGTAATGATTCGACATACTCCTTAGTTGGTTCATCGGCCACGGCTAGTCTGGCACACATATATTTACCGTCAATTGTCCAACATTTCTTGGGTACGTATTCTTCTTTTTTTATTTTCGGAACTTTTCTTTTTGCTCAAACTTGTTTCTTCGTTAGTTTCTTTCAGCTTAGCACGAAACAAGACAAAGACAAGTGACAAAATAGATGAGAAATATATAATTTGGGAATATGTATTTGCACATAAGGGGGGGGGGGGGTAAAGGACTTGGACAGTTTGAAGTCAGAAAACAATTCTTACTTCATAATATATAGAAGAATTGTATCTAAAACATTTTGCATGCAGGCCCGCTATACTTTACCCATCCCCCTAATGTGTAAATATGTAGCCCAATTTTTCAAAAGTAATGATGAAACGGGTTTTTACTCGCGTTTTACACATAGAGTGAGTGGCGTATAATACACGAGTACCGGAATTTTCCCTGGAGAGAGCCAGATTTTCCACTTTTGTTTAAAAACGATTCAAGCAGAAAACGTGTTATCACCGGCGAAAAATGTTACTTTAAGAGAAATTTGATAGTGTTAGGTAAAAGTTTGTTAGTATTAAGGAGTAGATACTTCGAAGAAAAAATTTGTTAGTATTAAGGTAAGCTTGCTACTTCTGGCAGAAAACTTGTTATCATAACGAAAAAAATGTTACTTCTAAGAAAATTTGGTATCTTTGACTGACAACTTGTTACTTCTAAAAGATAACTTTGTTATCATTGACGAATATTGTTACTTTTAAGAGAAATTTGTTATCATTGACGGAAAAGTTGGTGCTATTTGAAAAAATTTATTACTGTTAAGAAAATACCTGTTACTTCTAAGAGAAATTTGATTTGTGTTAAGTAAAAGTTTGTTACTATTAAGAAAAAAGCTGTTGCTTTGATGATAAAATTTGGTAGTGTTAAGGAAAACTTGCTGCTTCTGACAGAAAATTTGCTATATAATCATAACCGAAAAATTGTTACTTCTATGACAAATTTGGTATCTTTGAGAGAAAACCTTCTACTTCTAAAAGAAAAGTTGTTATCACTGGCAAAAATTGTTACTTTTAAGATAAATTTGTTATCCTTCAGGGGAAAAGTTGGTGGTATTAGAAAAATTTGTTACTGTTAAGAAAAACTTGCTAGCTCTGAGAGAAAAGTTGTTATCATAAACAAAAGTTGTTACTGCTCACTAATCGCCTAACTACCGTAATTATAAAATGAAAAATTCAGACCCGATAAGCCCAGATCTTGGTTAAAAAAAAACAGATTTCAAAAGTGTTGAATTTCACGCCAAAGGACTTGTGCAGTTTGGCGTGTTTTGGAACCACAGAATAAATGTTTTAGGAAGAGTGAGACAGCAGTCAACCGCCTTCGGTATGTTTTCCCAACAAAATGCTTTCAGATGAGAGGATAAAAAAATTACTAGATTCTAGCAAATATTTACTACATTTGTTCGATTTTACTAGATGTGACCCCTATTTTACTAGATTTACAAGGTGGATGTACTTTTTAAAAGATCTAGTAAAATTTTTTAACGTTGGAGGAGTTTTGGTAACGTTGGAGGTAAAGCCAGGAGGCAAATTCTCCTGATTGGCTAGTCATGAGAAAACATACTCTTGGCGACACAGAGAGCAGAAGCCGAAAAAACGATTACATCTTACCAGGTTAAAATGCAAAATAGCCAATTCTTCTGAACCTACACAAAAGAATGAGATTCAAACGGAGAGATATTACTCTTGATTTGCATATGCTAAAAGAAAACCACAATAATCATTAAATTTTGCTAACCTTTTAAACCAATCGCGGCGCTTACTACGGCCAAAGAGTGCTTCATCAAACAAGAAACGTAACGCAATCAAACGTATGCTATCCATGAAAATTCAATTTTTCAAAATAGTCTTTTATAAGTCCAAAATGTAATATAATCATTATAGAATATATGATTTGAACTAAGGCTAAGAAAGATACAATGAACATTTATACGAATGAAAAATTGATCGAAAGTAGGCTATAGTAAGAACAATTAGCGTATAATCCACCAATTATCCTCAGTTTCTTATGAATTACAGCTATAATGAACATAAGGTAAATGATTATCACTTGGCCCGAAAAATGAGTAAAGAGTATCATTTAACTAATAATTAAGCTCAAGATTTCTCTTATTTAAAATTGGCTTGAATGAAAACTGCATTAGAAAGTTCTCGCGAGAAAACTAAATATCGTAAAGGATATTAAAAAAACAGGCCTATATAAAAATAAAACTGATGAAGAAAATAAAACTTTGGGAAATTTCGCAAATAATTAAGATTATTTAATATAATTAATATTTATTCGAATTACAGAAAACCCAAAATGGCATATTTCATAGTTAAGTTGCCGTTTTGTTAAAAACGAGAAAAGAAAGAGGAATTAGAATTAGAAATTGTGTCTGATTTGCGCTTTGCGTAAGCATGATTAGCCTACACTAAACAATATAAAAACTCTAAGCCATGCAGGCGTATTTTATCTTTAAAATAATATAAGGTATGAAGTAAGTTTTTGTACGTTGCGTTTTGTGCGGCCTGATTTCCACGTCTTTCTGTCGCACTTCCAATGACTTTACGACCAAAGTGTTACATATTATCGCAGTTTAGTACATTTAAATTGGGATTTGACTAGCTTTAATTCACCAATAAGGTCACTACAAAACGTAAATACATTTTTAATTTCATTTGGGGGAATGTTGATATCAAATACTGCAGAATCACGTACGATTTAGACTGTAATTAAAGGTAAAATTTTCAATTTGTCCTTAGTTTTGACTGCAACTGCGATCGCTCCAGGCTCAATGCTAAAATTTACTATACTTATGTTGTTACTTACAACCAAGCCGTATTCAACTTTTTTTTCAAGCCGTATTCCACTTTTTTGCAAAAAATTCTTCTCCTAATTTTTTCCCAATCAGGATTGCTGCAGAATATATCATATTTTCTTTGGCGTATTTGATAGATAGAAATTCTGTGTTAATAATTGCCTTCGCCATTGTTCTGAAATGAAAGGTAGTTTCTATTGTTATTGTCTAGTTGTTTTACTTCAAAATTAGTGACATCCATGGTGACTCTAGGTCGAGATCAAACTACTTGTTCGCCAGTACTTCCTCATACTCTAAAGCTCCATATTAAACAAGATTGAATATTTACTTTTGAATGGAAAGTAAGGTAACTTCAGGTCGAGGTTGAACTACTTGTTCACCAGTGCCACCTTGCACTTGGTTATTTTTTGTTCGAACGTAATTCGATTCTCCAAAGTTCCGTACAGGCTTAAGATTATTTAGTTTTCCATGAAACTACCTTTTTCCTTCTTGTTTTTTTTATTGCTAAATTATAAGGAACCGTATATATCTTGGGATTTTTACTTCCTGACTTATAGAGTATTATAACATACTAATACACTACTAGCCTATTCATATTATGACTTTTCGAACAACAAATGATCAATCTAGATATAACACTTTAGATAACATGGTGAACTTGGGGATGATCGTCATTGGGCTGTTGGAAAGGGTCATTTAAATTAAGTGCGTTCTCCTTTACATCAACGTTTGTTCATGAAAAATTCTTGCTCTTTTTATTTTGACAAAAAGGTAATTAAAATATTCTAGGGAATCAATATTTTGGTTGAGATTTTTTTAACAGGACTGTATATATACACAATTTCTTCCACGGATATCGGCTTTTAGTTTTAATATGATTGCATCGTTCGGTAATGCCGCCTTTGAACCTATCGATGTTAATATATTGGTAAGTCGGTAATTTTCCCATGATGATACATTGGAACTGAGAAATTCGAGTTCAAATACTACGTTATTTTTACCACTTCCATGCGTATTGAAGTGCATTAAGTATAGTAATAATTGGTTTGGGAGGTGCAGACCTTCCAATGTGGCAGTTATGTCATTCCTTTGCATATTTTGTTGAATGACTTTTCGGCACCATTCAGATAATGAAAACGGGTTTTTTATTACTCTTACAACGGAAAAACTTAAGCTTATATGTAATTGGCAACAACACATTTGCTCGTGCCCATAACATCAAAGCCGGGTAATATTTTTGATTCCGAAATTTTCGTCTTGCAGAAAGAAATTTAGTGTTATTTTCTTTAAATCTTTATAGTCCCTCGGGGTGACTTTAAAAATAGTGGATTCCGTTGAAGGTTTATTGGGTTTAGATATGTGTCATTAACACAGTTGTTATATAGTGCTTTAAGGAAGCTTTCTCCCTTTACAATGTGTCCTCGGTCTACTAGAATGGAGAGAAATCTAATGGGCCAAATTGTAGTGATGTTATTATCGTCCTGATCGTACCAAAGGTTGTTTATAATGAAATCAGATAATATGACATACTTAGTCGTTGGGATTCCTTGTATTAAAATTTGGAATGCTAGGTTGGCGCTTAGCCTGACATACTCAAGTGTTCTTGTCATTGTACGTGCACTAAAATTATAAAAAAACTAAGCTTGCCATTAATCTTAGGATCATTCTGTCTTCCAAGGTTTTCCTCTGAGATTTTAAAAGAAAATGTAGCGTGGGGCAATCAAGATCTTCCACTGTTTTGATTAAGAGTCATTCTTTTAAAGGATTCATTAATATTATCCATGCTATGGCTTCTCTTGAGTTTCCATGAGTTTTCAATTGCCGGGCTACAATTACTTAATTGTGGGTTGCTTGGGAATCTTATCATCACTTTTTTATGATTATTCTTGATTTTAAGTTAACATTAGCAACGTACTGTATAAGTCGCTTGTTTCGACGTCTCACTGAACCAGTGGTTGACGGCTACTCGCGTACCGGTATCTGTAAATGTGTTATTTTAATATTTGTCGTGTAACATTTATTGCATTTAAAGGGACTCTTATTGGTTAAGTTATAGTAGTTTAAGGGATAGTAAGTGATTATGTAATAGCTATATGCTTTCAATTTAATGAAGATTATATTAAGTTATAGTAGTTTAAGGAATAGTAAATGATTACGTAATAGCTATATACTTTTAATTTAATAATGGTTATCTTAAGTTATAGTAGTTTAAGGGATAGTACTGATTATGGATTTTTTTTGTTTTATTACTAACTTAGGCTTTGTATTTTTGTAGCGTTTAATCTTACTAATATTCTTGCGTTCCTTTTCCTGTACAAGTTGCTCTTCGTCAGGGAACTCACTGCTCACGGAGCAGATCCACGTGATAATAAGACTGTGTCCCCGCCCCGTGATAACGAATCCCCCACGTCTCGGACTATTTTGTTCATTTTCGTTCCAGATTTCTTTCGTGTGGTTACTTTTGTTAAAGCCATTTTCCCTGTAGTAGGGGCAATGTTGGGTGATTCTTGTGGGTCACTTTTCGTAAAGAGACTAGTTGGTTTTCACATGAGGTTTTCCTGGACAGCCGAGTGACTAATGGGTTAAAAAGTACCACAAGTCAATACAACTGCCCAGCGGCTCCCCATGGCTTAAGGTTCATTCATATAACTGCAGTTTATAGCTCATTATTATGTACCGATCACATCTCGTAGCTGTATAGTTGTTTCTCATAGCAAATGAAAATATATTCTTGAACTAAGTCAAAATAATACAGCCATAAATTATGCTCATAGCAAATATACTTTTGAATTAGACCAGAAGCATATAGCTACAAATCATGCAACGATCACATCTCGTAGTTATTTAGTTGTTTTCCATAAGATAGCTAGGGACCAAATGTGAAAGGCATTGTGATAAACACCACTTGCCATTACCCTTCGGTCACAGCTTACCATGACTGAGGGTCCATTTGTTTGAATGAAATTTTTTATCGAAATGCAGTTAGCGATGCCTTGTTACGTGATCATATCTCGTAACTGTACAGTTATTTCTCAAAGGAAGGTGAGGACCAAGTGTCAATGTATTGGGATAATAGACACCACTTTAACCCCGGGCCTCAACTTCACATGACTGGGGGGTCCATCCGTTTTCATGAATCTCAATTTAATTCCAATGGCTATTTTGAACAAGTCATCCTGTATCGATTCCCAGGTATTTCATGGGGTTTTTACGGATTATGTTTTTTGTATGATTATTATTGTTTGGAAAAGAGTTTCGTGTTATGTGTTAAGCCTTAAATACTTATTGAGAGCAAAATGTCTATTATTATTTCCCGGACTGTAAAGTACCTTACTACTCGTTTTTAGCTCAATGTGTATTTCTACGTCGTTTTGAGAAATTACCCGAGTATAGATTGTCAAAAAGGGAATTGAGTACTTCTGTACGCGAGACATAATTGATTTCTTTGTTGATTTAACAAATCATAAGACTTTAATAAGGATTTTGTAACGGAAAATGTCTCTACTTCCAACGATGTTATATGGTATTTACGTGGAAAATTACCAATTGAATACGGCTTGGTTGTAAGTAACAACTTAAGTATAGTAAATTTTAGCATTGAGCCTGGAGCGATCGCAGTTGCAGTCGAAACTAAGGACAAATTGAAAATTTTACCTTAATTACCCTCTAAATCGTACGTGATTCTGCAGTATTTGATATCAACATTCCCCAAATGAAATTAAAAATGTATTTACGTTTTGTAGTGACCTTATTGGGGAATTAAAGCTAATCTAATCCTAATTTAAATGTACTAAACTGCGATAAGATGTAACACTTTGGTCGTAAAGTCATTGGAAATGCGAAAGAAAGACGTGAAAATCAGGCTGCACAAAACGCAACGTACAAAAACTTAATTACCTATATATTATTTTAAAGATAAAATACGCCTGCATGGCTTAGAGTTTTTTATTGTTTAGTGTAGGCTAATCATGCTTATGCAAAGCGCAAATCAGACACAATTTCTAATTCTAATTCATCTTTCTTTTCTCGTTTTTAACAAAACGGCAACTTAACTATGAAATATATACCATTTTGGGTTTTCTGTTTCGAATAAATATTAATTATATTAAATAATCTTAATTATTTGCGAAATTTCCCAAAGTTTTATTTTCTTCGTCAGTTTTATTGTTATATAGGCCTGTTTTTTTTAATATCCTTTACGATATTTAGTTTTCTCGCGAGAACTTTCTAATGCAGCTTTCATTCAAGCCAATTTTAAATAAGAGAAATCTTGAGCTTAATTATTAGTTAAATGATACTCTTTACTCATTTTTCGGGTCAAGTGATAATCATTTACCTTATGTTCATTATAGCTGTAATTCATAAGAAACTGAGGATAATTGGTGGATTATACGCTAATTGTTCTTACTATAGCCTACTTTCGATCAATTTTTCATTCGTATAAATGTTCATTGTATCTTTCTTAGCCTTAGTTCAAATTCATATGTTCTATAATGATTATATTACATTTTGGACTTATAAAAGACTATTTTGAAAAATTGAATTTTCATGGATAGCATACGTTTGATTGTGTTTCGTTTCTTGTTTGATGAAGCACTCTTTGGCCGTAGTAAGCACCGCGATTGGTTTAAAAGGTTAGCAAAATTCAATAATTATTGTGGTTTTGTTTTAGCATTTGCAAATCAAGAGTAATATCTCTCCGTTTGAATCTCATTCTTTTGTTTAGGTTTAGAAGAATTGGCTATTCTGCATTTTAACCTGGTAAGATGTAATCGTTTTTCGGCTTCTGCTCTCTGCGTCGCCAAGAGTATGTTTTCTCATGACTAGCCAATCAGGAGAATTTGCCTCCTGGCTTTACTTGGCCACTTTGATCTACCCGTTCTGACAAAACTTGTCTCCAACGTTACCATCCCTTGTAAAATTTTACTAGATCTTTTAAAAAGTACATCCACCTTGTAAATCTAGTAAAATAGGGGTCACATCTAGTAAAATCAGACAAATGTAGTAAATATTTGCCAAAATCTAGTAATTTTTTTATCCTCTCATCTGAAAGCATTTTGTTGGGGAAAACATACCGAAGGCGGTTGACTGCTGTCTCACTCTTCCTATAACATTTATTCTGTGGTTCCAAAACACGACAAACTGCACAAGTCCTTTGGCGTGAAATTCAACACTTTTGAAATCTGTTTTTTTTTACCAAAATCTGGGCTTATCGGGTCGGAATTTTTCATTTTATAATTACGGTAGTTAGGCAATTAGTGAGCTGTAACAACTTTATGTTTATGATAACAACTTTTCTCTCAGAGCTAGCAAGTTTTCTTAACAGTAACAAATTTTTCTAATAGCACCAACTTTCCGTCAAAGATAACAAATTTATCTTAAAAGTAACAATTTTTGTCAGTGATAACAACTTTTCTTTTTTCTTTTAGAAGTAGAAGGTTTTTCTCTCTCAAAGATACTAAATTTGTCATAGAAGTAACAATTTTTTCGGTTATGATAGCAAATTTTCTGTCAGAAGCAGCAAGTTTTCCTTAACACTACCAAATTTTCTCATCGAAGCAACAGCTTTTTTCTTAATAGTAACAAACTTTTACTTAACACAATCAAATTTCTCTTAGAAGTAACAGGTATTTTCTTAACAGTAATAAATTTTTTCAAATAGCACCAGCCTTTCCGTCAATGATAACAAATTTCTCCTAAAAGTAACAATTTTCGTCAATGATAACAAGTTATCTTTTAGAAGTAACAAGTTTTCAGTCAAAGATACCAAATTTTTCTTAGAAATAACATTTTTTTTCTTTATGATAACAAGTTTTCTGCCAGAAGTAGCAAGCTTACCTTAATACTAACAAATTTTTTCTTCGAAGTATCTACTCCTTAATACTAACAAACTTTTACCTAACACTGTCAAATTTCTCTTAAAAGTAACATTTCTTTCGCCGGTGATAACACGTTTTCTGCTTGAATCATTTTTAAACAAAAGTGGAAAATCTGGCTCTCTCCAGGGAAAATTCCGGTACTCGTGTACTATACGCCACTCACTCTATGTGTAAAACGCAAGTACAAACCGGTTTCATCATTACTTTTAAAAAAAAATTGGTCTACATATTACACATTAGGGGGATGGGTAAAGTATAGCGGGCCTGCATGCAAAATGTTTTAGGTACAATTCTTCTGTATATTATGAAGTAAGAATTGCTTTTCTAACTTCAAACTGTCCAAGTACTTTACCCCCCCCCCTCTATGTGTGCAAATATATAGCCCAAATTATATATTTCTCATCTATTTTGTCACTTGTCTTTGTCTTGTTTCGTGCTAAGCTGAAAGAAACTAAAGAAGAAACAAGTTTGTTCTCGAGTTTTATAAAGCGTAAACTTGAGTGAGTGGCGCGTAAAATACACAATTACCAAAATGACTTCCCCCTACCCTTAAAATGAAAATAAAATTCTAAAATTTGGTAAGCCTTATTTTCAGGGGGGGTATTTTTGTTCCGGGGGGTAAACGCCAGCCAATTACCGTTATTGTCATCCCTGGAAGAACGTTCATGGGACCTTTCGACTATTTGGGTAAGCCTTAAAAGTAAACTATTCAGAAATTTTGATCTCGACTATTTTGGAAAAGTAACTATTCAGAAATGATCTCCACCATGCCAAAGAAGGGACCAGTGGGGCAAGAAAAGTCACAGAAGGAAGGGGAGGCTCATCATTTTTACCCTTAAAAGTACTAGAACATTCCAGGCTGGAAGAAACTGTTTGGACCTAATGATTAACTGGGAACACATTTCCTACATATTTGAAGGCAAATAAGCCGAATGGTCAAAAGAAATCATATTAAGATGTCGCACTAGCAGAAAAAAAATGCGAACTATATACTTTTTAGTTTTGTTTTCGTTTTGATGACAAAAAGTATTTACTAGCTTTCTCACGGCAATGCGCGTGTCGCGGCGAAAGCCACGACACGCGCTTTTTTTGGCAACATCTAGTAAAATGGAAGCCAATCCGGTAAATTTTTTCACCCAAAACTAAGTAAATCCCAAATGGTCCGTGTGGCAACGCTGCTTGTCTCTTACAGAATGCGTAGTCTTTGAAAAATATACAGAATTTGAAAATTAACTAATTGCTTGCTTACGAATTATTTTATCACAATCATTTGAAAATTAGACTAAAATTACGATATTATTCTACAATCGTGAAAAAATAGCGTGGATTTAGTTTTAGGAATTCCCGTTGACGAAAAAAAGGGGGGATCCTTCCTACTCTTGAGGAATTTGTTTCACCTATCATCGCAGTTGGCTGCTTTTGTCGCCAAGAGGCTTACGAATTGTTTAAGTTGGTGTGTCTATTATCGGTTCCTAATATAGGCCTAGAATATGAAAGTTCCTTATTTATATTTTATTTATCTAGTGTATTTTCCTGTCAATAATCTTTTCTTTTAGTTTTCCATTCATATAGTATTTTTTTTTTTTCAGGGTTTCCTAGGTTTTGCGTTTCTTTAAGGCTTATTTTTACGGGCCAAGATTTATATCGCTTTTCTCTAGGTCGAATTTTACGGGCCAAAACTTATTTCTTGCATGCTACTATTTTCGATTCATTCTTATGCCTTGGGTATTGATTTTATTTATGTTTTTTTGCGTCAATTCTTTAGCGACTATTCCTCTTTATTTATCTAGGTTTCTAAACAGAACAATATTTGTAATTGTTACGTTCAAGGGACATCAGCTTATGTGCATTCCTGATCGCTTTCTATGTATCGCCATAGTGAAATTATGGCTGTCTAAATCAAGGGTCCTTTTTTGTGCTATCTCATGTATCTTTGGACTGACTATTTTGCACGGGCCACATACAACTGATTGCTAAGTTGTGAGCAAGAATTATTGGTTTTTGCTTCCTGATTATTAATTTCTCAATGTTATATTTTTTTTTTGCTATTTAGTATTAGCCGTTACCGCATTTGTTTTAAGGTCTTAGGAATTTTTGCCCTCATAATTATTTGGTTTATGTTTACGATGACCGGAAGGTAATATTTTAAGATTTTTTTGTAGACAAATACGTTCGGGAATCTAGGATTTGGTCAAGCTTATCGTCTGTAGGTAGGGTTAATGTATATTTTTCCCCTTCGTTAGTTGTTTTTTTAGCT